>JAOYMU010000192.1:108296661-108310523 GCA_025802295.1 Psammodynastes pulverulentus | reverse complement strand
ATTTTGTCTCTCATAGTTGAGGTCTACCTATGATGCCAATTACAGGCCTCTCTCATCTTTTTAAGTGGGAGAACTTTCACAATTGGTGGCTGACTAAATACTTTTTTGCCCCACTGTAATTGCTCTAAAATTACATACGGAATATCAATGGCGCTGTTTACACATCATTTTAAACACACACACTCACACACACACAAATCAAACACTCCCTCCCTGAGACTGACATGAAGCTTGAATGAAAAGCCATCATTAACCACAATAGAAAGTTTGTTTTAACAGTGACAGAATATTTTTTATATGACATGGGTGTGAAAACAAGGAATGGAACTAAGATATGCTAAAAAAGAGTGGTTTACCTTGGATAAACATTTCCAAAGACATGTCCTAAAAACTGAACTCGTGCCAAGTAACCCAGCAGTGGGTATACAGTCACCATCTGGAACAGCAGGAATATTCTTGCAAGAAATGACATGATGTCATTACTGGGGAAATTATCTAAAAAATTCTAACAAAAAGAAAAGTTAGTGATGCAAGTGAAATGGGGCTGTCATTTCCTTCTGCCTCTATAGTCTATGTATATCAAGGATTCTAAAGCAATGACCATAAAGGCATTTCTATATAGAGAATATGTAACACATCAACATATCATGATCATAACTGGAATACATAAGACTTGGAAAATCCTATAATTGCTTCATCTACATATTTGGTTTTTATAATCATGGAAACACTTATACATGAAGTTATGGAATTTTATTCCTGAAACATAAATGAAATATGGCTTAATTATTTATAATAGTTTGATTCTAGAATTTTAAAAACTGCAGTCTTATTGTAAATTAAGTTTTGTATCTTAAGTAGGGCAAATTCTTATGCATTTTATATTCTCAACACAGAGATGCATTTCTATATTTGTGTGTTCTGTTTTTCATTAAACAATTTTTTTTGACATAGTTTCCTAGACAAATGCTTGACTTCAGATGCATAAAACTTATTTTGAGTTGCCCAGCTATGCTGGAGAAGGGATTGTAAAACATTATAGAAAAACATTTTTTTGCTTAATGATCTGCTTCCTTTTCCAGCTACGCAGATAATTTTCATTTATGCACCAGTCCAGTGTATGCCAACATACTTCCATATAACCACTGTTTACCATTTGGAAAATAATACCATACTTTAATTAAACACTGAGCCTATCTGGATGTCATCTCAGCTGTGTAAACCATATGATGAATAAATATTTGGCCTGTATATGAAATGTTTGTTCAAGGTGAGAATAATCCAGGAAATCCCTAATTAGCCCTTATTTCATATTTCATTTGAATTAGGAAACTAAATTTACCAGCTTGGAACTTCATGTAATAGCTTAAGGATTCTAGTTGTTGCAGAAATGATAAACATATTTTTCCAGTTCAGACAAAAAAGGGAAACTATGCTTAATTAGAAACTTCTTCATTTAGTTTGAGCTTCTTTAGCTCAAAGGAGATGAATGTACAAGCTAAAAGCTTGCTATGTTAGCTAATTAAACCAAGACAGACTCATCTGAATCAAATTTCTTAATTTGAAAAAGTAACCAACTTTTCTTTACAATTAATATCTGCCCTGAAGTGGTAGAAAAAAATGGTACAATGGGTTATTGGTGCAACTGGCAGCTAGTATTTAATGGTGCTAAAATAGCTTTAACTAAAAAAAATGTGGTATTATTTAAATATGACATTGTTCACAAATTTGGCCTGATGAGTCAGGTGAAAGTGGGACCTGATAATAACATTATATTAAATGCAGATGCAGACAGAAAAAGAGAGAGCAATGCTTACACATAATCAATTCTCAGCAAGTTAAACAAAGTTCTCCATGTTAAAGGTTGTTGTACCTGTTCTATACACTCCTTGCTCAAGGGTGGAGATGGAAAAGAGGCAAAGATTAGCACCCCAACATAGAGATACGTTAAACTGACTAAAAAGTAAGCAATTGAAAGATCTCTGACCTGCAGTTAAAACACAAGAAGAAACAGCAAACAAATAAAATCAGCTTATTTCAATTATTATACAGAAAATTAGTTACAGGACAAATCATGGAATAGTTAAATCATGGAACAATGATCCTTACTGTTTGAATTAATTGCCCTCTGTGGCCCAATAAATGGAAAATATATTGTTTTTAATTATTAAGTAGATACAATAGTACAGTGATTTTGGGACTGTGGGTTAAAGCAGTTACACACACACACTTTAGCATACATTCAAGAGCATGAAGAAAAAAAGCTATTATAAATTTGAAAATCAAAGCTAATTAAACCATCACATTCTCAAATATGAGTCAATTTGGATCAGGCTCCTTGTTAAAAACCAAACTCTTCCTTTAAAAAAAATATGGATTCCAAATGACATATGGAAATTATACAAGTATTTTCATTTATGGGATGCTTTTTATAGCATTTAGCTGGGGAGAAGATGCTTCAAGTCTAGCAGTGTCTTTTACTTTTCCACACATTAAAGTACACTGTGGGTAAATTACAGCGCTGGATAAAGGCTCTGTGCCCTTGATGAATGAAGGAAAAATCCTCCCCATTTCATGGCTTACAAGTGATGGAAGGATGGGAAGGATTTGTTAAAAAAGTTGAGATGGCAACACATTAAAAGGGTCAGGGCTTTGGCCATGTAGTTGCAGCTGCCATTTTGTTTTTTTCACTGTTATAGATGGTTTCTGTCACTAATTCTCAACTAGACTATCCTTACAATATTATTGTATAAAGAAAAGGGACAGTGAGGAAGGATGCTTTATTGTAAATTCCTTGAAATTGAATAATAAACATTTTTTTGCCTGCAAACTCCCCTTCTTTTCAGAAATTGGACCACATTCTAAATCAGCCTTTTCAGTTTTATTTCATGACTGTTGCTCATCATTTGAAGCAAATGTTATGACTTCCTCCATATCAAAGAAAAAGTTGTGGTTCACCACATTTCCTTTTCACTGGGCTACTTTACTACAGAGATAATAAGCAACAATCCCCAAAATCTTTGCAAGATTATGTCTTCCCTGACAGCTCATTCCATCCTCTTTCCTCTTCTATCCGTTCTTCTCTTTTTGGATTCTATCTCCAAACAGGCACTTATACAACATCTTGGACAGAATGTAGTCTATTCAGTTCTTTAGATTTGTGCTTTGTATTCTGGTCCATTTCAATAACAGTAGTCGAGATTTACTTAGCACGTTGACTCCTGCTCCCTGACTCTTCTCCTTAGGGTTGCCATTTGCCTGTGCTGAATAAAAGCAGGCACCAAGTGCCTTTATTCAGTGAACCATGGTTAACCAAATATGATTCAGCATATACCATATATGGTTTTTACAATAAATGATATTGTGGGCAAGTTGTGGTTTATGATCATGTAGCAGAAAAACAGATGTAAGATTCTGGAGGAATATTTTAATTTAAAAAATCAAAATGACAGCCACAATCATGGGATCAATCCATGTCCCCATTAACATTTTCTTGACCTTTTTTGACCCTGCCATGAGTAACCCTGGTTACTTCATTCTTCTCAATGTTGATCTTCACTTGGATATTCCAGCACCATTTGAACATTTATCTACAATCCCACAGTGTTTTCCCAGAGATATAGAACTATGTTCTATATAATAGAATCACAGACACCTGCAATGTGCCGAAAAACATTAACTCACTTATTCTATTCTGCAACATTCCATTTTTATTTTATTTTTATTTGTTAGATTACTATCACAACTACATCGCCCGAGAAAGTCATCTATCTGCTCCAGTTAAATTTGATAAAACCCAGATTCTGTCCAAGCCCGAAGCAGCAGAAAATGACACATTAAACAAATACAGACAATTTCAGTGAGTAACTTTGACCTTAATTTCTCTTTAGATAAATTCCTGTAACTCTTTGGAATGGGATCTTCAAACCCAAATTGAAAATCAACAGCTTATGAAACTCGCTTCTTCCCTGGCAGAAAATGCTTCCATTCCCTGGCCCGTTGCTGTCTGTTCAGCAGCTGCTTTGCTCAAGCAGGATGGGGATGATACGAATTTGAAAATGGAGATTGTAACAGATTTTATATCTAGACAATACTCGCTCACATCATAAATCGTGATCTCAGTCTCTGAACTTTTAACTTCTTTTACTGTAGACATTACATTTGAGTATATACTATATACTACTTCTGGAAACACTAGACTGCTGGTGAGATCTGTGAATATTAGGCTGGGCTAGTGTAAAAAAGTTAGATTTAGACTCCATATTTATCCAGGAAGTAACACATTTTTTTCTCTTTCTCTATTTATAAGAATAGAAAGTGGAGAACCTTCTAAAATAAGCATCTCTTCAAAACAAAGGAGTTAGAACAGGGTCTTCAAACTTGACAGCTTTAAGACTTGTGGAGTTCAACTCCCAGAATTCCTCCTCCAGTCATATTAGCTCAGGAATTCTGGGAGTTGAAGTCCACAAGTTTTAAACTTGCCAAGTTTGAGGACCCTTGAGTTAGAATATGCTACTTTTGTGCACTGAAAGAGTTTAGCTTCAGTTTTATGCTACAAGAACCATCAAATTCAGCTCTTATGTTAAATGTTGAAACTCTAGGCATAGTACCATAGAGTAGGAACATTAAAATACAGCCATTTCTCAATATGGACACCATGAACAATTAAACTTAAAGCTTAGGACTACTTGGTAGGGTGGGGGAATCCCAGTCATCATTTACACTGATAGCTTTTTTTGTTTTATTTTGTTTTGCTCCAAAAGCAGAAGGTTAAGGAAGCAAGTCTGCAGAGTGGCTCAATTTGGAATTCACCTTCTTTCAGATTGTTTGAATGTTGCATAACTTTGTGACTGAATCAATCGAAGCATCATGTGCTTCTTCTGTTATATGAAGGGAGATGGAGTGAACAAACTTCAATGCTTATTTATTTCAAAAACAAAGGTTGCCAATATATGATGCATCTGTGTGAAAAAGTATTTGCCCTTTTAAACTGAGTAATTGCACATATTACCAACACTTCCTGTAATTTCTAGGTGGATTAGAACTACTATTTGGTCATTCAAAAATATTGAGTTTGTTCTTCATCCATTCCCTTGTAGATTTGTATGGCTAGGATCAGTTTTGCTACATAATGCATTTGCATTTCACCTGTAGAGCTCTCTGATATAAACCAGAATTCATGTGACCTCCAATGATGGCAACTGTCAAGATCACAAGGCAGCAAAGCACACTGAAACCACGACATTACCATCGTCATGCTTGAAGCTGGTATGATGTCTTGTGGAAATGGAGCAACTCTTTTGAGTCATGGAGCCACAGAAAACTTCTTATTCTAAACCTGTAGCAAGGCAGGTTAGTGGCAGTAAGAGTTACCCCTCCTTGTAGTAGCTGTGAGTCTAGGAAACAGCTGCCTTTCTACCTATCCTGCTAGCTGCAGAGTCATACTGTGTACAGTTGTCCTCAACTTACAGCCACAATTGAGCCCAACATTTCTGTTGCTAAGCGAAACATTTGTTAAGTGAGTTTTGCCCAATTTTACAACCTTTCTTGCCACAGTTGTTGAGTGCAGTTGTTAAGCTAGTAACACAGTTATTAAGTGTATCTGGCTTCCTCACTGACTTTGCTTGTGATCGCATGACCCCAGGATACTGCAACCGCCAAGCATCCAAATTTTGATCATGTGACTATATGGGGATGCTGCAATGGTTGTAAGTGTGAAAAACAGTCATAAGCATTTTTTTCTGGACTGTTGTAACTTCAAACAGTGGTTGTAAGCCAAGGTCTACCTGCACTTCTTGCTTTGTTTCTTTTTAAGCCACTTCCATCATACAGCTTTAATTTATAATGCTAGGCCAAGATAAGCAAGAATATAACTGGAAGTTATAACCAGAAATCATCAAATTGCAATTGCTTTTTTTCTTTGAGATAGAAAATAATAAATTCAGCCTACTTTCAATTAAAAGTAATATGAAAGTCAGCTGTATTTACAGTAATTTCAGCCTCCTACATTGAGATGCATTTTCCCCTTTCACTCCTTTTTAAAGACAATTGTAAATACCCTTTTGATTTCTTGGCAGAATTTAAAATTATTTTCAGGAATAATTGCCACATCTGAAGTGCCAGGTTTTAGATTATTAGGTTCAAGGGTTTTATGCTGTTATTCGGCAATACCCCAAACCAAATATTTGTTCTGATGAATAAAAAACGCAACCAGACAAATGGTCAAAGTGAAAGGGGAAAAAGTACTACAGCTTTTTTTTCAATATTCTTAAAAATGTTAATACAATTTTGTTTAATGACATATCATGTTACCCTGCATTTTCTTGTTTCTTGATTCACTAGAGACTTTATTATAAATATACAAAAATCAGTGTTCTGGTCCCCATGCTAATGAACCAGACTTCATGCGTCATTCATGACAATTCAAGTTTGAGATTCAGCTGTAAAACATTTTGCCAACTATTTGAAAGGTCATCCAGATGCTGATCAGTGTTAATGTTCTGCCTTGCTGCTGAATGTAGAATCCCATTTTTTGCTCAGTGCTTTTCCAAAGGTCAGTCGTGAAGACTGACACTGGCTGAAGTGACAAAGCAACCTTCTGATGAAGCACACATGTCTAGTCTTCCCAAGACTCATTTTCTACCTAAGTTTGTTTCTGACCTGCATCATGCTTCAAGATGGCCAAGATTTCCCTGTAGACTAACCAAGAAGGTACTAGGAATGAATTCCTTTAGAGCAGATTAATCTTACTGAATTTTGGTATCATACATTTGGTCCTGCTTGGGTTGTTTTTTTTATTTTTTGGGGAATGTGGTGAAGGTTTTTTTAAATTTTATTCTGTTTTTAAAAACAATTTGCACATCCTCTAAGCAGTGAACTCCTGTTACTAACTGGCTGCTTCTCCACAGTATTCTCTTCCTCTATTTGCCTCTTGAAACCACATTCTACTGGACATTTCACCCCTTGCTTGAGCCCTTGCCCCCACTGTTACTCCTTCAGTATACAGGATCAAGTGATCCATTATTATTGTGCTTTTACTTTTTGGTTTGGTTATGATTAATGAAGTTTTTTAAATTTACATTTTTATAGGGTATTGTAAATAAATAAAATAAATAATAAAAAAGACAAAGCCTAAATGATTTTACGTACAGTTAATGGAGTCAGTCTTTGCCAGTTCAAAACTATGGGTATGCATACAGGTTGGGACAACCTCAAAACCTTAGAAATGTTCTCTAAACTTTCTCAAACTGAGAGCCATCAATGACTTCCTTACTTGATTTCTTTACAATCTTTATTTTGAGCAGAGCATGACGTGATGTGCTTCAACAATATAAGCAGAAAGAACCTCATTCTGACATATATAGGGCTGCCCCCAAAATATTTGATTGTTTAATGAAGCATTCAGAGAAAGTTAGCTGTAGGCTAAGGTGAGCAAACATTGGCTTAGAGCAGGGATGTCCAAACTTGTCAACTTTAAGACTTGTGGACTTCAACTCCCAGAATTCCCCAGCCAGCTTTCCCTGGCTTAGAGTGCTGAAATTTACATGACCCCCAACACAGGCAATACCTGAGCACATAACAACCATTACAAAGAGTCGTTTCAGGAAAAATCACTTTTTGCATGTAGACGTATTTCCTCCTGTAGTCACTTACATTTTTTTCTTGGTTCCTGTTATTCTTAAGTAGTGTAATTACACAATTATGGATAAAGAAAGCCAGGGTCAGCACTCCTGTAAGCTGAGGAAAAAAGATCCTGAACTCTGGAAAAAGAAGAATATGAATCAGAATTTTCAGAGTGGTGGCTGTTAATATTACAATGAATATCCCAGGCGTCTAATCTATTGATTCCTAAGCCAAGTTCCCACTCATATTTGTAGTGGCAACTGTTATATATTCAGGTAGGATATATTTAAGCTTGGTAAAACATACAGGAGAAGCAGCAAGCAAATCAGATATAAAAGGAAAACCAACAATTATAGAAATAGCTTTATGAAATTAGAAATGAGACAGCTCTTAATACATTGCCTGCCTGCAGGATGTTGTATTAATAATTGACATTGGATAAATCTTTCTCTTGCATGTACGCATACACACACACAACCATATCAACAAAACAAAACCAATGCCTAATTCCGTGCATTTTATTCCTTTTTCCTAAGAATTATCCAAATGATGTCATAACTATCCACCCATTTATATTGCCTTATATTATTTACAATAAAGTGACATCATTTTAATCACATTTTTAAAATTTGAAAACCAGAGAAGGCGAAATAATAATACTGAACACATTTATGGGGGAACAAATTTTCCACAAGAAAGAAGCATTTCTCCCCCCCTCCAAAAGTCACAATCTGTATATTAGAAAAGTAAGAACATTCTACTATGATGCAAAATTGAGCTATTCCAAGAACTTACAGGATTGGTGCTAATAATGTCCTAACTAATACAAGTAAAATAAAAGCTAAAGGGAAGCATTTACGAATGTGATAATAACAGCTCTACAGCATTTTCTGCACCATGATATGCAGATGTATTGAAAATGGGCCTCACTCATCTCAAGTACGTAAAAGATTGCAGATTTTAAAAAGGTAAAAAACCCAAACACATGCATTTTCTTTGTACTGAATATCATTTTTTTTTAAAAATGGTTTAAGTTAAACATGTATATTTATACCTAATACATAATGTATTCCAGCTTCTTTTGTATTTCTGATGAGTAACATCCTAATTTAACAATCAATAGAATGTATTCTTTTTGTTGTCATCTGTTTTAGATACCATGAATTCAGTAATAAAATCATATCTTTAAAGCCAAGCTGTTCTCTGATTAACTAGCTACGCTCAAGAAAAGGTTTTGCTTTCCCTTTTCTACCACTATAATGGTTTTCTGGCTATATTTTAAAACAAAGAAAGTTTAAGCAGGGCAGTGCTTTCCTACTAGGTTACTTCTACATCTATATACCGTAATAGAAATCAGTTCCATTTGCATGACAGACTAAGCCATGGTTGGCATAATGATAATTTACTGATGAAGCTACATTTGGCTGGCCTTCATACACTGTCTAAGCCTATGGATAGAATCACAATAGCTGAAAGCAACAAACTATATTATGATTTAGCGTGCAACATTTTTCCAGTTAAGATACGGTGCCAGACTGAGGCCAGTAGAAATATTAGTACCAAAGAAAATGGGGTGGAATTATGTTGTTGTCTGCTCTAGAATATCTATTTAATTGTTTAGTTTTACTGTCATCAATACTGATCATATTGCATGTACAAAATGCATTGTTTCCATTTCACAAAAATAAGTAGAAACTTGATGCTTCCCTGACGACTTAATTCATGGATGGCTTTTGAATGATGAGTTTGTTGCCCACCCATGATTTAACAAAATAAAAGGCTGAAATTCTATTATTTGTAAGACTTTCCTGATTAAAGTTAAAGCTGGATTTACCAAGTTCGCTAACTTAACATCTGTTCAAATTCACAAACAACCCAACAGAATTGCATAATTCTCTCCCCCCCACCCCTCTCTTGCTCTTTTTCCTGCCTTGTTTGGATAATCATGCAAACATTCACAGATGAAGTGTGCCAGTAAACAATAACATCTGAGCAATGATTTCTGACCAGAGCCATCTGGAAGACTATTATGGGAAAGCCTCATTGCATGTTAGACAAAACCATTGAACAGCCAAGTAGATGTAGTAATGATAGCCAAGGGTGAAGCAATGGTCCATATACATGTCCTGCATGTCTTCTATCACACACCAATGAGATTGCCACATTGCAAAAATATGAGCTAGTCTGCCAGGAGTTTCTAACCTGGGCAAACAATTTGAGCATGATTACTATCATATTTACTCCCCATTCTTCTTACTTTGGTTTTTACCAAGGAGATCTAAGGAGAGTTATATTTCACTCAAGCACTCAAAGTAAGCTCTCAAGCACAAATATTATTTTTCCCCTACTCTGCTGTCAAGCTACAGTTAAAATCACTCTGTTTCATCATGTGTATAGGAACTTGTGTTTACCATAACATCAGCCATTGACTAAGAAAACCCTTTTAAGAACTATTATTTACTCTATTATAATGTCTGGAAAAAAGGAGGAGGAATTTATCCAAACCACAGAACCCAAATCTTGGTATGGATTCTAGCAAACTCCTCATCCAATGTTCCCCATTATAGAGAACAACAGTTCTTTTTCTTTTAATCAAAATGGCCTTGGTTTATGAATGTTATCAACCATATATTGTACTAACCATTTATTCAAACTAATTTAGAACTACGGTAAACTCTGCTGTCTATAAAGAGGTTTGAAATGTTCCTGCTTGACAAGAAAGAAATACATTTTGGTTCTCCACATGAGAGGGACCACACTGTCCTTGACCATATGTGTGAACTCTACATAATGTGGAGTCAACCTATTTGAAAGGAAGTAGATTCAGAAAGATTGCCTCATATCCACAGCGGGTAAGTTACAAACAGATTCCAGTTCATTTTCCATGGACTGCAAGAAAAATTCTACCATGAGGATTGCTGGCAGGGAATATTCAAGGCCTGACAGCAGGCAGCCAGACTGCATCATTGGTGTCCTGAGGCCTTGCATGCTAAGCAGTGGGGTCCTCTGGGAATCCCCACCCCCTCCTGCTGCTCCTGGGTTATCCAGACAATGATTATAGGGAGGTGAGGCTTGGGCAGAGAGAGTGGTCCAGTTGTCCTTTCCATGAGGATGCCTCTGTTAGGCATAGAGTGAACAAAAGAATAAAAATGAAGACCCTTCTGCTAGACAAAGGAAAACTTTTTCAGGCAAAGAGAAGAGAGTACAAATGAGAAAAGAAGGAAGGAAAAAAAATCTGTTCAACAAAGCAGAGAAGGAAAGCAAAGCAGAAATTTGGGAGATCTTAGTGGAATGAGTTTCCGCCCTTATATCTTGATATAATCTTGAAAAAATATTACATACCAACCAGAAAAACCAAGTATTTAGGATTCTAATGAATGAAAAATACTGACAGCCAAGTGGCCATAGTGGAATGGCTGTTTCACAAGTACTTGTTCTGATTTATTAGCTCTGCCAGATTGCTACCACAATCCAGTTTCTTAAGGAGCCTCTTCCAACACCTTTCTTTAGATAGAACATTTCTATGAAGTCTCTCATATCAAAAAGCTACATGTGCAAGGCAATGTTCACAGAACCTCAAGAACTTCTTGTTACAGGCTATTTTCCATCCATTTTTTTTAAAGAAAAGAATGGCATTGAAAACTATCCTTAAGCATTTTGATTTATTTTTGTTGTAACTACTGATAGCTACCAATTCATATGGTGTTTGGGAAACTGGAAGACTGTCTATAAAGTATGAACAAACTGAGGAGAAAACTCTAAGAGGAAGCAATGTTCGTAATTCCCTTAGCTGTATGTTATTGTCTAGGAATAATTAAATTTAGCACCTGCATAATGACTCCCCAGACAGGATTCCCCAAGAAAATAAAGAGTACTCTAATCAAAGAGCTGCAAAGGAAAACAATATTTTTCAGAGCTTAATTTGACAACACATTGTATTCCCAGCAAAAGTAGAAGGAATCACCCCTGATGTCTCTTTGTAAGCCTTTTTATAGAAGAAGAACAAAACCACCATCTTGGCTTCAGATCTGAGGCAGAATCACCATTGTGGTGACTATCCAATTTAAGGATTAGGTTTTTGTGGGTACCCAGTCATCACATCTTATTTAGTGAATTTTGGCTTAGCATGTGTGACCCAGTTTTGCCTATAAGGATTGTTCCAGCCTTCATTATAGATAGAGAAACAATAGGCCTAATGTGTTCTGGACAATTAGGGCTTGGATTATAGCAAGATAGATATAAGTAAGACCACAGCAGAAAGCATATCCTGCCCTGCAGGGCCCATTCAGTCTATTAAATTATTTAAAGGGAACACTCCATAAATATTTCTTACCTGGCACAAAATATATATTTGTTGCAGTCCAATCAAATTCTAAATGGAATCCTAGAAGAGCAGCTTTCATAGTAACAAGAATAACTAAATAAATAACGGAGACAGTACCTGCAGTGGGAAAAAGAAAAAAACAAACATAATTCAGATACTGTATATTTAAACTAATGGACAGAAGAAAAACTGTTCTTTAATGTCTGTGAGATTTAGAACATTACAATCCAGCCTCTCTTTTTTATATTCTTCCTATAAATCAATTTTAATAGTAACTGACTGAGATGAAGTTATTTGACATCATATTCAACTATACCAAACTGGAACATGCGTTAGTGGGAGGACAAAATAATTTTAACCAAATTGTGAGCTTAAAATCATTATTACTACTATTCCCATAATAATTATCTGAATGAAAATTTAATCAAGGTTTTAGAAACTTGAAATTCTAGACACCATAACAAAACACAGATGTGCTTTTAAATGTGGATATTTTCATAAAAAACAATGAATTTGCAGTGCAAAAACTTCCTTTATAATACTGCAGTCTGTCTGTAACATAAAGCGAGCATATTTTACGTATCCATTTTCATAAACGTGATCTGATACTCAAGGACAAATAGCAGATTGCACTGCTGCCTTGCTTTACAATAGTTCAAAAAAAAATCACCTTATCTATTACTTTCATATTACTTTACCTATTACTTATGTGTGTGTGAATATACAGTACTTGCATACAGATAAAAAAAACAGCATTTGAAAAACTGGAAACAAAATGAGCAAAACTATAAACTCCTATGGATTTCTAAGCCTTCACAGTCTTGTTTTAGTTTTTTACCAGTTTAAGGAATATCTCCAATTGAATAAAAAGAAGAAATAAGGGCAATGCAAAAAGTTTGAAACTTTTCTGTTATGGCTAAGGTAGACAATTTGTTCTTTCTTCCTTGGCTGAACTACACAATATAATAGATTCACAACTGGATTACTGCTGTCTTTTTTTAAAGTTTAAACAAACACAATTAGAGATGTCAACTAGCAAAAGTTAACGATTCAGAGGGATCATTAAACATGATTAATTCTGGACGAAATTGCTTTCCAGTTACTGGAGAAAAAAAGAGTGGAGCAAATGTTATCTTCTCGCATAGTGAGAGCACTGTCATTATAAGGAAGCATTTTCCAGTGGAAAGAGAGGTTGAAGAAATAAAACAACATCCAAATCTTCCCCAACATTTGCTACTCCAAATTAATTCAAAGTCTGTAATTGCCCTGGCAAGTTTTAAAATTCATGAGATGCTGAAAAATCGAAGCAAAGATCTTTTGTGTAATGAGGCCCCCAACTAATAAGAAATGTATTGAGTCAAGATACCTAAAATAATCTATTTTGCATAATTTTGAATGACTACTACATACCTAATATGTTAAATTTGGCAAAGAAAGATGGAGACTTAAAATTCAACAGCAGAAGGATGATGGTCAAATAAAATGGAACAGTTTTGGATTTGTCCCACCACTTTTCAAAGTCCTCAAATCCAACAGCACTGGTAGAAGTAAATTCAAAAGTTTCATTTCCTTGTATCTGATGGCTACCATCACTTGGACATATTACTGTAAAATTAAAAAGGAAAGAAAATGATTGTTTAGCTTAAGGAAATCATTTGCACTTGGGTGATGATGGTGATGGTGAGAAATTATGTGCTGGAAATCAAAGCTTGAACGTTAGTTCAATGTGTCTCAATCTTGGATGGCTGGAAATTTTGGGAGTTGAAGTCCACCCATCTTAAAATTGCCAAGGTTGAGAAACCATCCCCATCCCTGAGGGAGATACACCTGGTGAGACTCAGAAGAAGGGCCTTCTCCATGGTGGCTCCCTCTCTCTGGAACATCATTCCTCCAGAGATCAGAATGGCCTCCACTT
>JAOYMU010000192.1:108283777-108296561 GCA_025802295.1 Psammodynastes pulverulentus | reverse complement strand
CAGAAGAAGGGCCTTCTCCATGGTGGCTCCCTCTCTCTGGAACATCATTCCTCCAGAGATCAGAATGGCCTCCACTTTAATACTCTTCTGGGAGGCACTGAAGACCTGGTTCTGCCAGCAGGCCTGGGGAACCCAGAGTGGGATGGAGTTCATTAATTGGCTGGTGTGGTGTGCTGTCGTCGGGGCGGGAGCTGGGGTGTCATTTTGTTATATCACTCTTTATTAATTTATTTGATTCTTTTTGTTCGTTTTTATTGTTTTAAATTTGGTTTTATTCTGTAAGCTGTCTCGAGTCTCCATGGGCGAATAGGGGGCAATATAAATTAATTAATTAATTAATTAACCTCTTCAAAAAAGCATAAGCAGTGCCCTGCTGGCCCATATAGTCCTGTAGTCTGTTCTTACAATGGCCAATCAAGAAAGTCCACACAATTCCCTTCAGAGCAGTCTCACTGCCACTAATAGCCATTCATTCCATGGCAAATAATTTTTCACATCTAAAGCAAAACAATAACCTGAGAATAAATTAATATGTGAATTAAAATCCATAGAAAAGAGTCAGTTTCATGTAGTGGTTAAGGCACCAGCTAGAAACCAGGAGATGGTGTTCTAGTTCTGCCTTAGACACAAAGGCAGTTGGGTGACCATGGGCCATTCATTGACTTTTTTTGCCCTAGTAAGAAAGCAATGGCAAACCACTTCCAAAATCATGACTAGAAAAACCAAAAGGATTAGTCCAGGTATTTACCAGGAGTCAACACTGGTGTAAAGGTACCAAAAACATAGAAGCTTTGTTTATGGTAAGCTTACTCTTGTTTAAGCATATTGTTTATGTGCACACATAATACTTCCGGGTAAGAAATGCATATTGAGAATGAGCCTTCATTTGCTTGATACCTTTCAGATAACTTAACTATAGTTACTGTCATTTCCAGACAACATGACCAAAGGCCTTGGGCTATGTTGCCCAGAATGATGGGAGCTGCACTCCAGTAATCCTGAAGCACCTCTGGACAAATCCTTCATCATGCAAACTGCCCCTTTCATGCTGCCATGTGATTGTTAGGGCTCTGCCAGGGAAAGATGGGCTGTGCAAACTATAGAGTACTGCATTTCTTTAACACTTCATTTGTCGCAGCTGTGTAAATTCATACTCTCTTCCCCTATTCACCATTTGTTGCAATGAACAAGAGAAAAAGGATCAAGAGAGCTATCAAAAAGGTTATAGTTCTCCAGTGTACTGATAAGTCAGACACATGTGCTATCCATTAAAATGGTTGTTGATCTTATTTCACTCAAAACATTTCAGCAAGTTGGGCAGTGCTGTAATTTCCAATGATATCACCCCTACTTTTGTAGTTCAAATCACTTTGTACCCGGACTAGTATTTTTAATTGGCTAAGTCTAACTTATAACTCCTTGCACAGAAAAGCTTGTTGGCAACTTTTTGCTTCCCAAGTCTCCCCAGAATTGCTGGGGTTGCTTATGAGAAGGTGATCCTCTTTTCCTTTTGCCGTAAGTCTTAAACAGGGAATTGGTACTTTCTCAGAATTAGCCACACAGCAAAGTATGTGTCTAGCCTGAGCTACAATGTACCACTGAACAGATCCTTTGGGTCCATACCAATTGCAAAACACATGCACAACATCAGGAAGCCAGCTGAGCTGGCGTTAAAATGAGAGCAATTACCACAATCCACAAGTACATTCAACAGGAAAGAAACGGCTAACACTCTGCCATCTATCATATACATAATTCCTTATATATATATATATTGTTTTATAAGACTCCTAGTGTCTCTAAATGTGTTTAGTGTTTACTCCCAAATTTGTTTCCTACTAAAGTGTTGCTTCAGTTCTAACTTACTGAAACTAGTCCAAATTCTGCAAAGATGCCACGTAAGCTGCAAAATAATCTTTTAGATCATTATTAGGAGCCAAGGGTACAGTCTACCAAACTGCCAGCTTCTAAACACTACATAATTCCATAGTGTGGAATTTTTACACGTAGTCATGTAAGGTTAGGTATAGCTCTGCATCTTAGTTAAAGGATGGTTCTCCTGGATGTCAGCAAATTCCAATATCAGTTTACTTATTTCTGATTTTTCAGAGCTCCCACAACTTGAAAGACTCTTAAGTGGGTTACAACAAGTTCAAACTATCAATGCAATGATATTCATAATAGTATACTGCATTCACATCCAGCTTTCTTTCCCTTTAACAATAGATTTCTGGTTTGCAAATAATACTTTGCACAAAGGGGAAGATAACACATCTACCATTCTTTTCTTTAGCTACAGATTTCCGGGATATATATAATACTTTGCATACAAAAGGGAAGATAACACAATTAAGCAACAGATCCAGACAAATGGAACTCTAGAACGCAAGGTGCTTTCTGATATTTTAAAGATATTAATACACATAAAGAAGAGTCCCAGAGTACTATTTCTTTTACTCATTAATTTTGCTACCATTCGTTTTAGAGAACTTCCCCATAGTTGTGCAGTTTTTTTCCAAATGGGAATTTTTATTTTTATTTATGAAGTATATGACCATAATAAATATCTGATTTGATTTGATTTGATTTTACTCGACTCTCACAATTCCCCAATATTCAAAAGATACCATGTTGGAAATTACTAGGTTAGATCTAGGTGAAAAACCAAAATCACACGGGCTGTAATAACTTCTTTCTATGGCAGGAGGCTATCTTTTTGAGAATCTGGTATAAGATGTCATTATCCATGATTTATACAGAAAGTATGAACTAATTAGGACATTCATGGAAATTTCCCAATGCAATTTTTTTCATCCCATGCCGGCCTTTTGCCTAGTTGGCTACAAGTCCCTGAAGCACAAACCTTTGTACAGATAGATAAATAGATGTAAAAGAATCATTAGCATTACTTTTCCAGTCTGTTTGTTCTGTGCTATCTATATAACTGTAGTGTTTGAGGCAAAATTAATAGCATTTCTGAAATTTACGTGAAGTTACAGTGAAGGCTGAATTTTTTCCATTGGTTTGATACAACGTATAACAAGCACAGTTAAGAAGCCTATCATGTAATAACAAATAATCAAATAACATCAGGGTGGCTTTTAAAATGAGCTTTTAAAACTAAGATGTTTCTGTTGTGAAACTAGGATCCCTCTGTTCTGCAAATGTCTGAACATAATTTTTTCTTCATTTTTTTTCTTTTTTTGGTTGCTTTAGTTAGTTGCAACACTTTTAAATATTACTTTGCCCTTTGCCTTGATAAACATTTTGTATATTTAGCCAATTTTAACTTTTATGGAAACATATTGGCTGAGGTCATATATGGTACTGTTCCAGGGTAGGCAACTTTTGAAAACAAGGACATACAATATTATCTCCTTCTGTCCTAAGACTTTTTAAAAAGCTAAAAAGTAAGATTGTGCTATTACCAGGATGGACAGGACTAACATTTCTGGATCCTGTTTTTTGTTCTCATTCATCTTGTAATCTGGAAGGACTCTGTGCTAGGTGGTAAATTCCGTGACTTAAGATTTGCAGAAACCTATTGGCACCATTGTAATTCTCAACTATTCGCCTAAGCAAATGAAAGATTCATTATTTGAGGAAAGGCTGTATTTAAAACTCTCCACCTGGAAAGGCAGAAGTTCTAAAAGTGTTTACACATGTACTATTAGCAGCATTTACTACCATGCTTGAGAATATGAGTCAATGAAACACTGTAGTCTTCACTTGTTATCTATCTGAAAGTAACACAATATCATTTTATTGATTTATTGTTCAGGAGTTATTTACCAAGCTTATTTCTCTCCATTTAGATTGAATCTATGAAGAATTCAAACATGCAAGGCTTACAAATGATTCCCCATCCCATAAGCCCCATAATGATGAAAAGGGGTATATTTATTGATAATTTTGCCCTTAAGACTCCAGACTCCAATGGTCTGGAACACTGCGACATCAAGAAACATTTTTCCAGTTTGCTTACCTCTAATGCTTCCATTTGTACCAGGAACAATGTCTGTTACATTAATATCATGAATATAATCTAAAAGAAAGAAAAGAAAAAGGAAACTTACTTAAGGGAAGAGAACAATATTCCAACTGTATTCCAAAAGAAATATGTTTTAGAACATTCGTAATATGTACTAAAACAATATAAAATAGTTAATGCAATTTCTGGGGAAAACTGGATCTCTTTTTCATGAAATGTCCATTTTTTTATCCAGCTTCAGGAGAAAAACAAGATATATGTACAGAGAGTATGTTGAACCAACAGGGCCAAGACAAGAGTTGAAATATCAGGCTATGGATTGATCATCTTGGAGAAAATCTATCTATGTGGATGCTAGGAGTTGAAAACTGATGACACATCATTAAACAGTTCATTCTATGATATATCTTAAGTTTTCACTGAAAAGAGAACTTTTGAAATATAGTTACATAATATTTTCTCATGGAACCTTAAAGCACTGGAATAATAATGATGTAGAAAGGAACATTTATCCTTGACTTACAACCATTTGTTTAGTGGTTTGAAGTTACAACCGCACTGAAAAAATTGACTTATGACAGTTTTTCACACTTATGACTGTTAGAGTATCCCATGGTCATTTAATCAGATTGGCAACTGGCATTTATTTATGATGGTTGCAGTACTGTATCCCGGGGTCATGTGATCACCTTTTGTGACTTTCTGACAAGCAAAGTCAATGGGGAAGCCAGAGTCACTTAACAATCGTGCTGTAGCTAGTTAACAGCTACAATGATTCACTTCACGAATGTGCCAAGAAAAGTCATAAAACAGAACAAAACAACAACTGTCTTGCTTAGCAAGAGAAATGTTGGGCTTAATTGTGGTTGTAAGTCGAGGATGACTGTAATCTTATCTGTCTCTCTGAATCATAAGATCAAAATTACAATAGTCTATTAGAAGAGCACACAAACATCTTGAATTGATGTTTGGAAACTAAATATAGAAATATCTTTACCTATGACTTAATAGTTATCCAACTTGCTCAAAACCTCATTGACACCAATTTTAGCCAAAATTAGGGAAAACTCAAAATATTTTACAAGTGACATGTAATGCCTAAAAAGCTTAACATGATAAACTCTAGTATAACTTTATGAGTTTGGAGAAAAATGTATTAGAAAAGGGTTTATTGTATCAGATGTATGGTCTTGTAAAGTTATTCCACATTATATCAGCTTCTACACTGGCCTATTTTTAAAAAATAATAGAAATCACATATTGAAACATAGAAAGTTGATATACTCTTATTGTTTATGGTCATATAGGTAGCAGCAAGATTCTGGAGAACAAGAAAGAATCTGAGTATTTCCATATGGTGGAAAATATACTGGAAAACTGGTTAAATGGAAAAGTTAATCAATAAAACAGAATATGATTTTTACTTCATTGGTTTCAATATATGTGTAATAAAGCCATAACGATTGCCTACTAGCCAATTCCAGACTTCTAGACAATCTAATTAAAGGTTGTAAGTATTTGTTTCTGCATATATTCCATGGCATTATTAATGCACATAAATAAAACAGGGAGTGAACTCATCTACATGAAGAAGGAAAAAATTTAGCCTGGCCTAGTTTACCTTTTCACACTGCAGCGCATATATTGCCATCTGGTGGCTATATTGTTTAAACAAGTAAATATGTCATTAATGCAATGCTTCCCAAACATTTTCCTTTATTGCCCAAAACCGCTTATAAGAAAGTCTTATCATATTTTGGGAATCAGTCCCAAGTCCCTTCATTCAGCACCATCATAGCTCAGAGTGGTTGCTGAATGAAAAGTCATAACTTTGGATACCCACATTATAGAAACAATATCACTGAACGATTTTTACGTCATGTCAACAAATTTCTATTAGCAATTTCATCATTTTTATCTTAATAGGAATACTTTGGGAGATTTTCAAATATATGTTGGTACATGTGGCAATATTTAAGTCAATTTAAATATTCCTGTTGTGATGGGTAATGTCTTTGTGTCATTACCCCCAAAACCCACTCTTTTATCCAATTTTGGGTAATTATCCAGGTTTGGGAAGTACTCTTAATAAAATAAAATTATCTACCTGGCAGCATTTATTTCTAAGTGTAATAGGTTTATTGCAGCCAACTACTACTTGCTTCAGTAAATCTGTTTATGGCCAGAAAACAATAGTATGATACATGATATGATAGAAAAGCAAGGTATCTATCCACTCAAACCATGATTGAATATTTACAAAGCTCAAAAAGTAGCTGTAAAATGAAGAACGTGCTTGGTTGCAAAGTATTTAAATCCATACTAGGATATCAAGATGCAAGGGGCTTTTCCTGGAATTGCTATTAATTCATGCCACCACTGCACACACAAAAATACTGTTACTTCAGTTAATTTAAGAGTTAGTTAAGAAATTACTTGGTGTCAACTCTATAGTTTATTAAAAAAATCATAAAGGAATGTATACATACATTGGGCTTTCTGTTACAGGTAGTCCTTGACTTACAACAGATTGTTTAGTGACCCCTCAAAGTTACAATGGCAATGAAAAAAGTGACCTATGATCATTTTTCATACTTATGATCATTGAAACATCCCCATGGTCACAAAATTTACATTCAGATGCTTGACAACTGGTTCATATTTATGATGGTTGCAGTATCCTGGGATCACGTGACCATTTCTTGCAATCTTCTAATGAGCAAACTTCTAATGAGCAAACTTCAATGGGGAAGCCAGATTCATTTAATAGCCATGTTACTAATTTAATAACTGCAGTGATTCCCTTAACGAATGTGGCAAGAAAAGTTGTAAAATGGGATAAAATTCAGTTAACAATTTTTTCACTTAGCAAGATACATTCTGGGCTCAATTGTGGTCAAGGACTACCTGTATGTACTTAGGACAATTTGGAAAAAGAATCGTACATCTAGTTTTAGATCCAACAACCAACCACATTTTTCAATGTTAAAGGACAAATTTTAGAAGCATGTCAAATGAAGGAAAGCAGTTTCTTAGAATCTATCAATCTATTGTTTTCTCAACTTGGCATTGGAATGTGATGGTAGGAAAGAATTCTTGCTCTGAAGACTGCATACATATAATTTCTGTCACATTGGAGCTAATCAGAAGAAAATGGTGAAAAAACAGCGTCCATAAAAGATTGAGCTACTTCAGAATCTCTTCTATCATGGCTTTCTTCCCTTCATCATCTTTCTCCCTGGTTTCTGAAGCTCTATCTATAATTTAAAAATCTATTATCTTGATGACTTCATTTTTATGCACAAGGAAAGGTAACTGGCAAATGTATATACTTATATTAGAGGAGATTTTTATCTTTTCTAAAATCCCTATGTACATGTGCATTTATTTATTAAATTACACGATTTATTTAACATTTAGGGAAGTTGAAGCTTTTGAGCTAATGCAATCCCAGGTGCCCCCTTGTATCTATTTATTAACTAGAAATACTCTTGTCCCACATGAAAGCAATTAACAGAAAAATGTATACTTACTGTAAATACACTTTCCAGTATTAAAAAGAAAATTAGTCATTAGCACCCAATAAACCACCATGGCTCCAATAAGGGACACCAGTGAAAATAAAAGACTTGACCACTGACCAAAAGATCCAAAATAATATTTACAAACATCTGGGAATTCCCAAGTTGAGGTATCTACTGAAGCTGAAAAGAAGAAAAACAAGGTAACTGATTTAATTCTGTGCTAATTGTTCTAAGATCTTCTAAACCATATCTAAACATTCTAGACACCAATTTCAGTTAACTCTGGTATTACAAAGAAAGTTTAATTCCCAGCAGGCTGATAACAGGCTTAAAACAAAAGGGACATTGCTATTATTATGATTATTTGTATAAAGTAAAGCACAAACTGAAAGAAATTGATATCTCTTATATACAGTATGTGTTTGTGTGCGTGTATTTGCAGATACATTTGTAGATTTGAGAGCCATCAAATAGTTGACTTTCATCCACATATATATATATATATGGTTTATTTAACATTTATTTATTAACATTTAGAGAAACTGAAGTTTTTCTGAACTAATGCAATTCCAAGGCCCCCCCTGTATCTAGAAATATTCTGTTCCACATGCAAGCAATTAAAATAAAATTGTATACTTACTATAAATACACTTTCCTGTATTGAAAAGGAAATTAATCATTAGCATCCAGTAAACCACTATGGCTCCAATAATACTGATGAAAATAAAAGGCTTCTTTTTCAGCTTCTCTAAATATTAAATAAATCATATTCCTCTCAAATCTACAAATGTACATAAGAGACCAATTTAACATTTGGAGTTGTACATTCTACCAAGTTTGAGATAGTCAAATATATAATTTATATTATATATAAATTATATAATAGGAAAGATTTAGGAATTGCTCATTAAGAAGTTCAGGAACATTTCACTTACTATTGGGAGACAAACTCTGTTCATTTCTACTTATCATATATTACCATAGGAAAGCCCTGTGTATTCTAGAATACGTAGAAGAGAAGTAGTCCTTGAGTCATGTTCTTAGGTGCACCAGCAGGCCCACACATACTTTCATGAAACATATATATTTACTAAAACGGTATACTTACGTATCATTGACCTGGACTTCACAACTCGGTAGCAACAATAAAGAGTCAATATGCCCATCAGCGGAATAATACAGATTCCAGTAGTAAATCCAGCCTGTTTGAAAATTAAACATTTAACTAAACTCTTATGCAAATTGTGACATGAATGCAAACTGTTATGCAAGATTTAGCCAGCAAAATTTGTCCTAACATAGAAACACAAAATTGTGTTACCTGCTTTATTCCCCAGGGAATACTTAATATTGATGTACCCATCATTGTATTCCAGATCATGAATCTAAGTTGGGGAAAGACACAAAGAGCAAACATAAGAAAAATTGCATTATATCTGAGGCCAATTCAAATATTTAGACTATATTTCAAAATAGAATATTTTAGATAAATAAACGCAAGCAAAACACTTCACATACATTGTGACTATACTGGAATTTTTGCCAGAACCATCAGTAGAGCCATCGATTTTGCAAGCGGTTCCCAAAGGACTATATACATAGATTTCTTCTGGAGTAGGAAGAACATGATCAGGGGCCACCTAACAAAAGAGAGGAGCCCATGGCATTAGTTCAGATTAAATCTTTAACATTTCAGTATCTTTTGCATTGCTTTGCTTCACAAGTCTAGATAAGGGAAGTTTGCTTACATTCATTCTGACAATTTTCAGACCTAGTGCTATTTCTTTTGATTCATATAAAGTACTCCATACAGGCTCATCCTGCTTTCTTTTTGCTTTTGTTTGATGCAGAAATTGGTCTGTTAATATTAACCCGAGGAACCATCTCACTCCAATGGGACTGGTTTGCCCCACTTGTGCAGGCAGAAGCGGGATGCTGCAAACCCTGTTGGCCAAGGAATTCTGCCTGGCGGAGTTCAGGAGAGGAGTCTTTACTGCCGTGGCTCCCACCCTCTGGAACATGTGAGCCTTGAAGTGAGATCACCCCCCCCCTCTTGGCCTTCAAAAGGCCTTGAAACCTGGCTCTGCCAAATGGCCTAGTATCCTGATGGGGGAACCCTATATTGGAGGACTTTAATGGACTGAGAGAAGATTCTACCTCCACCCCATTTGAATTTGGCTTCCTTCCTCAGCCATCATTGTTAATTTTTATATTTTATGTTATTGTTTTACCTTGTTGTAAACTTCCTGGAGTCAACTGATGGTGAGATGGACAGCATATGTATAAATTTAATAAATAAATTTAAGACTAAATATAAAAAATTATTGAATCCTGGCTCAGATTAAATACAGGTAGATCTCAATTTACAACAGTTCATTGAGTGACCATTGAAAGTTACAATAGCCTTGAAAAATGTGATTTATGACCATTTTTCATAGATACGACCTTTGCAGCATCCTCATGATCATGTGATCAAAGTTCAGATGCTTGGCAACTGGGTCATATTTGCTATGCCCCAGGATCATGTGATCAACTTTTACGACCTTCTGACAAGCAAAGTCAATAGGGAAGCCAGATTCACTTAACAACCAGGTTAGTAACTTAAGTGCAGGGATTCAATGCTCTTAACAACTGTGACAAGAAAAGTTGTAAAAGGGGACAAAACTCACATAACAACAGAAATGTTGGGATCAATTGTGGTCATAAGTCAAGGAGTACCAGGACTTTTTCTTTTCTCTGACACAGAAATTGGTCTGTTGATATTAACCATCTTTACTTTAAAAGGATTTGCTCTGCCCCGAAATCGGCTTCTCAAACATTGCTACTAATGAAATATGAAATTATTTATGAAGTCACCTCTAGTAAGTTTATGTAGAGAAATATGCAGATCCTCATATATCTAATTTATGTATAATCCAAATTTTGACAAACACAATCAGACGTTACATCTTTCTTTCCAGTATATAAATTGATTTAAAAAAACCAAGTAGAATGGACTACTCTGTCATGCAGAAAATCAATCAGATTATGTCTGATAGAGTATTCCTAGTAGAGATTAAGTAATTGAGAAAACACCCAAGGCTGCCATGGCTTTTCTAGCTAATATAGTTCAACTTTCATTTACCAATGCTCTGTCAGAAGGTGAAGTGAGTCTGTTGTAGTAGTGAATCCGCTTGTTCATTGCCGATGCTTCATCTGTTACTCTCTGTGTATCATCGTTTACTCTAACAATGTTTGTTGGTTCTACATGGAATGGCCTAAAAGGAAAACAATACTGTTTAAGTCAGGATTAGTAAGGGGTCAGTCTGTCATTGAAAATTGTAACAAATAGCTAATTCTGAAAAGAATTTTTATGCATTTATAACTTTACAATGACAAGCACATTAACTTACTAAAGTTCACTATATGTTTAAAACAAGCATGTTCCCACTACTTCAATCACATAAAGATCCGTAGAGAATTATTTTAGAAGATTCACGTGCTATTTGTGTAAGCTTTCTTATGTACAATTGTCAGGCAAGACACACTGTCTTTTCTTCATGATCTTAAAATCCAATAGCCCCATTGTAAAATTTAACGAGAATTTCTGCAAAATGCATTACACTGTCAGGATTTTCCACCATAGCAGTATTGACACAATGCACTGAATCCCAAACTAGGCCAATGTTTCTCAACTGTGGCATTTGAAGATGTGCAGACTTAAACTCCCAGAATGCTAAGAGATGACCACATATGTTCAAGCTGCCAAGATTGAGAAACACTGAATCAGGCAATCATATTTATAAATGGATTCCACATGGTTAGAATACGAGTGTGAATCCAGAAAATTCAGTTACTCAGGTCAGATGACTATGAGCAAATAAGTCATACGAGCCAAGCTGAAGAGCAAATTGGACTCTCATATACTGTTATATTTTTGGCAATCCAATTAAAAAGGAATATAATTCTCAGTTGCTCTGGATTATTTGGGTGAATGTACACACCATCGATTATGACAGAACAAGAGCAAAATAAAAATGACACTCTTATGTTGGCTACAGAACATATAGTTCAGTGTCTCTCTGGTTGACCAAAATACCAATAAAGTTATCCCTGGAACCACAAATTCTATACATAAATGGTCTGGTTTGAGGAAATGGAAGAATCTATGTTAGCATTTTGAACATGATGGATTAAATGTCATTCCAGAAATATTTTCTTAAAATTCTTCCAATATAAGATAATGCAAATTGTTTATCCCAAACAGCCTTATACAGTTTGCCATTGATCTCATGGCACATCCTCTCCAAGTAGGGCTCACTTTACAAATGCAAGAACAATCATGCCTAAAATGATGTCAGCTGGGACACAGATTTCCTAGAAGTTTGCCAACTCCAACCTACTCTCAAGATTCCGATGTTTCTCTTCTGTAACATTTTAGAGTTATTCACACCTGTGAATGTCTAACTTCATTAATCACAGCGGAAGCATAGAGTGATGTCAAAGCCCTCCTGTGGGGTTTGGCTTGCAAAAATTGTGTTGTGCATTTGCAAATCATCCTCTGTAGCAAAGATTCAGAAAATACACATGTGCAAACTTGCACTTAATCTGGCTATACAATAAGTTTTGGGGCTCAGCATGCCTTGGATTTCTGTAACTTCCTACTGCTAAAGACTGAGTAAGCTTTTGAGAAACACATCTTCCTTGTGTATGCAGAAAATAAGATGACTTTGAAACAAAAATATTTGTAATCAATTTCTACAGTAAGAGGACAGCTATAATTCTGACTTCCTTAAACAATATTTTCATATAGAAAATCTCTGGAAACTACAGTCTCAAGTCCTTAGGCTCCATTTTGAAGAAGGCAGCAATCTGGTTCTCCTGCCACAACCACTATGTCACGAAAAACCTATAAATCACAGTTCGGAAGGCTACGATGGCTGGCTTCATTTAGCCCAAAGCAAACCTATCACATTGTGGTTTAGCATATTGCATGAAAACTTAAAGGTAAAGATTCCCCTCGTACATACGTGCTAGTCGTTCCTGACTCTAGGGAGTGATGCTCATCTCCATTTCAAAGCTGAAGAGCCAGAGCTGTCCGAAGACGTCTCCCTGGTCATGTGGCCAGCAAGACTAAACATCAAAGGCGCATGGAACACTATTACCTTCCCACCAAAGGTGGTCCCTATTTTTCTACTTACATTTTTATGTGCTTTTGAACTGCTAGGTTGGCAGAAGCTGGGACAAGTAATGGGAGCTCACCCTGTTACGCGGCACTAGGGATTTGAAC
>JAOYMU010000192.1:108253986-108266674 GCA_025802295.1 Psammodynastes pulverulentus | reverse complement strand
AAGCGCGAAGGCTAGACTTGAGGCACGAGGCTCTATTTGAGACCCCCAACAATCAATCCCCCGGGCGCCTCAGTCAGCCGGCGCAGAGAGCAAGCAAGAGGCCGCAGCTGCGGAGACGGCTAGTTAACAACGTCTGGAGCACGTGTCGACGAGGCGCTGCGTCGCCTTAAGGCTCGCGCGCCGTTAAGGTGGGGTTCGAGGCTGTTGGTTCTACGCTCCAACGAGAACCAACAAGAGCGAAGGAGATACGGCCCTGCTGTCCGTGGGGCGGGTCTCTGTTGTCGGGTGGGCCTCAGAGGGGGGAGTTAAGCGGCCGGCCGGCAGGTTGGCTTGGTTTTTTTTTTTTGGCGGGAGAGGAGGCAGCAGGAGTAGATGCAAAAAAGAGGGGCCTTCTCTTAAAGGCAGAGCGGCGTCTCCGAGTTGGTGGGAGGTCTCCCTTCGGCCATATTAAGGGCTGCGTTTTTGCCTCTCGGTTTGACGCTTCGGCTGTTTTTCTCTCTTGGCAGGAAGACGTGGAGTTGGCCGACGCTGCCATGGGTGACGAGAACTGGGATACGGAGTTTACAGAAGGGGTTAGTGGAGAGGGAAACCGGGCCATGTCGATTTTCCAGCCCAGCTTCCAGAAGCCGGTGGGTGCCTATGGAAGTTTTGAAACGTGCCCCGTTTTTCCAATATTTAGGTCAGATGCACGCTGCCTTCCTGAGACTAGGTTTTACAACGAATGGAGAATTCGGTTGAAATTTGGACCCCAGGAGAAGGATTACGAAATAATCCGTCAAGTCCTTGGAAGGAATAAGTTCTAATGCCTGGTTCCCTATTAAGTTTCCTATTCCTAGTCAAAGGATGGTGGCGCCTAATGTTAATGGCATAATCCATTCTTCCTCAACTTCAAGAGGTGGTTTTACAGTAGGCAATATCCAAGAACTCCAAAACCTGCTTTTAAAAAGTTCTGGAAAGTTCTGTCCCAAATTCTGGGATTTTGAATGACTGGGTGGCAAGTGATTATATTAACAAACAAACACTATATATTACCCCTTTGTAGTCTAAAGTGTTCTAAATCACTTTGCCACTTGATTCTCCTCGTTTGTTGAACAAAAAGTAATTTTACACCTATTAATTAAAGATATTTTCTCTGCTTCCGCTTTCAAACCATTGCTTGATTAGAGGTTTAGATTATAATTCTGTTCAATTTGTTTGGGAATGAGCCATGATTACAAGTAAATGAAAAAAAATTGGCTGTATAAATTGCTATTTATAAGCCAGTGCATTTGTTACCAGTAATCACAGATGGATAGTGAAAGAGAAAGTAATATTTATATTCTCCAACGCTGGAGTACTTTTAAGGAAATAGTTATTTAAAATGTTAAAAAGCCAAATGCTGTTTAAACAGATGTATTTTATTATACTTACAAGATAACTGATTTTTAGAAATTTCTTCACATAACTGTTCTTGTATGGTCTGATTCTTTACTTCATCTTGTAGGGCAGCATACCCATGAGAACAAATGAAACCTTGTGCAATTTCACTCAGAGTATAAAACAGCCAGGTATGTGTTAAAGAATATAATAAGAATGCATGTTTTGGGGGAAAAAAACCAAGATGGTTGGAAATAATGAACTTTTAATACTTGCAAGCCCTTATCTCTAAAATGGCCATGATAGTCCTTTTGTGACAATGTGGTCTCAAAATTACAGCTGTGCACAGTAGCCCAAGATGCTTGGGAGGGATGTGATGTTTAAATTACTGGTTAGTATTGTCCCATTTCCTTTCAGTTTTAAAATGAAATAATTTTGGTTGAAAGAAAATTCATCTGGTGAGTTAGGAAGTCATATATCTTTGTCCAAGATATGTAATATTTTGTGGACTATGAGATGTATTTAGTCTTCAAGTGTATGTTGGGGGTTGTATCTGAATGTAATGACTTGGTGGTAATTCTGATTAGTATTAAATACAATTATAGAAATGAACTTAATTTTCTTTTGTCACAATTGCAACTTCTAGAGCAGGGGTGTCAGATGTTATTACGGTGGTGTTATGTGATGTATCAGGACTTTTTTCCCTTCGCTAAACTGGGCATGGCCAGCACGTGATGTGAGTTTGATAGCCCTGTTCTACAGATTTGTTGGAGCTGCATTTAAGGTTGTTAGAGGACATATGGAACCTTCAGACCTGATCCTGTAATTTATAATCAAGACAAGAAAGGACAGTGTGAGAAAATGTGTGGCTAAATAGAGTTTCTGATTTGTTCATATCACTGAATTGATAATATTTTACTTAAAATTAATTTCAAAATAGTTTGAAATTAAAAAAAAAAAAAAAGAACAAAACAAGCAGAAAAGACATTCTAAAATATCACAGCAACATTAAGCTCATTAAAATGCTTAGAATCAAAGGGCTTTGATAGCAGAAAGAATAAAATGAC
This sequence comes from Psammodynastes pulverulentus, assembly GCA_025802295.1. Taxonomy (NCBI): domain Eukaryota; kingdom Metazoa; phylum Chordata; class Lepidosauria; order Squamata; family Psammodynastidae; genus Psammodynastes; species Psammodynastes pulverulentus. Next base: position 108,264,251 of record JAOYMU010000192.1, on the reverse strand, counting down.
ATTAGGTGTACCTTTCTGCTAAAGGCATTTCAAAGTTGAGAAGTCACTGCTGAAAAGTCACTCCTGGTCCCAAGGAGTTGCAGAACAGGCCTCTAAAGATATTCTTAGGATATGAGTAAGAACACAGAATTTTGAAGGAATTCTTAATAATGAAAGGGTTACAGTTTAAGAAATAGAATTTCCTCATTTTTTTTCTGTGAATGCAGTTGCTTATCTTTGGTTTAGTAAATGTTGGGCCTTTGATTTTTTTGGTCATGATAGAGATTGGGAAAGTGGGAAAAGGGTTTGAATATAAGCCAATGAATCTGGTGAATCTAAAACTTATGTGCTGATTCTTTCCATACCTGGAAACTAAGATAAAGTGTAGTGTTAAAGTTTTAGGAGGGAGAGCATGATCTGCATGATCTACTTTACAGTAAAACAAAAATAGCAAGTTACTACCTGCATCTTGTCTTTCTAATTTAGGCATCTTGCCAATTTTGAGACTGCCTTCATATATGTCTGCATAAATCACAATTGTCCACGATTACAGAATCATGCACACCATGTTGTAGTATTGCACAATGCATGAGTCCAGGATGCATTAAAACATTGAAGTACATCTAATTCAGCTTTGCAAGCAAGCCATGAAACAAGTAATACAATAATTAATTATATGAAGGAAGAAATACATAAACACAGGATGCTTGCTAGTAATTAGCTAAAGTTAATTAATAATGAAAACCAATGTATCTAACTTATGGTTTTGAGTATTTTTTTTAAATTTAGCTTTCTATACTCTGTGCTCACATATTCAAAACTTAATGTTCATTTAATGTTGGTACAAGTGTAAATTGTACCAACTGCACTTTGCAAACCAGGTATGGCACCAGATTGATATAACCAGTTTATTCAGCATATAGACACTTGGCAATAAATATGTAAAGAAGGTGCATGTGTGTGTAAATATACTTTAAAGGCAATGATATATGCAATTTATATACAGAAAGTAATTGCAGAATCTTTCTTAATTTTAGAGTCCCAAGTGGGTCTTATAATGTATATTGATGGTTGCATCAGATAGGAAAACAGGAAAAGTCAATGTAATCAGTGCAGGAACTAACTATACCTAGGTCCTCTTTTACCAATATTGAAACTTCATCCATTGAACTCTAATTTACTTGGAAATAAGCAGAAACTAGCTGGCTAACCATAGAATATTGGAAGATGAACCTCAGGCTGAGCAATTATACTTATGGACCTAACTTTTAAATTATTTACATGTATGAAAAAACCGACTAGAAATGCACTTAACTAGTTGAAATATTTTTTTATTATTTACTTTTTATTCTTTTGATCAGGTGTCAGAGAAAACCGTAATGGTGAAGAGAAACCAACAGGTGGATTTGGAAGTGGAAGAATTTTTGGAAACCGAGGTATACTGTAATGTAAAAATTTTATTTATCATTTAAGAAAAAAATTATTGATAATGTTTAATATGTTTTAATAATTTTTCAGTAAGGCCGCTCCCTTGCTAATCTACATTTTTGTGCTTTATGGGTTTTTTTTTTTAACTTTAATATGACTGTTTTGGTATTTTTCTTTTCCCTTCTTCCTTCTTTCCCTTCCCTCCCCAGAGTCACTTTTTGTGAGATGGGTGGCCATATAAGTTTTATAAATATTTTTTAATCTGTACATAAAAATATTTTAGAGGAAAAAAAGGGAGCTGATTTCTTAAAGTTTGAATACTTCTGATAAAACAATATTTAGTGTAAATCATAAATGAAACATATTTTGCGTTTGTATTTACATGTTGTATGAAACTGAAAATATTGTTTCAAATTGTGAAACATTCCATTCCATTGAGTTTGGTGAACTGTTTCAGATTGTCCACAGTTCGACCTAAACAAATCTGCAGGGATCTTGGAAGATCTTATGGGGTGAGCAGCGCTAGGCTGGTGTGTGCCACTCCTCTGCTTTTTCTATGTGCTGACCATCTCTTTTCTCAGCATCTTCCCTTCCTTGTCTCCCCGCAGCTCCAGTGATAGCACAGACCCATTGGCTCACTTGTCCTCCCTCTCCTGTCTGCCCTCCACTGTTGCCAATGTCCCTGCAGGCCATTACCAGAAAAACCCCACCAGCCTTGCCTTTCTTTGCTTCTATCTCCCTCTTGCATGGAAGAACCATATCAGTCTCTGTATAAAGTAGTTCTGCTTGTGAGCACATATCTCATTTTAGTCATTAAACTCATAAAACCAGATGTTTCTGCATGAAATGTTTTATGCTCAAAATTTATTATGTAATCAATTCCTTCTGTTTCATCTAAAAGAACTGGCTTTATTTCCCTGTTTTAATTTATATGGTTTTGATGTATGTTGAAAAGAATGTAGACCCAAATTGTGGGGGCAATATGCTGATTCTGTAAACCGCTTAGAGAGGGCTGTAAAGCACTATAAAGCGGTATATAAGTCTTAAGTGCTATTGCTATTATAGAAAATACTCAGGTTTTCAACTCTAGAAAATATGTCCAAATAAATACATCTTCGTCACAGAAAATAATTGTGACCTAAATAAATAATATAACAAATTAAGAAATCAAGAAAAAGGGTAATCAATATGGGTACTACTTTAGATATCTTTTCCCATGGTTGTTTAATTTTTTTATAGTTTGAAAAAAGAATGAATATCATTGTCAGCTATATTAATTTTGTATAACTATACTAGGAAATAGGTTTGAAGAAAGAAAATCTTCAAGTTTTGTAAGAGGTAAGATTGCAAACCTGTATCGAGTAATAATTTCCAATCCAGCTAACCCTTAACTCTCTACAGTGGAGCAAAACAATTAAAATTTTAATGTTACCAGAAAACCTGCATCTAATATTGGCTTTATCATAGCTAAAACAGTAAAATTAAAATTGAATTCACGATAATCTATGTTCATTATCATAGGCAGGTATAGTCGGGTTAAATAAAGATACTTTATTTATGAGCCACAGTGGCACAGTGGAGTACAGTACTGCAGGCTACTTCTGACTGCCAGCTGCCTGCAGTTTGACAGTTCAAATCTCAATCAAGGTTGATTCAGCCTTCCATCCTTCCGAGCTTGGTAAAAATGAGGGCCCAAATTATTGGAGGCAATATACTGACGCTGTAAACTACTTAGAGATGGCTGTAAAGCACTGTGAAGCGGTATATAAGTCTTAAGTGCTGTTGCTACTTTAGCAACCTAAGGACATTTTCTTCATTATTTTTTAAAACATGTTAACTAACAAAAATATTTTCCCTTTATTAGAGGTGGTCTTTGATTTCAACCATAATGGAGCCTGCCAGAGATGGTATTCAGCAGGTTCTGACCAGTTCTGGAGAACTGGTGGTGGAAATTTTGAGTAGTTCAGAGAACTGGCAAATGCCACCTCTGACTGGCCCCACCCCCATCTATTCTCTGCCTCCCGAGTCCCAGCTGATCGGCTGGGTCTTCTTTTGTTTCCTTGCACAGGAGAACAGAGCTGGAAAGCATGTTAATGGAGTGGGGAGGGAATGGGATTTTGTAATAACCTTCCTCCAGGAGTGGGGTGGGAATGGAGATTTTACAGTATCCTTCCCCCGCCATGCCCACTAAGCCACATACACAGAACCATTAGTAAAACAAATTGAATCCCATCACTGGAGCCTGCCCGCTATGGTCGCAAGTTGTGACGGTTGTTAAGTGATGTGGCCAGTTGATTGCATCACTTAATGACTCTTATTCCTGCTCTCCCCTATGTAGTTGTTAAGTGGAAAATAGGGTGCTTCAGGTGAGGGAGGCAGTGAAGGCCTAGTGTAGGCCCAGGCCAATCTGCCCTGCACCTCCAATACATCCTGATGCACCCCTGTGTTCCACTTCCCGCCTCTTGGGATCCTTGTATACTTAGGGCATGATTTTTCACCCCACTGGATCCCATACCCTCCTCCCCAACATCTGTCACTGATTCTTCACTTCTCTAGATGTTTGGATCTCGAGCTCACGGGGAAGGAGACCACATTCCTGGAAGCAAGTACCATTTTCTGAGCCATTTACAAATGTCAGCATTTTGCCTCCGATTTGGTTTCTCATTTTACCAACCTCAGAAGGATGGAACGCTGAGTCAATTTTGAGCCGGTTAGGATTCAACTCTTGGCTGTAGGCAGAGCAGAATTAGCCTGCAATACTGCATTGTAGCCACTGTGCCACCAAAGCGTAGATAGTTAGATAATGATCCCTAATGATAAAAATCTTTGGGGTAGCGTTGCACTTTATTATAATTTTGTTTTGCTTTTTCTTTTAAGAAGCATATATGTTTTGACTTTGTAATACCCATTTTGCATGTTGGGGAGAAAAGTAGTACTTTATTAAAAGTTTGAAACTGCTCCAGGTGGTCCTTTTCCACTATATTGGATAGAAGCTGAGTTCATACACCAGATTAGCATATGGTTGCTATATTGCTGAGTTACACAGTTACATAGTTTTGAATAATGCTTTTACTCATTAACCAGCCTGTAAAGCAGAGTTTACAAACTCCAGTTTACAAATTAAACCTGATTTGGTTACCACTGTTCATTTTTGTTTAGTCTTCCTGAAGAAAATGATTTCCCTCTCAAATTAGGTTTTCAAAGAATGAATGATGACATTGATGTTCTTCATAGACCTGGGAGAGGATCATTCAGAAGTGATAGAGGAGGATTTGGCCAGTTTACAAGTAAGTAGTATAGTTTGGAATAATTCAAACATTGCCTGACCTAGAAATTTCTAGAAATGAAAGGTAATTAGTATTGTGCCTAAGAAACATTTATAAATGAATACCTGCTAAAAATATATGTACTAAAAAAATAGAAAAATATTGGACTGGATTTTTGAGATTTAATAGCTTGAGAATTGTTGTAACATGTTAGTTTAAATATACTGAAACATCTTTTCCATAAAAAATCTAGCATGTAAGATTGAATAAATCTTTGATTATATTATAGCAGATGATGTAAATGTGAAACAAGATGGAAGACAAAATTCTGTCAGCTTCGGTTTTAAAAGAAGAGGCTATGGTGCTCCATCAGGTAAAAATTCATGTGATATTTTGTTATATTCATTTTTTTCTGACTTCATCTGAATAATAATATTGGCAGTTGATATATTTAAAAATTAAAAATAGTGAAACAGAGGAGAGATCATAGATAAGTTCAACATTTTGTGAATTTGGAAAGAGAAAAATGGTGTAATGCAGATGATCTACAACTACAGTTTTCTTTATTCTTGACCATACATTTTTTAAGTATGCCAAAGAAATTAAAGTAGAAAAGCATCTGAACAATATAGATAAATGTTATAAACTAATGATGATTGTAATTTGTTTATCACAGTCATAATCACAATGTTATTAAAACTTATGCATTTTTTCAGGTGAATTTGAAAGTAGAAGAGAATTTGAAGCCAGAGGTAAAAATAATATGTACTACCTATTGCCCTTTGGATGCATAGCACTTGTTATTTTCAGCAGATAGGACCTTTGTTATCTGGAAAGCAACAATTTGGGTGATGAAGATACTCCTTGTATAAACAACACTTGTGAATTCAGTTTATTCCTTGATTTTCTGAAATAGAATTAACGCTAGAGCTTGCATGATATTTGACTGTGTGTGTGTATGTATTATTCCTGAACACTCCTTTTCTGGTTTCATTTAAAATTCTTAATTTGAGATTGATCCATATAGTTCATATATAATTTCAAAATTCAGTTCTGCTATATGTAACTTAATCATTCTTTTAACAGGGGATTACAAAGAAAGCAGTGAAGAAGCAAATATAGCTTCTGGAAGAAGTAAGTGTGCTTTGAAAGTAAACAAGTTTTAAAGTTTCTTCTATGTCCTATTTTTTCCCTCCAAGTCATTTTTTACTTCATCAATAAAGGGATATGGAAATCAGATGATAATGAAATAGAGGTGGTAATGCAGATAAGTTATATCAGAAGAATGAAAGTAGATAAGTTTTTGGCTTCACATATAGAACTTTTTGAGAATTGGAATAACTTTTTTGTATTTGCAGATCCGAAGGTGACATACGTACCACCACCACCACCAGATGATGAAAATAGCATCTTTGCACATTACCAGACAGGAATAAATTTTGATAAATATGATAATATTCTTGTGGAAGTTTCAGGGCTTGATCCTCCACCAGCAATATTGGTTAGTGAATGTTTAAAATTCTAGAGAAAAATAAAGAGCTGAAGAAAATGATAGCATTTGTTTTAAGTGATAGAGACATTGCTCATCAGAGTTTCACAATTTATCAATAATCTTTGTAATTTATTTTTGAACAAAACAAGGTATCTAACTTAGTATACATCAGTAACTTGAGGGGAGGGTTACGGTTATGCCCTGAGATAGGAAAAAAATGGTTTTAAACCCAAAACCAAATTTTTGCAGCCTCCATCTTTTTTAGCCCATTGATTCCACTTCCAGTGTTCTAGTGGTGCAGGATCCATCTGCCTAGCCCAAATATTCCCAATGTTGTCCCTCCTTTTCCTCAGCAGCTTAATCATCTTCCTTCCTGATTTTCACAGTATCTTGCCTCCCTTTCACCATGCCAAATTGTGTGGCATAGCAATAGCATTTAAACTTATATACCACTTCGTAGTGCTTTACAGCCCTCTATAAGCTGTTTACAGAGTCAGCATATTTGTCCCAACAATCTGGGTCCTCATTTTACTGACCTCAGAAGGATGGTAGAAAGCTGAGTCACCTTTGAGCCGCTCAGGATCAAACTCTTGGCAATGACTTGAATTAGAAGACTGCATTCTAACCTTCACCACCACGGCTCCTATTCCATATTCCAGTGGCCCACCTGTCTTGGAGGCAGTACAGAATGTACGGTACAAAATAGAAAATACCTATAATCAAAGATTTCTGATTAAAAATGAAACTATAAGGATATAATTAGTGGACAGCCTTGCCATTAAAATTAACATATAAAATGGATTGTTGTTTGTTCTGATTTGTTAAGAATTTTGGGCTTATTTTTAGCTTGCCTTATGAGGCTATGCCTGGGAGTATGGGTTGATGTAACCCATAAAACATACTGAAGTTGCGATACGCTAGTAAGTATTTTAAAATTAAACTTTTACCTTGTTAATCTGCTTTTCTGTTTAATCCCTTTTTTAGAATTTTGAAGAAGCTGGTCTGTGTGAAACCTTAATAAAGAACATAGCTAAAGTTGGATATTTTAAACTTACTCCTGTGCAGAAATATAGTATTCCTATTGTGCTGGCAGGACGTGACTTAATGGCTTGTGCACAAACAGGATCTGGAAAAACAGTAAGCACACAATACAAAATTCTGTTGAGGTTTGGGGTGGATTTATTACTATTTTATCATTTTATTTCAACATGTAAAGTTTTCAAATTACTGACTTGGTCCTTTGTATGATTATTTCATTCTCAACTCGGCTATTTGTGAAATATTTCATTAGTGAAAACTATTAAATTGAAATTGATATATTAGTAATCTTGAGTTTCTTATGATTGAATAACTAAACTTAATTAAATGGAAGCCTTTTTAATAAAAAAAGGAATATTCTTGAGATATTTAATGTACCAAAATTTTCGGACTATAAGACGCTCTGAAGTATAAGACACACCTAGCTTTTGGGGAAGAAAACAAGAAAAAAAAATCTGCCTCTGCCTCCCAGCAATTTGCCTCCTTGCAGCAAACAGCAAACAGCCTGTTTCAGCTTCAGCACAATCTGATTATCACAAACTAATCAGTTGGTTGTCGGTTGGGTCGGCCTCCGGATGATCAGCTGTTTCAGGCTGCAGGGATTGCCATAGCCCAGCGATGGCGAACCTTTTACTTGTGGCTCACGCGTGTGCTGGCACCCACAATCCAATGTGTGTGTCCTCCCCCACGTTCCCTCCGCATTCCTTCCTTCAGTCAACAGCTTTGTTTCTCATTTAACAACTACAAGTGATGCACTTAACAAGTGTGGCAAGAAAGGTCGTGAAATAGGCAAAATTCACAGAAATGTTGGGTTCAGTTGCAGTCGTAAGTCAAAGACTAGATAGGTCAGAAAACAATAGTTTGGACAGGAAACTGATTGGCCCCAGGATGGCAAAGGCGTGAGATAAGTCTACATTCCCTCTCCTTATTTATTCAACTTATAGGCTGAATATGTATTAAGGGAACCTGTATTGGAAGATGTTTTAAAATTGAAGTTTCAAAATTGGAAGAAGAAAAATCAATAACCTGAAGTCAGTTGATGCTGCTCTGATAGCTGAAAATAGTAAGGCTCTGTAAACTCTACTAATAAAAGTCAAGGAGCAGAGTGAAAAAATGAGACTAAAATATAATATAAAGACCAAACTAATGATAACAGATAGAATTGACCATGAAGATACTGATGTGGTAGATGGCATATAATCAATCAATGGACTAATGTCAACATGGCTGCATATATAAGAAAGAGGGACAGACCTATTGAAATATATGTTGAACTTGAAGCCAACGAGCGGGTTCATTAAATTTTTTGATGGCTAGAAAAATTGTTCTACACTTTTCCATAGAATTTCTCATTCGGTATAATGAGGTTTTATTTTGGGGAAATCTATCGCTTCCAGTAAAAATGCCCCACTAACCTACTTTCCTGATCTGTTCTCCTGTGCAGGGCAACAAAAGAAGACCCAGCCGATCAGCTGGGACTCAGGAGGCAGAGAATAAATGGGGGCAGGGCTGGTCAGAGGTAGTATTTGCCGGTTCTCTGAACTGCTCAAAATTTCCGGTACCAGTTCTCCAGAACCAGTCAGAACCTGCTGAATATTACCCCTGGTACCCCAGAAAAAAGTTTCCTCTTGGATCCTGTCAGAGGACAGTCCTTAGCACAACATGCTCCTTCTGCCAGACCTAATAGGTAGGGTGGATAGATGTAACCGGAGAAGAGATAGTCCCTCAACTAACCCAGTCTCATATCATCTAGAGTTTTAAGCCAGCGATATCACTAAAATCCATTTCTTGGCATCACCGATTCCTCTGAACGAACACGTCACCTTTCAGGTTTCCAATATTTTATAGCTCTCCTTCCTGTTAGATTTTGCTTTTGATTCACGCTAATAGGAAACAAACAGTCGGCAACAGCAGTAAGACTGTTTGATGAGTCTTTGCAGTGGAAAATATGAGGTTGGTTAATTGCAGAACCACCTGCAATCATTCAGATGGGAACATCTTGGCTTCAGTTGCAATGGTTGCAAAAGCTCTAAAAGTCCTCTTTGGAAGCAGCTGTAGACTCTGGGAATGAGGGAAGGTTGAGAGGCCCAATTGTTTCTTACTTGTGGCTTCCAAGTTACTGGTTAGCTGTTCACTATCCCTGAGAAAACATCCCTGATTCATTGGCATGAAAATTCACCACAGTGTCGTGAGCAATCCTCTACCTCTCGTTTTAGTATGAACGTAAAAAACAGAGACAGAAATTGGGAAGGAGAATGGAGGAGGGGAAAAAAACTGTGAGTAACTGCAAACACAGATAATTGGCCACAAGGCATGATGGCTCATCTACCATGCTGTAATGTGAGATGCAATTAACTCTCTTGCTCTACTTCCAGCTTTGAATATTTATGGAAATGCAGAGAGCAAGGGTAACTGATCTTTGGTGTGTAAGCAAAAGCCAGAGATGTGTAGCTTCCAGGCTCCCTATTATACCATTTCAGTCTTTGGCACGGGGAGTTTCCTAACACAATCTGGCTTGTTTGCCTGCTCGTTGGTTTAGGATGTTCCCTTTCATCCCCCAAAGACATCATTTAACCAACAGAGCAAGGGTGACATCAACTTCTCTCAATTAACTTGCTAAATAGTCAAGAGAAACGATGGCCAAAGATAAGCCATTAGTTGTCACCATCCTATAAACAGATGATTAGGGAAAATCATATCATTTAGCTACCATTGTGGAAACCCACATTAGTATCACTATTGAACCCTTTGCTACTGATGGCAAGACCGTCTGTGGTGCTTTGCTTTGTTGTGTTTCTAAATACTGTATTACTGATTTAGTTCAAGCATCCCTTCATCATACGATGCAACGCTTTGCTACAAGAGAGAGCCCTTTATTGTCTTAAGAAAAAGAGACCGAAGATGTATTATTTTATGGGACACAGCAAAAGAGTCCATTTAGAGTTCATCACAGTCCCTAGTTTGTTTGTGAACACATTCCAGAGGTGGTATTCAGCAGGTTCTGACCAGTTCTGGAGAACCGGTAGCGGAAATTCTGAGTAGTTCAGAGAACCGGCAAATAC
>JAOYMU010000192.1:108153818-108166184 GCA_025802295.1 Psammodynastes pulverulentus | reverse complement strand
ACAGAGAGAGAGAGAGAGAGAGAGAGAGAGAGAGAGAGAGAGAGAGAGAGAGAGAGAGAGAGAGAAGTATACTTATTTAAAGGAAAGAAGATTGGTCTTATTTTCTCCTTTCTTAACTAGAAACAATTAAGAAAAACTTTTTTTTAAAAAAATGGAAATGGTTCTTCGAAATGAATCTGCTGTTTCCTGCCTGGAGAGGGAAAAGGGAGGGTCAACGGGGAAGGGGGGGGACGTTGTTTGGTCGGATGACATTGCACAAGTGACCAGTTGAATGGCACTAAGTCGAAAATTGGATAAACTATGGTGCTTTCTCGCGCAGGATTTACGCATTGTGGGTTTCCTTGCAAACGACGCTAATCCCTTCTTTTGAAAAAAGATACAAGGCTTTGTGCTTGGGCATAGAAAAAAAATGTACAGCTAAAAAAATCAGCAGCAGACGTGGTTATAAAAAAGGGGAGTAAATAGGTCTTAGTGAAGCTAAACAGTGAATGGCAGATTTGGGAGAAGGAGGAACATAAGGGAAGCTCTTGTTGAAAACGGAACGGGGGTGGGTGGGAAGGGGGCAACAGACGCGTAGAAAATTATTGAGTGAGTTTCAGCGCAGAAAGTCAGGTTTTAAGGAGTTTATGGCCCCTGAGGATTTTATTCTTGTGGAGATTCCGCCGTGTACGAGTGTGGGGGGCTCTCATTTAGTTAGCATTTAGTTAACCCGTCGGTTTTCACTTTCGGTTTAAAAATTCTTTTCTGTTTTTCACTGAAAATAGAACACCACTTTTAAGCATTTTTAGAAGGAATAATTTAATATAAAAATATTATAATCTATATAGTTTGAGGGAGGAAATAGTGACAAGAAAACCAGGACATTAAACGATCGCGGTGTCAAGCGCGGTAACTAGAATTCACTTTATCAGAATCAGATGTAGCCGGGAAAATTGTTCTTTTGATTAATCTGCTTCTCTCTCTCTCTCTCTCTCTCTCTCTCTCTCTCTCTCTGTGTGTGTGTGTGTGTGTGTACACACCGAAATAACATTTTAAGGCGGGAAAAATATTTTTGTGTAAGCAAAAATTGTCGAGTGCTTGGAGATAGGCAGAGCTGAGAGGTAAGCCGAAACGTAGGGAGGTCTTTATTGTTTACATATCTAAGGCGCCCATAGAAATAAATTCCCCTCGCCGTAAGGCCAGGAAGAGATTAAGCCAAAGAAATTGACTGGAGTCGTGGGCGGATGGAGGTTCAGATATAGCCATACCCGGTACTACTTTCACAGCTACTTCTAGCTACACCTCTGATCTTATTCTGTAATCTTTGAGGGTTTCCTCATTTCAGGACTTAGTAGTAGTGTTTAACGTTCCTTGGAGGAAGGCGGATTTTTTTTTCTTTTCTTTTCTTTTCTGGGAAACGCTGCCTTTCGGTCGCGACGCGTCCCGCCTGACACTTTTACTGGGTTCTCTGTAGGACCGAGGGCTGCGGATGCGGGAGTCCTAGTCTGTCTGGGCAGGGCAGGACTAGAGCATCCAGGGCAGGAAAGGCGAGGCGTCGGGGAGAGTTAGTGGAGAAGAATCGGGGCGATGCCGCGCGCCCAGGAAGCGCATGCCATTTACCTGCAAATCGTCCGCTCCCGTGGCCGCCAGCCCAAGGCTTGGTCCCGGCAGGAGCCTTTGATCTGGATGCATCCCATATTGGGTGCCATGGCTCATAAGAGAGAGGTCGTGCCGGCGGTAAGCGTCTAAACACCCAAGTTCGCGCCTCTGCTCGTCCAAGCAGGAGGATTTGAGCGCCCGGGCGTTGTGCAAATTGATGAAGTCGGCGGGTTCTCCATGGTGGATCTGCTGGTAGTATTGCTGCGAGTGGTGGAGCGAATTCAAGGAGTAGGCGTCGGGGTTAACTGCCGGGTGGCTGTGTTGGAACTCGTAGTGGAAGGACTGGTGGTGTAGGGGAGCGTATTGGTGGTTGGCAGAGAAATAGGGGGTGGCGAAGTCAGTGCCGGTGCCGGAATAGGTGAGCGGAGACGAGGAAGAGTAGGCGACGGTGGAGTTGGCCACAGACTCCAAGCATCCCAGCTGCATCAAACGGTAACTGTTTGATCCATCGTGACGTATCTGTAAAGGCAGAATGGTGGAAAAAGGTAACCCAGAGATGGCAGGCCGGGCATGGGGAAAAAAAAGCGGGGCGGCCCGAAGTACCCCGTCCTGTCTAACCCTCTCCCCGCCCCCAGCCCCACATTTTGCTCCCAAGGCTGCAATCAACTGAAGCGGATGGTTAGAAAAGCCCGGCGGCGCCAGCCTGATCCGGACAGCGGAAAATGGGCTCCGCTTTTGGACCGACTGACCGAAGAAGAGTCAGTCTATATTAAAAATGCAGCAGGCGGCTCCAAGCCCGGCGGTCCTCATGGGCGCCGAGAGCGATTTGTGAGCTGCCTTGGGGCCCTGCGGCGGCCCAAAGGAAGTTTCTTATCTCCAAGGGCCTAAGGAGAAGGACAAGCGCCCGTCCCGGGGGTCGAGGGAGGGTTGGCAACTGCCAAATCCTCCTCCTTTCGGCCTGGCTCGGCGGTGCCCGTCTTCTCGCTCCCCTCTTGCCAACGGGTTAAGGGGAACGGGGATCGAGCTCGTAACACTCCCCCCCCCCCCGTCCTGTCCGCCACTCACCGCTTCGCGTCTTCTCCCGGTTACTTGCGCACCCTCCGCAGGCCGCGAACCATCGCCCTCCAGCCCAGCAGCGGAGACGCCTTCGCTCCGACTTCTTGGCTATAAACTGCAGCGACGCGGCTCACGGGGAAAGAGCCGTTCGGGCCGCCATTGGCGGACCTGATAGTCACGTGGGGGGGTCATGGGCGTGGCAAACGGGGAGGAGGCGCTTCCCGTAACGGGCTTTTTTGGCTGCCAGGATGCCAGGCAATTGGTCCCAAAAGGGAGGAGCGGGGGAGGGGGTTGACCGTGTGGGGAAAGAGGCCCCGGAGTGGGGTCTGGAGAGATCGAAGCGTCTCTTCGGAACGGCTAGTAAGTTTATAGGTAACATGATGAGCTGAAGTAACATACACGGTTGTACGTGCGCGATGAGATTGCGCTCACTTCATCGGGCGCTATATGGGAAGGGATCCTCCTTTCAGCCTGATTGTTAGTGTCCAATGAACGGTATGATTACTTGCATAGGACTAGCTTGGTGCAGCAGCTAACAAATTTGCATACATTGCAAATGAAAATAGCATTCGAAGGGAATGAATTGCTTTATTTAAACAAGGAGACATTTTCTGACCGAACAAGCAACTGATGGAACAGTCTGCCTTCATAAGTTGTGGGAGCTTCATCACTGGAAGCTTTCCAAGAAAAGACTGGACTGCCATCCGTCAATAATGGTGTACGGTTTCCTGCTTGGGCAGGAGGTTGGACTAGATGACCTACTACAAGGTCCCTTCCAACTGTTATTCTATTCTGCTTTATTAATGTTCTAAAAGGAATCTGGCTATCTTTGGAACAGGGAAAGAAAGCAGGCAAAGGAGAGCTTCATAGGTACAAAAAAAAAAGCATGTGTTTGATAAGGGATAACACATTTATGGCAAATCATGGAGGAAGTGATTTGATCTGCAATTAAATGGAATTTTATGGCATTAATAAATGTCAGTATTTGGGGGGAGGACTTACTGCAACTAATAGTGTACCACTAATTAACTCTTCATATTGCACTATATTTTCACAGAAACAAGCAACAAATGGAGCAAGAGCAAAAGGCTTTACAAATAAAGGAAGGTATCGAAAGAGAAAGAGGGAATAGATGTTTTTAGCTGGCATCCTCCTTACAAAAAAGGAGGCCGTGGGGAAAAAAAGAAATTACTTCACAGAGGTTTAGTGTGTTCCTTGCAGAAGATTCTGGAGCCAACAGATTTTATCTTTGCTGAACAGCAGGCCAGCCCAAGGGATGTTTACAGGCTCAGACCACACAAATTCTGGCCTAGTTGGTCCTTGCTGCCTGGGGAAGAACAGGCTGCTTGAAAAAATTGGAGGTGCCTGTACATTTGAGCGTCACATAACAGAAAAATATGCTTTTTATTTTCTTACTGATTTCCAAGGAATCCTAAAAAACATTGCTAGAAGTTAAAATGCCTCTGATCGGCTACCCCCTGCTTTTAGCACCTTACTGGCTTCTTGGGGAGGCAGGAACACTCCCCCCCCCCCATGATAAAGGGAGACACCAGAGGGGGAATCTACATATTTGAGGGTAAGCTTCCTTTTCGGATTTCACACGCACCTCAGGATCAAAGCCCAGGAAAGAGTATCCCAATTTGTACATCTTTTTAGGAAGGACACACTAGAACCTGCATGTACACAACCACTTCACCCCCAGTTCACACAAGGACCAGTTCCCCTATAAAACCATGTCTCTGGATTACATTTCCTCTGTAGCTACCCCTAAAAACATTTTTTTGTTCTTGGGAATAACATAAATCTCCTTTCTTACAGTATGTCTGGATTTGATTTTTGATTTGTTTTGCCACTCCTGCTTGTGGAACTCCAAATTATTATTCAAACAATGTACGTAGTTGTAATTTCAAATGATTGCTCACCTATGTGCCTACCGTCCCTGTCCTAATGTCTTTTTTATTTGTACGTGTTTATACTTACATGTTTATATGATAAGTTCATACTTGTACTTTTTTTTCCTCATATATGCTTGACAAACTAAAATAAATAAATAGATAGGCTTTATCAGGGGGAAGGTGTTCAGGAATTCCTGATTCTTTCAGGATTATGAACACAGCTGCAATGTTGAGTATGTTGCTAAAGTGTTGTTTCACTTGCAATTCCAGCTAAGTAGCAGCTGAAAAGGCTTTATCCATTCAGAAGATGGCTCTCATGGAGGATCTAACCAGTTATAAAGCATTAATTTACCAATGTTACCTGATATTCCTCCGAGCCTACTTCTACTGGACTCTTCTCATTTCTACATTGACTTTCCTCGTTACAGCCACACTTACTTTTTAAGAAATGTGAGAGCAGGAAATCACTCCTGGAAGTGAAATGTAATTGAGGGTGACGGTTCAATCTCCGAATGAACATGTTTCTGAACATTTCGTTACCAGGCTAGGTAATATCTTCAGCAGAGTTTAGGGGATGTCAGTATTCTTCCGTTTATAATGGCTTCAGGTGTGGGTGTGTCAAGTGAGGTTCTTGTAATGGGTCTTGTGATGAGTCACAAGAACCTCAGTTGACACACCTGCACCTGAAGCTCTTATAAACAGAAGAACACTGACACTTACATACCCTAATCTCCACTGAAGATGTTACCTAGCCAGGTATCAAAAATGTTCGGAAACCAACCCACAAGCTCTGAGAATGAACCTTCATCCTTATCCTACACGTGAGCTACAGATATTTGCCACTATTGAAAGGTAATTTTCAATGTTTTATTTTCAGCATATCAGCTTCCCAATTTTTAAACATTTGAAAACTAGAAATTAATGGGAGCAGATCCCCTTCTAGAAATGCTTGGCACCCTAATCTGCCTTGTTGGGGGCTCTAATTGTATCTTAAGATTTTATTTGCTGCAGGTTTCTGTTACATTTTAGCAAAAGTAAACTAGTCAAAATAAATTCCTAAGTTACTTTTCCGGGTACATCAAACCTGGAGATGTATAGACTGTCTGTGCTTCTTCCCCAATCTTGGGTGCATCCTTCCAAAGATTTTGACTGAGTTATCATTTTACTTGGTTTATTTTGTGTATATACCGTACTTTCTATTGGGAAATATTAAAGGCATGTAACAAAACTTATTTTTTAACATGACCAAAATTCATTAAATTCTTGGGAACAATAGTAAACACCTATTTGCCAACTGTTTAATTAATTAACATTCAACAGCATTTAGATTAAAATGAAAATGAAACAAATTTATTACTTTGGGAGTATGATCTTTGGCATGCCACTCAGCTAATATAATCACCACAATCTATCTCAAAAAAGGTTAAGTTTTGCTTTAAATGTACTTCCTCAGTTCCATTTGAACTTGGGATCTTTAGTCATCTCTATGTATGCCACATAGTGCTTCTTTTCTTGCTGCCTTGGAAATATACTAGGAACTGGCTAAGTTTCTTGGAGTGAATAGCCTTCTTTTTGCTCTAAGAATATATGTACGTAAGGTAGGTTTCATTTCTCCCTTTTTTTGATGCTTCTCTAGAAGCAATCTAGAAGTTGACTGAAATTTAGTGCAAGAAGGCAGAGCAAATAGTTATACATGAAGTAACTGAAAACTAAAGATTGCATATCTTGCCAGTATTTGTTTCAGCTTTTTGCTAGGTTTTCATAATTCTGTAGCTAACATTATCTATGAGGCTTCTCGGGTTGGTTCCTCTAAGCATGGTGAAGTATAGTTCCCTCAGTCAGCATCATTTTCTTTATCTATTTTCTTTAATGATTTTATCCCACCATTTCGTTGATCTTAATGTAACTCTTGTCCCGCAGCGAGTTGTCCTGTGGCGAGATAGCCGTGACAAGTTGTCCTGCAGCCAGTTAACAGATTAACAGATAATCAAAGTTGGAAGGGACCTTGTAGGTCATCTAGTTCAACCCCTGTCCAAGCAGGAGACCCTACACCATTTCTGACAAAGGGCAGTCCAATCTCTTCTTGAAAGTCTCAAGTGATGACAATCCCACAACTTCTGAGGGCCACCTCTGCAAAGTTCCAGGTTGGGGAAGGCTGCACTAAAGCTGCAACTGGGATGAGTGAATTCAACTGAGGATCTTCCTTTGTAGTTTCACTTGTTGCATAGATACAGTGCTTGAAGTTCCCTCTTTTGCATAGCTCTCAAAGGTTGTTGCTACCTACTTTGCCTATAAGTCACTTCAGCTAGCATACTGTAATGTAACTTTAATTCTGTTGGTTACATACGGAAAGTGCTACAAACACCTTATGATTTTATTTTATCCTGTATTCCTTGTCCAGTCCCAATACTGTAGCAGTTACCCTCACTGGACTAAAAAAAATAGTCCACTGTTATTCCAATAAGGTATCCATTTTCTTCCTCCTTTACTTACTGGATGCTCTTGGCAGCATTTGTTTTGTTTTTGTACCATTTTGAGCCCTACTTGTTGTACTTGTACCATCATACCCTACATACTCTGATTTCCAATTTGTTTATTAAGTTCTGGTCATAAATTCCCAAACAAGCAACTATTGTCTGGAATCTGTCATTGCTCTAGTTCCCTTAAATCTGTTTGCTATGGTTACTTAGGGGTTTCTAGCTTATGTAACAAGCTTTATAGATATCAACTGTCTCCAAACTAATTGGAAAATCATTGTTTTTGAGAACACAGAGTTGGACAGAACCTTTTTAACGCTTTGGAGACAGTGATGATAATTCAGATACATGGCCAATCCACATGTGGTCATTTCTATCCTGATTATTTCCCATTCACTTGTCAATAGAATGTATCCAACGGTCAGAAAAATCATTTCATTAGAAACCCAGGAGTATGATTTGGATTCTACTTCATAATATCCAATTGTTAAGGTTTTTCTAGGATAGGGTGCCTCCCTATTCAGCCTTCAGAGGGATTTGGCTGAAAGTTTAGAAAGATGAAGGACACCAGCAGCATAATCAAGAATGAAGCATGAGCTAGAAATGAGCAATTCCATCCAAGCTGGTTCTGCCTGCTTTATCCCTTACCTGCCAAAGAAACCAAATGTTGCCTAATTTAGAAAGTACGCTTTCATATATTTTGCAAGCAAGAGCAGCTTGAGACAATAATTAAAAAGTCAACATGTGTGATTTAATCAGTTTAAATTCTAATTGCAATTCTGTGCTTTTATAACAAGAAATGGTGGTCTATTACTCTGAGCTATTATCTGTGCTTCACTGCTATCACATTGAGCCAGTGAATTTTGTAGACTCCAGATTTTAGGAAGTACAGGGAGAGGAGCAAGTTCTTTATTGCCTGCTGTGCTGACCACATAGACCATTGCAACCAAACTGGCTCTTGTTCCTGTAATATGGTGTGCTTTGATTTGTTTCTTACTTGACTTTTCGGAAACCCTAACCTTTGGAGTATTGTAGTGTTCCAAGTTCTGGACCGGACTTTGTCTAGAACTTGGTATGTCTTGATCTCTGTATATGGCTATGCTTTTGCCTAACAGTTTCACTGTGTTACCCTCTTATACTATAGACCTTGGACCTTTTGGCTATTCATTATCAAATAATTAAATGCTACTCTTTTGTGCCAACTCTATTTACAAGAATTCTTCAGGGTCCCATATATTCCACAGGCAACTCTTAGAAAATGTCCCTCTTCCCCCCTATTTGGTAACTCAGACTGGCCATGCCCATTATAAGAATTATTTTATGTGCAAGCAATTTTTTATAGTCTAGTCATTTTGTAGCTGTTTACATGTTACAAACAAAAACTTTCGTTAAAAAGTCCCATATGTGTCCACTGATCTAAAATGATGTTTATTCTTGTTTTATAGTCTTACAGCTCTGAAGTCTCCAAATTGTAGGACATAACACCATGTGCAAAAGGCACTCCTTTGGAAGTGAAGTGGGTGGATGTTGTTGACACATAGGGGCAGCGGTTGTCTTCTGCTTATAAAGCACAGTATAAGTCCTAGGTTAAATGTGATAAGTGAACACCTTAATATGTATGAAGGTGAATTGTACTAGCAATAATTAATGCAGCTCTCATTGTCAGTAGGAAAAAAATAAGCATGGACTCTTCTTCCTATTTAGTGTGAAAATACCATGCTAAAGATAGATTATGCCCACTTAGCAATTTAGCTTCCTTCTAAGAGAAGTTTAAAACTGAATGTGATGTTTATTTTGCATCAAGAGGACACTTTTTATGTTACTGTTATTACTATTAGAAATCAGAGTTTTGGCAAGCTTTGGAGTGGTTAAACCTGGCCCAGTTAGAGAAAGTTATATAATGCATAAGATTTTTATGGCTGGGTGGGGTGGGGTCATGATATTTCAAGAGGAAAATAGAAACTACCTGGAAGTATAGGTAATCCTTGATTTATGGCCATAATTGGGGACCAGGTCTTCTGTTGCTAATTGATGAGGTTAAGTGAGTCATGCCCAGTTTTATGACTTTTTCCATGGTCGTTAAGTGAATCTGGCTTCCCCCATTGACTTTTTTTGTCAGAAGGCCTCTGGAAAGGTTGCAAATTATAATCATGTAACCATGGGGAAATTCAATTATCACAAATACATGCTGGTTGCTAAGCACCAAAATTTTGATCACAGGATTATGGGGAAGCTATGCCAATCATAAGTGCAAAGATTTGTGGAAATGATTTTTTTTTCAGCACTCTTGTTACTTTGAACAGTTGCTAAACAAATGGTTTAAGTTGAGGACTGCCATTAAGGCAGAGTCACAGTTCTTGATCAATAGGCAGACTTGCTCTAGCAAATGTAAACTAGGCAGTTAATATTCCCCAATATCCAAATTCTATGCATCTTTGTATACATATAAATTAAAAATAATTTCAGAGAGAGAAATGAGAAGATAGAGTTACATATGAGGAACTCCTAGCAGAACCAACAGTGTGAAGGAATTTATCCATTTGATGTTGATAGGTGTGATTTAGTTAGCACTTTTTCTTTGGTGGTTCTTATGCTTTCCCCAGGTATTGCCCATTTGAAAGGAAGGCAAAGACTGTAGCTCTTAAGTTTTGCCCCATCAGAATGTCAGCAGCAACATTTTCATACACATATAGAATGAGTCCCAGCTGCTCTACAACAATCCCTGCATTACCGAAGAGTTTCTGCTCCTTTTTGATTATCAGTCCTACACATGCTATTCTACACCTTGTAACTTTAAATCAATAAACTGGACCAGGGCTAGAAAAAGAATCTTTGACTCCCTTTTTTAGAGACCATTTCAATATTTTGTAGGATGTACTGAAGTATTTCCATCAGCCAAGAGGAAAATACCATCCCATGATCCAAAGCATGTTTTTTATAATCTGATTGTCCTCAACGGTACACCAGTCCTCAGTGTATGTAGTTTCACATACAACAATACACCAGTCCTCAATTATTTCCCCAAGCAATAATCTTGGGTTTAATAATGGTCAGAGGTAGTATGTTTATGGAAATAACGTTATATGCAGATAATTATGATCTGTATGCCTTCTTTGTTCTGGAAATTGAGAACATTGGTCAACTGAGTTGGATCCTTTTGTTGCTTTTCCATCTTTTCTAAGGTCATTTTAGCTAGGGAGAAAGATGCCACCCATGGCCCCCATTCTGCTGTTTAGCACTTCTTTCTGGATTTTGGATAAATTAATTTAGAAGCTCTCTCATTTCCTTCCATAATACCAGAAGCTTTAGATTACTTTTGGTTAACCAGAAACTTGATAAATTGTGATAGGGACTAGAAAGGCAGCACATACCTTACAAAATGTATTCCTAGTTCTTGTTTCTAAAATTATATTTACCATATTAACAGGAAAATAAAAACTTACAAAAGAGGATTAACCAGAAGGATATTTATGTCTTCACATAACCATAGCTTTTTCCAGTAAATAACCCCTTTCCCCGCCAATCTTTTCCCCTAAGTAGAAGCTCAATTTCTGGTTTATAAATGTAATGAGCTCAACACATTTCCAGAATCAGCACATTTGCAGATTTAGGACCAAACAAAATATTTTCCCTCCACTGACTATCCTTCCAGCATTATCTTGTTAACTTCATAATGGAAACAAGCTGAAAATCCTTTATATGTTCATCAAAGGACTGGCCCTATCACTATGCATGGTGAGCAACTAGAGGCTGAAGCCATACATTGGACATACTATTGAAACTGAGAAAGAGGAAAGTCTGAACTGTTTCTTCAGAGTTCCTAAAATCTTGCATACTATGGGAAAGCGGAGTAGCATCATTCTATTCCCATCACATTTTGCTTCCCTATTGGCATGCTGTTTTATCACCTATCAGGCCACTTAGTATCTGCATACTGAACAGAGAGAAGATGTTTCCTAAGCTTGTTTCTGCCAGCTAAATACCTTGAGCTGGTTATGCTTTGTAACTCTAATCCTATCCCTTGTATCATTTATCAGTGCTAAAGTCAAGGGCTTAGTTGGGAAAATGCGGTTGCCTTTCACGGAAAGGAGCATTCAGAAAAATGTTACAATGCTTCCAAAGAAACTTAAGAACAAAAAAATCTGATCAAGAGAGTCACAGATTCCCAACAATATTTTCCTCCTCTGACCTTCCAGATACCCCCTTCAACTGAGAAGCCAAACGTGTCTATATTTATGTTATCGTTTCTCAGCAGGGCTTGATGAGAAGGTCATGGATCTTGGCAACAAAGCACTTGCATTTCCTAGGAAATGAATCTGTACTGGAACTGAGGACCATAATCAGCAGAATAAAGCCGCACAGCAGTCTATGGTTTATTAGTTTACCACAGCTCAAAACATCAAGATTGGTTTCAAGAGCTTTGCCTTTGGCCCAAATATTTGACTGCTGCATTCTGGAGCTTGTGAGGGTGAAGACTCCTTAACTAACAGACCTCAAATAGGTTTTCAAAGCCCATTTTTCTACTGGGACTGTCATTTTTAAATATTTTATTTTAAACTTAACACTAAGTGTCCAAGGGTGGGAGAATAATTCAAGATAAAATGCATGTTCAGTCTGCAGAAGGTCCCAGATTGAACTTCTAGATGTCAAGAAAAGCATTTAAAAGGCTGTTTCTCATGATCTAGAAAAGAATCCACTTCAGTGCCACCTATACTAGGAAAAATGGCCTGCATTAGTGTCAAGAATTCATGTTTAGTATAAAATAACCTGATTCAGCCAATCTCATATAATGGAAGAGAAGAAAGGGTTTCCAGATATGCGGATGAAAGGTTGCAATGCTGCTTTCATTCAACTAAGTATTCTATCCATTGTGATATTAATGGGAACTTGTCCCAAACCCCATTCTAAGAATGCCAATGCAACCTTTTGCCAGTAAAATTTCTAAGGAGCCCCAGGATTATAAAGATGGTCTGTCTAGCTCTGACTTGCTGTCTAGCTCCCTACTTGCTGAGTGACAGTTCTTTGCTTTAGTTTAATAATGGTTTGAAATTACAACGGCCCTGAAAAAAATGATTTAAGGCTGGGCCTTCTACTTACAACTATTGCAATGTCCCCACAGTCAGAGGTCTCCAACCAGTGGTCCGGGGACCACTGGTAGTCAGCGAGAAAATGTTGGTGGTCCGCAGCATACCCAGGTGGAGGAGCTGGTCCAGGATGACTAATGGGCCAGTCCTGTGACTAGAGCTGAGGCATGAGACAGGGAGACAGAGAGAGAGGAGAGAAAGATGACAGATCCCGGTGTTTTGTTTTCTGTGGGAAACGGGTCCAAATGGCTCTTTGAGTGTTTAAGGTTGCAGAAA
>JAOYMU010000192.1:108143499-108153718 GCA_025802295.1 Psammodynastes pulverulentus | reverse complement strand
ATACCCAGCCAGCATATGTCCACATGTCTTAAAATGACTAAGGTTGGGAAACACTGCATTAAGGCATAAATTTGGAAAAACCCAGTGTGTGTTACTTCAGAGTAAGCCTCTGTACATTTCTGTCATCAGAACTATGTTGTATATACTTGTATGGAAGCACTGTGATAAACAAACACACTTGTCTTCCTTGGAGAACCCTCTCTGTGTTTAAGAAGGCTGAAAATTATGCATATAAGTTCACTTATATGTGAAAAGTATTCCCATCCATTTCCTCACAATGCAAAGTGGGGTTTGCCTGGAAAGAGCTGGAAATAAAAGAGAATCCCTCTGAAATGGGCTGATTGGAATGCAGTGTTGATTTACCCCCAGCCCCACTAATTTTGATCTAAAACCATGAGTCTTAAGTAGATGGTTCACACTTAGATGTAAGTTGACTTGTCGATAAATTTTTTAGGCTGCAGAAGAAGAAAGACAAATACACCAGACGTCAGATCACACTTCTGCGGCAGTAACATAAAAATGAATTTAGAAAACGCCTTCAGGAAGGTGGGGTAGAACAGCTAGACTGTTGCCATTTTCTCCGGAGGGACGCTGAAAAGGTGCTGCCCTGAAGGGAGTCAGCGCGGCTGCTACTCCTCCCCTTGAGGGCCGTACCGCAAGTTTCCCTTTCCCAGTCGCGCAGGTTTTCTCCACCCGAAGCGTGCTAAGCGCCGCCAGAAACTTCAAATCGGCGGGTGAGTGGCAGGAGCCACGCTTGAGGCGGGGTCGGTACAGATAGCGGAGGAATGCGCGAAGCTGGGAAGGGCGGGGATCTTGACTGGTGGAGAGCTGCGGGGGGGGGGGGGGGCTAGGAGGCAGGCAGTTTCCGCCCCAGCTGCGTGGCGGGTCGCGCCTCTAGGTAGCCGTGCGGAGCCAGGTGACCTCTGGTTGCATCTGGGCTTAGTGCGCGGAGCGGAGGGTCAGGGTTTGCTTTTGCCCCAGAGGGGATTAACGTCGGCGTGAGGTCGAGAACGCGTGGGCGGGCCCTCCAACTTCAGTCCTGCCTCTCCTGGCGGGGCGGGCGGTTTTTTTTTCCTTCGGGCGCACCTTTTCCGCCGCCTTTTCTCGACGGTTGCCTGAGGACCTGTCTTGCTGTCTTCTCTTTCGACATAATTTCCACATTTCCTCCTAACTCAGCGGAAAAAGGTACAGTACGTGCCTACTTGTTATTCCTTAGGTGCAGGAGGTCTTATTCACCTGAACCTGCGTTTTCAGACTATCCGGATTTAAACTGAGAATGCACGTATTGAGGAGTAAGGCAGAGGATTCCCACACCTGCTAGCCCTATTATGGGGCTTACCTCTACGCCCCCTTTTTTGCAACATTGACTGCGTTCTTGGCATCTGACGGATGCAGCTGTGTTCTTCCTCTTTCCACAGCTAGGTAAATAGGAGAACGAGAGTTTCTGATGTATTGTTTTTGACATGTTCGGTTTCTATTGTTGTAATATGTTAATAATCCAGAGAGTATTTTTGTATAAATAAATGAGAAGTAAACTATTCTTTGTTAGTGGTATGTATTCTCAAGCCAGTATGGATGAATGCAATGTGTAAAATATTCTTAGCCTGAGTGAATATGGTAACCTAAATATGGCATGAATCATTCTAGAAAAAGGTTTGTTGAACAACATTCAGACATAAAATGTCATAAAGACATTTTAAGAGCCAGTTTGGGCTCATCATTAAGGCACCTGGCTAAAAATCAGGCTAGACTGTGAGTTCTAGTTCCACCTTAGCCATGAAAGTCAGCTGGGTGATCTTAGGCCAATCAATCTTTCTCAGCCCAGGTTATTGTGAGGAAAATGGAAGGAGTATTAGCTATGTTCACTGCCTTATTTGTTAAAATAACAAAAGAGGGATACAAATAAAATGGGAGGAGCATTTTCAGATATTGGAGGGGGCTTAATCATTATCTCTCTGTGAGATAGACTGTTCTTTCTGCATATAGGTTAAACTCTGCAATGTCAATTTAACATTGCTATTGTGAAGATAAAATGTGGGGATTTAAAAAGAAATGGGGACTTAAGTATTTATTACAAAAAATAAAATGTATACTTGTAAATATGTTTGGAGGTTCAGAAGTCAGTGTAAGTTTTGGGATTTGGAGATTGTCGCATACAATGTATGCAATAAGAGCTTTAAGGCGCAAGTCCTCCTTCTCCCTTTCTTCATCTTTGGCTGAGCTCTCCCTGTGAAACCATGTTTGACTGAGTTTTTTCATGTGTAAAAAATCCATGCTTTCCCTACAATTGCATTAGTCCTGGGCATGTATAGCTGAATTTTTGCCTGATCTCAATCTCTGGGCAGGTTTTAAATTTATAGTGGCTCCTTTCTAGAAGCAAACCAGAGTTTGAATGAATGACGTTGTGGTCTGAACACAGAAGCTAGAAGCAAATTCTGGGGAAGGACTACCTCACTAGTCAGTTGGAAGGTGATTCAACTTTGTGAAATGACAGTGTGTGTGGAAACTTCACCAAATCACTGCAATGCTTTGATTTAACTCTGGAGGAACTGAGTTCATTACAAAGCTGGGAAGTGGCTTTTCTTATGTTCCCATAGATTAATCAGATAAGAGGAATTATTCATGCCAAGTTTAGAAAATGCCTAAGTACTCTTTGATGGACCTCTTAACTATATGCTGGATATATATTATGATTATCATTTTATGAACACATTTTGTGTGTGGACATTCTGCCCTTTCTCAAAGAGATTAAAATTAGACTAAAAACAGATCTTGCGAGATAAAACATTGCATTCATTGACAAAATGACTAAATTAGTGGACCAGTGAAAGACTGTGATATTTTGACTTCAGTAGGACATTTGACAAAGGACAGGCAGTCGACTTATGACCACAATTGAGCCCAAAATTTATCTTGCTAAGTGAGACATTTGTTAAGTGAATTTTGCCCCATTTTATGATCTTTCTTGCCACTGTTGTTAAGTGAATCATTGCATCTGATAATAATGTGGTGGTGGTTTGAGTTAAGTGAATCCGGCTTCCCCATTGACTTTGCTTGTCAGATGGTCCAAAAGGTGATTGCATAACCCTGGACACTGCAACCATCATAAATAGAGTTAGTTGCCAAGAGTCCGTACTTTGATCACTTGACCGTGGGATGCTGCAGTGGTCGCAAATGTTGAAAATGGCCATAAATCACTTTTTTTCAGTGCTGATGTGACTTTGATTACTAAATGAATTGTTGTAAGTTAAAGACTACAGTACTTGTAAATCTCAACCTACTTCTTGGTAAAATAGAAAAATGTGGAATAGGCAGCGTCACCACCATGGGCTGACAAATCATACTCAATGTGTAGTCCTCAACAGAACTACATCCACATGGAGGGAAGTAAGTAGTGGGGTTCCCCAAGGTTCAGTTTTAGGACCAGTACAGTTAGTCCTCTACCTACAACCATGATTGAGCCCCAAATTTATGTTGCTAAGTGAGGCAGATATTAAATAAACTTTGTCCCATTTTACGACCTTTCTTGCCACAGTTGTTAAGTGAATCACCGCAGTTGTTAAGTTAGTAACACCATTGCTAAGTAAATCTGGTTTCCCCATTGACTTTGCTTGTCAGATGGTCACAAAAGCGGATCACGTGATCATATGACCACGGGAATGCTGCAATGTCGTAAGAGTAAAAACAATCATGTCATTATCTTCAGTGCTGTTGTAACTTCAAACAGCCACTATACAAACTGTTGTAAGTCAAGGATTATCTGTACTCTTCAATATCTGCATAAATGATCTAGATCAGAGATCTCCAACTAGTGGTCCAGGGACCACTGGTAGTCTGCGAGAAAATTTTGGTGGTCTGCAGTGCACCCAGGTGGAGGAGCTGCAACAGGATGACCAATGGGCCAGTCCTGTGACTAGAGCTCTGGAAGAGGGAGAAGAGAAAGAGACAGAGAGATACACAGAGAGATGAGAGAAAAAGAAATGAGAGATACAGAGAGAGATGAGAGTAAGAGAGAGATGAGGGAGAGATACAGAGATACAGAGAGAGAGATGAGAGAGAAAAAGAGAGATGAGAGAGAGATGAGAGAGAGAGATACAGAGAGAGGGAGAGAAAGGGAGGGCAGATCCCGGTGTTTTGTTTTCTGTGGGAAACGGGTCCAAATGGCTCTTTGAGTGTTTAAGGTTGCAGAAACAGGTGGCCATGCTAAGTGCCTGAAGGACCTCATCCTGTCACTGGGAGTCCAGGCACTTCAGTGAACAGCGCACTGGATTCCTATTACTGGTCTGCAGGATTTAAAATTATGAATTTGGTGGTCCTTGAGGTCTGAAAGGTTGGAGACCCCTGCCCACAGTGACATGTATTTAGAATGGTTGCAGCATCCCAGGATCATGTGATTGCCTTTTGTGACCTTCACAGGGGGCTTCTGACAAGCAAAGACAATGGGGTGGGGAGAAGCTGGATTTCTTTAATGACCATGTGATTCACTTAATTACACTGATTCACTTAAAGACTGTGGCAAAAAGTTATAAAATGAGTATGATTCACTTACCAACTATATTGCTTAGCAACTAAGGTTCTGGTGCTAACTGGAAAAATTGGGGGGGGGAGGACTGTATTTTACTTCAGTGCTTGATTTGCTCTTCTTTTCTGCTTCTCTTGACTCATGAACAAATTCCTGCCAATTGGAAACTAAAACAGAGAATCTTAAAAAGGTCACTGGCCTTTTTATGTGGTAAAAGCGCTCTCTCTCTCTTCACCCCCCTCTCTCTCCCTCTCTCCCTCTCTCAAAGCGTGGGACCCAGCCATCATGGATAATAGTAGACTGATTTGTATAGCTGTATGGAAGATATACTATAAAAAGACGTTTTCCAGCAGAGAAGGCTAGCAACCTAACTTTATATTTGATCTTGAGGTTGATCTAGCACAGAATGCAGCAATCAGATTAATACATTAACACATTTAACATAGAAGAGAACATACGTAGCTCAGGGTTGAATCATGGAGGCCCTGGTGCTCTCTGAGCTTAGCTCTTTGCTTGCAGATGTTTAGTACCCAACTAGGTAACATTGTTAGTGCTTATGAAGGGGGGTTTGTCCCCTGTTTATGTATAGTAGCTTGCCCTGCCAGTTTGTGTGTGTGGGTTAGTATGGTTTTCTGCTTGATAACTCCTTGATTAGGTTGTTTTCTGCTGGATTCTTTACTGTTAATCTCTGCTTATCTGGGTGTTGGCTGATTGATGGGATGTCATCCCTATAATTTTATTTTCTGCTTTTGGAGATATCCAAGCTTTTTTGTAAGATCTTTGTCTATGTTGTAAGTTGGGGTCCCTGGTTAAATGCTATTTTTAAAAAAATGACAAAATGCTAAGAAAGAAACAGAGAAGATCAGAACACATCTCCTTGGGTAGCTAACATTATATGTATAGGGTTTTTTGGGAGGAGGGGGGAACAGCCTTTAAATCAATGTTGATGCCTATTGTCTGGACTAATATAATAGTATGTGTAGATCTCCTTGGGGGCTGAGGGGAAGAGATGCTGCCTAGGAAACAATCAAACAAGAGAGGCGGGAAGAATCCATCCTAATGGATGAAGTAGATAAACGTGGCGGCAGGAAGCTTGTACTCTCAGTCTTGCAAGATTCTGTTAATGTACAATAAAATAAAATTAGTTTATCTACCTGTGTTATCTATCTGGTTGACCTGATAAGGTTGACAACTGCCCTTGCAAATTTCTTGGCAACGTTTTTTCAGAAGTAGATGACCATTGCCTCCCTCCTAAGACTGAGAGAGAGCGACTGGCTCAAAGTCACCCAGCTGGCTTTGTGCCTAAAATGGGATTAGAACTGACAGTTTTGGGGTTTTTAACCTAATGCCTTAACCACTGAACAAAACTGGCGGTTATATATGTAGGATTTCATAAATTACACATTCTATATCTATTACAGAGATATGAGTAAGAAAATTATCCTGGTCATTCTTTTGGCTTGTTATTTATATATCCCTTTAATTATTAAGACACCAGCGGGATTCTTTTGTATGTCCGGTGTAAGATCTTGTTCCATGTGATTCTTATAGTCTGTCATTATTAAATCCACTTTCAAATCAGTCTCAGTCATGTTATGTAATACTTGTTCCTCTTCCATAACATCTTTTAAACACACTATAGGAGCAGAGTAGACACTGTTAAAATTTACTTCTGGGTGAGTTGTTCAAAAATATCCTTCAATATATCCAATGTTAACGTTTTGTTCATTCTGTATTAGAAAGTGTGAATGTTCTTCTCCTTTAACTGTAATCTTTAGTTCCTTCTAGTTTACTCTAGTATTTAATTTTTGAAGTCTCACCTTATGATGATTTTTTTTTGAAAGAATTAAAGACAAAGATTTTCTCATGGGAAAGATTATATTACAAAACCTTATTTCAAATTTATTGGCACCTTAATCCATTTATAAAGCTCTAAAATAAAAATTCTAATGACCTTTTTGCTGTTTATTCCGTAATTTATTTTAAGTCCTGAAACTTGTATTTAAACTTCTTTCACTAAGGATTGAAAGAAACTCATCTTGCGCTATAAAATGTATCAATCCAAAGTTTTCTAGTAACTGAAAAGTAATTAGCAAGCAATTTCTGAAAGTGATTAGGAGCTGTGGTTGCATAGTGATTATAATGTAATATAGCAAGTTAACTCTGCTCACTGCCAGTAGTTTGATCCTGACTGGCTCAAGGTTGACTCAGCCTTCTATCCTTCTGAGATTGGTAAAAAGAGGACCTTGATTGTTGGGGGCAACATGCTGTCTCTGTAAACCACTAGAGAGTGTAAAGCACTATGAAGCAGTATATAAGTCTAAGTGCTATTAGAAGCTGAAGCTTCTTGCCAATCATGGCAGGAACTGATAATAAAACACAAAAATGTGCGTGATCAACTTGAAGTGAACAAGCTTGGATGGCAGATAATCTAAGACTGAAGCAGGGCCAGTCCTACTGTGACCATTGTGTACTGATTTTCATGCATACTTCCTTAAAAAATGGGAAACTGACAAAAATAACAGAAGGTTGGAAAAAAGAGGAACTAATTGTACCCAGATTTGATCCGGACCTAAATGAATCTAGTTTTTTAAGAGCCCTGAAAACTAAAACTGTTTTATGCAAATATTTTTTCCCTCACTTTTTGTGATCATCAGATCTATTTTCAGTTGAAAATCTGTTGACAAGACTTCTGTTTTAAAGAGTTGAATAATGGTGTATAAATTCCACATGTAGCTGATGTTCTTTTAAAATGATTATATGGAAAATCCCTAAATGGATAGATACATGCATTGGTTGATTTCTGCATTTTATTTCTTTGCAATTAAAATTACTTGGAAGAAGAATGCCGTTATTTGTTTTCATGTCATCAACGTTTTCAACTCATGGCTGCCACAATAGCCAACAGTTCCAAGCAGAAGAATTAAAACATTCAAGTCAGGTTGAAGTTATTTAGAATTGAGAATATAGCAATATTCATTCTCATTATGTCCCAGCACTTATTATATACTCAGGTTGTAATGAAAAGAAAATAAAGTTTAACTTCTACTGAAATTAACAACACTACTTTAGAGGTAAAGGGCTTTTAATTGATGGGGA
Organism: Psammodynastes pulverulentus; assembly: GCA_025802295.1. NCBI lineage: Eukaryota > Metazoa > Chordata > Lepidosauria > Squamata > Psammodynastidae > Psammodynastes > Psammodynastes pulverulentus. Next base: position 108,146,097 of record JAOYMU010000192.1, on the reverse strand, counting down.
TATCATATTTAGAAACTTCTTGGGCTTTGTCAGACTTGTATTGTTTGATTACTTTGTAGTTAGAGCAAAATTTAGGTAGCAAAATGAAGTTGCTTTTCCTTTTCTTTGTTTCTCCATCTATTTGCATAATGCTAGCAAGTTCCCAATACAGGATAAAATTAAATGAGTCAATAAAGTGTAGCAATAAATGTCTGTTTTTTAAAATATCAGTTTGCCAGCCCTCCAGCAGTGGATTAGAAAGCAAATGTTTAGTATTTTTTAGTGCTTTTATTCATTTCCACCACCTTCTGGGCTAATGGTCACTGAATGTGATTGATCACGCATTTCACTCGTGTAGCTGGATTCTTTCTGGCTTGGAATGGCTGGCAGGACTTTGTTTGTTCCCAGAGGCTCAGTTGATTGCAGTGATAAGAATGAGAATGGAAAATAAATCTGGGAAAGCCCTCCTTTTGTGGACTTGGTAGCAAACATTGGTGGCAAAACAGATGTGTTAGTTCTCAGTGAATTTAAGGACAATAACTTCATCTCACTGGCATCTTGAAGAACATGGTTGGTTGATAGCTGGCCTGAAAGAAAGTGCAGAGAGACATCAGACATCAGAAACAAATAATAGATAATACAGACTGTGTAAAATGAAGTTAATAATGTTGAAGGCGAGAAAAAGGTAGATTTTGTACTAAATACATGTAACAATCTTAGCTGCATCACTTGCAACACAGAATCACAAGCTATTTAGCCCATCAAATCCAACCAACAAATTAAAGCCCCTCCACAACACTTCTGCCCACTCCCTTATTATTTAAGTGGTTCCCATATTTTTATCTGCAAGGATACTGCATATTACATATAGGTAGTTCTCGACTTACAATAGTTCATTTAAAGTTACAATGGAACTGGAAATGTGACTTATGATCGTTTCTCACTTAACGACCATTTCAACATCCACGAGGTCATGTGATCAAAATGCAAATACTTAGCAATTGACTCATATTTATGACAGTTGCAGTGTCCTGAGGTCATGCGATCACTTTTTTGTGACTTTCTGACAAGTAGAGTCAATGGAAAAGTCAGATTCATTTAACCACCATGTTACTAATGTAACAACTGCAGTGATTCACTTAACAACTATGGCACAACAGATGGCAAAATGGGGCAAATTGACTTAGTAACTGGGTCACTGAGCAACAGAAATGTTAGACTCAATTGTGGTCGTAAGTCAAGGATTACCTGTGCTACCATGAGACCCTTGCTTGTTGTAGTCCTTATTTTTCTTACCAGTTTTACTTTTTGCCATATACACCTAGGGATAGTTCTTTATCTTACCTGCAGTAGGAAAGCCCAGGGGAACTATGTGCACAGAAGAGTTCATCTGTCATCCTTAAATTCCTTGAGATAAGAGGTAGCCATAACATACCTACAAATTATTTTGAAGCCAAGCCAATAACACACTTCTATGATGGCCAGCTGGATCTTGTCCAGTTCTGTACCATTAGAACTTGTACAAGCCACATTTCTTAAGACCAGCCCTTGTGTCTCTCATGCTATCCTGTTACTAGGCTTTGTAAAAGGATAGGCTAGAGTGTGGATAATGCTACTCAACTATTGGCTGCCTTATTCCCATCTAACACTCAGGCCCTTCGTTTAGATTCTTTTAGCTCTTCAATTTTTAGATAGATGTTTAGTTTTTAATTCATATATCTTTTCTATCAACATAATTTGTTTAGATTTTTTTTTTTACTCTTGATACATTATGATTTTTAATGCTGAGTTCCAATTTCCTTGTGCTGGTCTATGACCATAATAAAGATCTAATTGGCTATGCATATTCTACAGTGGAATTTATTTTGGGAAGATGTAATATCCCTCTCCCTCCCTCTCTCTCCCTCCCACCCTCTCTAAATGCTTTAAATTTATGAGCAAAGATCATAGCTCTTCACTGATACATGAATACTAAAGCAACATTTTTTTAACTTCCATAGATCACCCAGCTGCAACTGGTAGGTTTATTTTGCACCTGGAGATGTTGTAGTGTATAATTAATGTTATTTTTGTTTCTTTCAAAATCATATAATTACTAAATGAATTTCAGTTTCGTTGCCTTTACAGAAAATGCTATTGCAGCCTTTTTTCTTCCACTCCTACCATGGCTGTGAAGGATATGAAATATTTCTGAGTGCTTCAAATTGTAACTATGCTAACATTTGTGTGTTGTTAAGTTAGTAACAGTGTTGTTAAGTAAATCTGTCTTCCAGATTGATTTTGCTTGTCAGAAGGTCACAAAAGGTGATCACATGACCCAGAGACCCTGCAACCATCACAAATATGAATCAGTTGCCAAGTCTCTGAATTTTGATCACGTGACCATGGGAATACTGCAATGGTCCCAAGTGTGAAAAATGGTTGTAAGTCACTTTTTTCAATGTTGTAACTTCAAATGGTCATTAAATGAATTATTGCAAGCCAAGGACTATCTGTATAACAGTTTTCTATGTTTCTGAGTTGGCAGAAAAATAGTGATGGCCAGGGCTTTTTTTCTGCCAGAACTCGGCGGTACTGCGTTCCGGCACCTTTTAAGAGTCCACGTCACGTGGTCCGTCT
>JAOYMU010000192.1:108089728-108103938 GCA_025802295.1 Psammodynastes pulverulentus | reverse complement strand
TTTTATATTCATGTACACTGAAGAAGGTATTTAATTTCGTTGTACGAGGTACAATGACAATAAAGTGAACTAACCAGTGATCATCAAGTCTTCTATTGGATTATTTCATATTCTGGAAGGTTGAAGAAGAGAAGGTCTCTTAGAACTGGGCCTATAACATAGAGAGGAGCTATCTGAAGGGGAAAAAAACAATGGGAGAAAGCCCTTTGGGAGAAAGTGACCATTTCACCTTGAATTCCTAGATAGGATGCAAGAACAGAAGCCCTTAGATCAAAAGAAATGCAAGACAATTGGAAACGTTTCAAAAACAAGATACTAGTTGCACACCATTCCAATTATTAAAAAATGGGGATCTCATTAGGACATTGTTTGGAGATTTGGAATAAATTTTTAAAAAGTGTTTTTTCAACAAGTGCAGGGTCTGCTTTGTTTGGAGGGGGGAATCAACCTAATATTGATCCATTGTTTATAAAAGGAATTGACCAAGCAGCTTGTCACCCAAATCTAATATCTTGAGCTAAGAGAAAATGACTGGCCCAAAGTCACCCAGCTATGTTTCTCATGGCCTCCTGGTTTCTAGCCTGGTGCCTTGATTACTACAGCTTCTCCAGTGTCCGTATTACAGAGATATTCAGACTAGCCTTATCTCACCATTACTGCATAAATACCCAGAGTGCACAAGAGAATCCTATACCTCCCTGCTGCTTGCAGACACTAATCCTGCTACAATATATAAAGTTACCGGGGTTCTGCACAGCAGTGCTTAAAATCCATCAGATGCTGACCTATGCCTTGAATAAGCTTTACTGAGCATTTCATGTGTTAGTTAAGAGTATTTTGTAGTATTCATAGATTTAGTTAGCCATATGTCAACTTTTATGTTCCCCTGCATTTATTTAATGCTTTTATTTATCTCTAAATATTTCTTTTAGATTTTTGCTATCTTTCTTTCTCTTTCTCTTCATCTGCTTTTTTTTTTAAATGAAAGCTTTTGTGCATTCTAATTTTGTGTAACTTTGTGTAACTATGTCTTTGAGCTTTTTAAAAATGGTTTGTGTCCCATTCTCCTTAGGTCCTATTCTCCAGTGGTGGGATTCAGCCCGTTCACACCAGTTCAGGGGAACTGGTTGTTAAATTACCCCGGCCTCCCCTGCTATCAAAGTGGATCCTGGGCACTGTGCTGCAATGAAGAAATGGACAATGGAGTGGCCGGCGCAAGGGAAGGAGAAGGCCACTTTCTCTCTTTCTTCTCCCTGCCACTCCTCCTTCCCTCGTGCCGGCCGCTCTGTTTCCCATTGCACTCCATTGCAGTGTAGCACCCAGGATCCACTATGATAGCCAAGGGTGGGGGGTAATTTAACAACTGATTCACCCAGGTTCAGGTTGGCTGTCGCAGGAAGCTTATCCTGCCTGTGCTGTGGAGCTGGAGGATGGGGATGGGCCTCGCCTCTCACGACAACCAATCTGAACCTGGGCAAACTAGTTTAAGGTGACCAGATGTCCCGATTTTCGCGGGATAGTCCCGCTTTTTGGGAATTTGTCACGCATCCCGGGATGTGGTCAAAAAGTCCCGATTTTCGATAATAATAATAATAAAATAATAATATATTTTTTTATTATTATCTAAAATCGGGACTTTTTGACTTTTGGGGGAGTTTAGGGAATAAAAAAATGATATTTTTTCCCCTAAACTCCCTCGCCCTTCTGCACATGCACAAGCGCGCACTCGCCCCCGCCCTTCTGCGCATGCGTGCTCCCCCCCTGCCCCGGTCAATGATGTCCCGCTTTGGTAAGTGGGACATCTGGTCGCTTTATTCATATATCTATGTATCATTGGTATTTACATTTATAGCATTTATGGTCTTTATACACATCTATCTTCTTAAATTTATTAATGTAACTTCTTAATTGAATTGTTATCTGGTTAACCATTCGAGGAAGGCTATACTAAGAATGTAAATATTGTACTAGCTTTCTTCAAATTGATGTTCTCTAGATGTATTGAGATTATGATTCCTAGAATTTGCAGCTCAAAAACCTACTGCGATCATGACTTCTCAGCAATCATAACCCAAAAAAGAACATATATGGATGGATGCCCATTAATAACATTTAACAATGCCAAGCATGTCACAAGTCTTTGACTATGATGGATGAAAAATGATAAAACACTTGTTTGCTCCCAAATAACATACACCAAACATCTGATATTTGAAATTATCTTACTTAATGAAGTTCTTAATTTTACATCTGCTAGGATTTTCTGCAGCAATATAATAACTGGGGGCGGGGTGGGGGAGATCACTGAATGTTTTAGGCCTTTCTTGTCAAGAGACTGGGAATAATGGCAATTTTTTTCCTCTGACTGTCCAGCACTATCTATCAATTATACACTCTCTAGGCATGGAATTCCCAGGAAGTCTGCATTTTTCCATATCAAGTAGTCTTTGGGCCCCCTTAGTGATATTGGCTGAGTGAAAAACTTCATGGAATAGTTGTTTTTGAAAGATCTATATTTTTTTTTTTAGAGTGATATTGCTAAGGCATTCCTAGTTCTCTGGAAATGTGAGTTTCCTCAGGGAAATGTCCTTTTTCTGGTACCAGGAATGCCTTGGCAACATCACTCTAAAAAGGATAGATCCTTCAAAAGCAACTATTCCATGAATTTTTTTTCACTCAACTAACGTCCCTAATGGGGCCCAAAGACTTGATATGTAAAAATGCAGACTTCCTAGGAATTCCCTGCATATCATGGAAGATGATGCCAGCAGACTTCTCTCATTCTTATAGCTGGGTGAGCTATTAATGGCAGAGGCTTTTGGGGCTCAGGCCCTAACCATTGGCTCTGTGTACAAAGGGTATCTTTTCCAAAAGATGGTTCAATGACTATATGTTCCATTCAATGCAATAAAACTGGCCAATGATAATATACTTTAGTACTTTGCATTTCTCCACACACTTTTATTTATTGGATAACACTTGCAAAAATTACACTTATGTAGTGTAGTGGTAAGAGAGTTTTAGGATCTTAAAACAAGGCTCTGTACCTGGATGCCTGCAAAGGGGAGGAAATGATGAATGTACACCACAATGCAAACTCCGTCCCTTTTGTACTTGGTTTTGATCCTGGTGTAGTGTGCTGTGAGAGCTAAAGCTACAGTCAAGCCTTGGTGCCACTTCATTGCCAGACTTAAAACAAGCCCACTAATGTCAGGTGCAGAGTAATTGGGGTTGCTGACTTACTGACATTGCATTTTAAGTGGGTAATGGTAATGGTGCTCCACGGGAGTAACTATATATAATTGATGTGAATTCAACCCTCCCCAAATAATCAGGATGACTGGATCTCAATGTTTGCCTAAAACTGCCTAATCTTTTTTTCCAAGTATACATTTGTTCCATCCTATTTCTGTAGCTAAAAGCAAATGACAGGAAAAGTATATGAAAAACAGTCAAGGTCACCATAACAATATGATCAGAGCTCTGCTTGTTTATTATTTGTATCTCCACCCTGACTTTATTTCCTCATACTCTGTGGGCCCTCCTAAATAGAGCAGAGGAAATCTGTGTACTTGAGCATATACCCCGAATATGGATAGTTTGAAATAATGGGTGTCTAATCCATTTTGAAAGAAAAAAAGCAATTGATAAAATACTTAGAAACCACTGAGGAAATATATTTATTTTAAACAGGCAGGGACACATGGCCAATAAATATACTGTGAAGAAATCTCACAAATCAACAACACAGACTTGGCCTTCCCCCAGATTTTCTGCAATTTGTGCAATAACTCACAGAAGGAAGTGTATCCAAGAAGGGATACTCTGAAGTAAAAACACTGGGAACATGAAGTTTAGATTAAAGTTCAAGCAGTGTGTAATTGCCAAGCGCTCAGCATCTAAGTGCTGGCTAAGTCAGGGTCCAACAGCTGGAAAATTTATAAATAAGTATCCAGAAGCCAGGAAATCAGGACAGCTTGGTAGTGCAGGCTAGTGGAATAACAAAGGAGAGAAATCAGATATAAAAATAACTATATAGAGTGGCAGACAGGTTAGGGAAGAATGGAAACCTAGTGGCCAGTGGATTAAACTGAAGCTAAACAGGTATTTTGCTCACCCCAGAACCAACGGGTGTTCTCATCATGGTTCTCATCATGGACAACCATTTGACTGGGATGGTATAATATCTCCTTCCTTGAGCAAAGAGTTGGACTAGAAGACTATGGGGTCCCTTCCAGCCCTATGACTCTATGTTTTAGGTCATATGTGGATCTCTGAAGTCTCTTCCAGTCCTGTGGTATGTCATATATTGAATTCCTGAGTTGATTTGTTAATTAGCTGAGGTGTAATACAAATCAAGGGAATTAAAAACCATTTTTGTACTCTGCTTCAAGAGTTCTCCAAATTGAGTTTCAGCTGGTCACACACAATTCGCAAGTCTTTGAAGGAGAAAGAGGCTTGAGAGATAACCTTCATTGCAAGTTCTCCAGGTTTTGGGAAATAAAATCAGACCTTGCAGAAGTCATCTCAAAATATAACCATCCAGCACTCATCTGGGCAGTTGGAACTGTTTGGTAGATTTTACAGGAATATCAACACTAAAAAAAAAGAATTTACTCTCTTCCTTTCTTTCAGCAGGAAGCAAACTGGTATTGGGTGTCTGCTTCTGGTTTTTGAATGTCCGCTTCATGGGAAAGAGGCAGCTACAACGACAGAGTCTAATAATTTGTTTTCTTTTCTTCTAGATAAAAACAGAGAGAAGATTTGTGTTTGGAATCTTTTTCTGGTGTCCAAGTTCAGCATTATTTCCTTTTTTTCTTTTTACAACCCTTTAATCGGGGCGGTGCTGGGGCAACTGAATAGAACTGAACATTTACTGGCTGGATGCCCTTCCTGATACCTACATGGAGTTTGCAGCAGATATTTTCTCATTGTGCCCTAATAAAGAAACATCTGCCGCTCCTAGGATTGAATTCTCTAAAGTGGGAGGCAAGCGTCTTCACCTCTAGACCACTGTGCTGTCAATATTCAGATTGAAATTGCTCATTTCTTCCCCTCCATCCAGCATCTAGGTCTTCTAGGCCAACCCCCTGCTTAGGCAGGAGATCCTATACCATTCCAGATAAATGATTGTCCAATCTCTTCTTAAAAACCTCCAGTGGTGGAGCACCCACAACTTCTGGAGGCAAGTCGTTCCACTGATTAATTGTTCTGACTGTCAGGAAATTTCTCCTTATTTTTAGATTGGATCTCCCCTTGCTTCATTTCACACCATTGCTTCTTGTTCCACCTTCAGATGCTTTGTGGTAGCTCCTCAAATATTGGAATACTTAGAGATTGGAAGATATTTGGATGACCCAAGAGAAGATCGAGAATGGCAGAGAAGAGCAAAGATTAGTACTAGTTGCTGCCCTGAATGGCATGTGGGAAAACAAAACAAACCACCCTTGTTGCCATAAATAGCGAGCATCCTGATTCTTGCAGCTCAAAAATGATACCGTTAAACATGGTCTTTTTTTTAATGAACCATTTAGAGACCTGATATTAATAACACAATAACTATAATTCCTGAAGAACTGTTTGATTTTTTTTACAGTAACTGCATACCTTGTGGTAAGCAATGTTCATGGTTTGTCGGTTTTATCTTAGTATGTTGTGTAAAACTGCTTAGGGATGGTTTATTTATGCAACCAAGATTAAATGAATCATGGCATAGCATGGTATGTGAATTTCAGCACTGTCTTCCTGACATCTAAGGATTAGGGTTGTCTTTACGGTTCATGTCAAATTTATTACTGTGAGCTGCTTTGGATTTTATTTTTTTTAACTAAAGAGAAAAGATAAAAATGTATACATTTTTTAAAAGGAGTATGTTATCCTTGATGTGTTCCTTTTTTCAATTCATCGTTGCTTAAAGTTACTATTTAATTTTTACACCCCTCCTACTCTTCACTGAATTGCAACAGAAATTATTTTGACTGAGTTACAACAAATCCAGATGGTGCTATAATACCCATCACCTGCTGCAATTCCTTTAGGTCTTGTTATCTCTGGAACAGCTTTACATGCTTCTTAGCAGTTTGTTCAGCATAAAATGGCTGAGGAGACAATTTTCTGACCAGCTTTATGCACACATTTGCTGAGCAAGGAATGTTTGGAGACTATAAATGTTTTACAATTACACTGATACTCCATTTTGGCCATTTCTGTGGAGAGCCCAGTCAAGGACACTTCAAGTCTATCCTGCTTGTCCTCCTTTTTCCCTGATTGAAAATTTCATTACACACTAGATGGAAAGACGCACCAATCTTATTGCTATAAGACCTGCTGATTTTATTAAGTCTAACCAAAAGCTGAAAAGCTGACAATCTACAATTCCTCTTCTTGAACCAGAAACTCAGCTGCCAGAAAGGAGAAGTGAGGCAAATTTCCTTTATGAAAGTGCGTGCCATCGTATACAAACCCAAACCCAAACCTGCTCTTATAGCTAATCCAAAAATAAATTGGCACAACTTTCAAATATTGTGTCATCAATATTTGATGAGATACACTTTCAGATGAGCACATAATTTTCCTACAAGAGCCTAAAATAAAATTTAAGTTCATGCAATTCATTCCACTCCTCAGCACAGGTAAAAGTTCTTACTAGCAGTTGCTAGTCAGAGAACAAAGGGACTTGATCAAAGGAATCCTGAAATACCATGATTTACATTATTATAATATTCATTCATAAATTCATTCCATACATAACACTGAGGGGTTTTTTGTGCTTAATATGTACAAGAAAAGTCATAGTTACATATGAAGTTATTTAGTAGTTCCTAAACTCTGCATATATTTATATAAGTTGCATGTAACAAAAGGGCAAAGTATTTGGTTATACTTTTTGAGTTGTAGAATTTGAAAAAAAGTGGACTTTGCAGAATAACTGGGTTGCAGTCCAGTAGTACTCTGAGCAACATGAATGAGAAAGGTTTTTTGAAGGATAATCCTACTAAGATCTTGGAACATCCCAAACTTCTATAAGCTTTGCTATTGCGGGATCTAAAAGTTCTCAAAGTACTTGGATCAATTTCTTGGATAGATAGCCAGTTCATGAGTTCATCATCATCATTCTGCCTGCAATGGTTCACTGGTGTCTTCCTTGAATTAAAATTTTATCCACTCTCTTCCATTGTATGGTGTATTAAATTTGCATCGCGTAATGTAGCACAACCAATAAGCCTTAAAGGAGCAGACAGTCTTCAGATTCTTGTATATGTGGACAAAGAGCATTGCCACCACAATCTCTCTCGAGAGAGAAAGAGAGAGAGAGCGCATCAAGGGGTTAGCACAGCAAAATATCCTTTCAATGCATCTCTGACACTTTCAGGATATATTGTCAAAAATCTGCTTACCTAACCAAACTAAATGCCTAGTTACTTGATACAGCATGGCAGATTTAATGAATAAATACAGAATTCATTATCAGAGCACTTGACATAAATATGCTTTAGAAAAAAGGACAATTTTTAAAAATCCCTCAGCATAAAAATCTTTCTTTGGATGACTGCCTACCACTTAAATTCAAGCTTATACCCGCAGATTTCCACATGTCACTAAATTATAATTTGGAACAGCCAAAGTCAGCTTAGTCAATGGTGAGGAACATTGTAGAGTTAGCATTTAGCAACATCTGGAAGGCCACAGATGTTCCTGATCTGACAGAGGGCATGTTGCTGATTTCCCCACTTGCTATTCAAATGAAGGAGAAGCTGCCAAGTGGCACTAGACAAACGTTCTTCCCAAAAAGAGAAGTGCTTTCAAATATTTCATATCTTCCTAGTTTTTACCATTTCAGCAGTAATTAAAGTCTTGTTTAAAACGGGCAAAGGTTTTGAAAAGGATTTTGTTTTTTGGGAAAGGACTATGGGGAAGAAAACATGTAATAAATACAGATAGTCCTGGATTTACAAAAGTTCATTTAGTGACCGTTCAAAGTTACAGCAGCACTGAAAAAAGGGACATGACCATTTTTCACACTTAATGACCTTTGTAGCATTCCCCATGAGCATGTGATCAAAATTCAGATGCTTGGCAACTGGTTCATACTTATGACCGTTGCTGTATCCCAAGATGCGATAATCTTTTGCAAACTTTTGACAGGCAAAATCAATGAGGAAGCCAGATTCACTTAAGAACCATGTTACCAAGTTATCAACTGTGATGATTCACTTAACAACTCTGGCAGGAAAGGTCATAAAATGAGGCAAAACTCACTTAACAAATCTCTCACTTAACAACAGAAATGTTGGGTTCAAATGTGGTCGTAAGTCGAGGATTATCTGTACACACTTTTCAGAGTTCAAAGAAGTTGGCCAGATGTTCTTTTCCAGTTCCTTGTTTCCTCTTCAGGTTAAAGCACTTATTGCAATTCACTATTTGTTTAAAAATAGTTTAGTAGAACTGTTTTTGTCTTGAGTTTGTCATGAATCATGAAAGTACTGAATTAGCAGTTCTACCTGTAAGTTTTAAGAGTTTTTTAAACATCACCTTTGACATAATCCAGCTGCCATATTTTAGTCAAAAGTCCATTTGATATAATTCTTTATTTTTAGTCCTGTTAGTATAGACATAAAGCTCTATGGCTTAAAAACAGAGAACATTTCTTTGAAAAACACTTTACATTTTGTTGTGCTGGTAACCTTTTCCCCATAATACAAACTAGAATCTGTTTTCAGGAGAAGCTCATCGTTGCAAGATTAATATTTCTGCTGTTTTATGCAAGATTTTGCTAGATGTCTAATTATGATGCAGAGAATTTCAACTTTTGGGTATTTTCAGTTTGTATTACGGTACTTAAATCAGGGGACTAAGGGTGGACATCCGGTGTCTCTCATAATGTTTTTGAATTTCAGCTCCTTAATGGTGAGAGATGTTAGGTATATAGGTGTCTGTTATACGTCATGATTCTATAATATGGATCATGATATTGTAGTTTAGTTAGTGCAAAATATTTAATAATTGGGCCCTAGGCTGCATCAACAGAGGGATAAATTTAAGATCATGAGACATGATAGTACTGTTCTATACTATACTAGGGTTTGGAATTGCATACAATTCTGGTTCCATGATTCAAAAAAGATCTTGAAGCCCTAAAAAGAGTGAAGAAAAGAGCAATAAAGATGATAAGGCTAAACTGTATGAGGAATGGTTAAGGGAGCTAGGTATGTCTAGCCTAACAAAGAGAAGGCTTAGCAGTGACATGACAACTGTCTTCTTGTACTTGAGGGGCAGTCACAGGGAAGAGGGGGTCAACTTATTCTCCAAAACACCTGAGGGCAGGACATGAAGCAATGAGTGGAAGCTTGTTAAAGAGAGATCCAGTCTGGAATTACAGAGAAGTTTCCTCACAATAACAATACATAATCAATGGAATAACTTACCTCCTGTTGGCGTAAGTGCTCTAGCATTGGAAGTTTTCAAGAAAAATTTGGATAGTTGTCTTATTTTCTGGGATACAATAAGATTTCCTGTCTTGGGCACACAGGGGTGTCAAACTGGCAGCCCGTGGGTGCAGGTCATGCCCATCCCAGCACCGCAAAGGGAAAAAACATAGCAAAATGTCATGTGATGACAATGTGATGCCGCACGTTTGACACCCGTGGTCTAGAAGACTTGAAGGTCCTTTCCATTTCTAGTATTCTATGATTCTATGTATGTATGACATAAACTGAAGTTTGATTACTGCAGCTTGCCAACTCTCTTTTCCTTAACTTTTGGCCAGTTACTTTTCCTTTATGCTTTTCTCTTGATTATGTTAGTTTTCACTGCCAGAATTTCTATCTGTTTTTACTTGGCTTATCTTGGATTTGAGCCTAGTCTAAGCAAGTTTTTCTTTCTAAAACAAACTTCAGATATCTGACACTTGTTCTGTATTGGACTCAGCTGATGTTAGAATAAATGTTCCCATTGTATTTAACAACCCTAAATGTATTTCAATCACTTCTTAAGCAAAAGGCCTTAGTGAAAACAATGTTTTCTGGAAAAGGTATTATCAGAGAACATTAACAATAGGTATATGTCAAATGAAATACCATATGAAATGGAGATGGGCATGGGACTGTTTTCGCTGATGTTCATGAGAATTTTATGTGCATCTTTAGAAAAGTGCATATAGACACCAAGATATTTCCTTGCATAAGACAAGCATAATGCACTTTTTAATGAGAAGCATAATAATCAATTCAGATATTGTAAACAGAACTGAATCCATAACACAAAGGCATCAGTCAACATAAATGACCAAACCCTTCATTTACTGCTTGGCCTCAGCTTCAAATCATCTAAAATGTACAGTTGATTTTAGAGATCTTTTCTCAACCTTCAGCATTTTTTTTCAATGGGTTTCTATATGTACACACAAAATAGACACACACAAATCCTTCCATTTCAGGATTTCTCTGTGGGGCTATATAAATGCCATTTTTATAAGAGACAATGCACACTGCTGGAAAGGAAGTTCCCACACAATAGTGCAGAACTCTACATTGGTATACAGTTCTAAGAATAATGTTATGTGGCTTGGGTAGTTGTTTTAATTGAACAATGAAATGCACTGTACTTCATTAATTTACAAGGCAATAAATCTGAGCTCTAAATTAAGCTAACCACAAGGCAAAGGTGTACGTTCTAACATACACCTTTGCCACATGTAGGTTATGTTCTAATGTGTAGGTTATCTTGTCCTGAGATCAGGGTAACAGAAACTTTTATTATCTTGATGTCTTCCCATCCACTTTCCTAAATTGTTTGAAACCCCTTTCCCTTATCCATTCTGTTCAGCCTCTCCTTTCCACTCCTACCTAGTTTTCCTCATGACACAGTGCTAAGCTACAAATTGCATGACATCTTTACCCTACTTGACTTCTTAGCAATTTCACTTAGGCAAAAGTGATGCTGACTAGGAATGATGGTAGCTGCAGTTTAGCATCTCTGGAGTGTGCAAGATTGGAGAAAAGTGCCTTTTCCCAGGAACGACCAAAATACATAAAAGAATGCAAATCTGTGATGTCTCCAAAATAAAGTTGATGTATCCATGAGGTCTTCATTTTGGGCCAGTCTCAAGATAGAGACTTGAACATAGTTGGTGTTAATTAATAGTAGCTTTGCAGATATTACATTATACCTAAAGTTCTGGTTCAAAGGACCTAAAAGTATGATGCATTTCAGATATGTTACGCGCCTTAAGAAACATCAGAAACCTGGATATTTTGCTGTAGACAAGAGATAGTAGATATAAAGCCATATCATTTACTCAAATTTAAACTGTCATCACCTTTTATAGCCCACAGATATCCAAAATACAAACTATTTTATAAAATATAAGATTGTGGGGATTCAATAGACTATATAAAGGAAGCAGGAAAAAAAGGTATGTTTCAAGGTGTTGAGATGTTGATATCAATCTGAGCAACATGTCTAAATTATAAGCCTGCCATTTCTTCTGATTAAAAGCAGTAGTAATGACTCTTGATTCTCAAAATAGCAGCCATCACGCATTAGCCTTCTTAGTAAAAGAGTGTAAAAAACCCTTTGCATTCTAATCATTCCAGTACATAGGAAAACTACATTCCATTAGATCCACTGAGGAGCACTGCAGAGTTCATGGGCCGTAATTTTACTTCCTAAAATAAACCATGTTTACATTAAATGCAAGGCATTCCCATGCCAGAAAAAGAGACCATTAAAATATTTTGTTATTGCCAAATTATATATCAACTGTCGTATTTCATTCTATACTACTTTCCATATTTAGTCAGCTCTACAAAAGAAATAGTCAATTTAGTTTCCATTTGTTTTCTCAAATTTCTTCGGATACCTTTTAAGGAGTAAATTATTCCAGTCTGACACCACTTGATTTTCTTCAAATGTGTGAGATTAAAATCCCCATCCAACAAATCCATACCCTCCAGAAATTCCAACCTCCAGTTAAGGAAGACACAGCTATATAGCTCTGAATGTCCCAAATTTATTCTACAGTAATGTCATAATGATTCTCTCTTTGAAAACGGCACAACTACATGTGATATACTTTTATTAAGAAATAGTCTATAAAGAAATAAAAAGGCTTTGGGGGAGTGTCGGTATTTAGTACAGGTATATTAAACCACCCAGTTTTTCTTAAATTCCTAGATGTCCTTTGGTGTTTTCGGAACTTGTTTGTTTTCTTGCAGACATTTCATTTCCCAATTAGGGTACTGCTGGAATGGCCTTGGGTTTGCTCTCTGTTTATACACAAGTGGTTTGCTCTGTTATTGTTGGTGGGAGTATTCTTGATAGTTCCTTGATTAGGCTGTTGTTTACTGTTTGATTGTTTGTCAGAGTTAGTAGTTCCTTGATTAGGGTATTACTAAATATCTGGCATTAATTAACCAGATGTTGATTGCTGGCAAGGAGATATTTTTTGATCTTTTTTGTTTCCTTTTTAGCTTTTTTAATTGTCTCTTTTGAATGGTAAGTAGATATTGTTTATCTCTATGTGCCTGTTGATGGCTGATTTTTCTGAGTGCCAGGTTTGCAGGAATTCTCTAATGTTTTGGGCTTGGCTTGGTCTAGGATGCTCACAGTTTCCCAAGTTGAAACTATGGCTAAGTCTCTCCATATGTTGTGCACTGTGTTGCAGGCAATTGGTAAATCTGTCTAAGGCAGTATTTTTCAATATGGCAGTTTTAAGATGTGTGGACTCCAGCTGCTCTGGTCTTGATTATACTTGACATCTGTCCCCCATCAAAATACAATGGAACTATTAAATCTTACTTTGTTATAAGTCAGTTATAATTACTTTATTTGATATTTTATTATCCTGGCTTGGCTTTTAGGGCTATCAATGTGAATGGAAACTGAGCTCAGAAACAAAGCTAGTCTTTCAGACCCACATATTTTGATTTCAGTCCCCATTTTGCAGAAGACAAATGTGTGTGTCTCAGGAAAGAATGAAGAAAATGAGCAAAGGACACAGGCAGAATCTGCATTTCCAAGGGCAGTGCGATGTAGTGATTAAGGGGTTTTGTTTAAGACCTGGAAACAGGCCTGAGGAGAGGGGGGTGCAGCTGGTACATTGTTCCAGGGCCCATGGAGCTCAAATTTTTTAAAAATTTTTTACAAAACCAAATTTTTAAAAAGCATTCAGGGCAAAGCTTGATATTGGTACATTCAATGCAGTGGAAACGAAGCGAGCTGACCTCAGACAAGCAAAAATTTTCCCTAGTTCTGCCATCTTGCTTTGCCCCCCCCCCCAGAGGTAAAAAGAGCAGTGAAGGTTTGACATCCCAGTTTGCAACAGCCTGTCACTGACAAGGACTGACTCCCACCCACTAATCGAGGCAGAACTTTGTGGGTATGTCCCAAGAAAGAATAGCCAATCAACTTCAAAATTTGTTACGCTCTTCCATGTGCAAAATCTTGTTCCAGCACTTAATAATCCTCTCGGCAGTCCTGCCTGGAAGATTCATATTTGAGTGCCCCCTCAGTCAGAGAAAATCACTGGTAGCATTTGAACTAGCCATTCTCTCTCAGCACATCCTCTTTCACAATGTCACTATTGTCTGGGGAGAAAAATGATATAAGCTAATTTGAGCTCTTGAAGAAAGGCAGGATGTAAATATAACAAATTAATAAATCATGTTTGAATCTACAAAGCACAACAAATTACCTCATTCATAGAATTCAAGTATGTAACATGCAGGGAAACATCCATAGTAAGAAAAAATGAAACTCATGCCTGGCTACACACATGAGTTACGGTATACATATGTACTTACCTGTAAATACAGAGACATCCAAGAGTAGGCCTTAAAGTGTTTGCATGTCCAGACTAAAAAGAAAAGAAATAAACAAACATACAAGTATCCAAGGACAGCATTGAAACCTTTGAGTTATACCGCTTCTAGGTTTTTAAAATATTAACAGTATAGATAAATAATTAAACAATCAAAAGGAGGTCTAAACAAAGAATATGAGAAGTTGGAAGTTCATTTGTTCTGTGTGTAACCATAGGCACCTGGAAAAGGATTTGGTCAGAATAGTATAGAGCTAAAACAGGCAGTGGTGGGATTTAAATAATTTAACAACTGGTTCTCTGTCCTAATGACAAGCTGGGTAGGCGTGGCTGGGTGATCATGTGACTGGATGGAGCTCAGGCGACAGTAAGTCTGGGCATACTGCCAAGA
>JAOYMU010000192.1:107994253-108005957 GCA_025802295.1 Psammodynastes pulverulentus | reverse complement strand
AGGGAGGAGGAGGAGGAGGAGGAGAAGGTGGAGTGTTACTTCTAAGTTTAATGAAGTTCTGATAATATGATTGATTGCTTGATCACATTTAGAAACTATCTAGCTCTGGGTGGTGTACAAATAAAGTGTTTAAAAACATAAAAACTTAATATAAAAATTTAAAATAGAGCCAGTATACTTAAAATTTGACAGTGTAAGTTAATTAAAAGGTGGGTGGAGGACCTTCGACATGCTAACCACCCTCCATTTATTTATTTATTTAGTTTGTCAAACATATATGAGGAAAAAAAGAAAAATACTACAAGTATGAATATATCATATAAACATATAAGTATAAACATATACGAATAAAAAAAGACATTAGGACAGGGATGGTAGGCACATAGGTGCACTTATGTGCTTATGACTATGTACTCCTCTGTGAACTGCAAGTGAAGTGATAGAACCAAAGCTTTAGATATTTTTGAAAGGCCAGGAGAGTGGGGACATGCCTTGCATCGGGAGGGAGAATGTTCCAAAAGGTGGGAGCAACAGCAGAGAAGGCTCTCTTCCCGGACCCCATCAGTTGGAATTCTTTAACTGATGGGGTCCGCAACATACTTTCCTTGCCTAAATGGGTGGCATGGGCTGATGTGATTAGGTGAAGACGATTCTGTAGGTAACCTGGCTGCATGTCATGAAGGGCTTTAAAAGGTCATAATCAACATCTTGAACTAGACCTGGAAGCAAACTAGCACCCAATGCAGTTGGCTGAGCAGAGGTGTTGCATCAGAGATGGTATTCAGCAGGTTCTGACCAGTTCTGGAGAACCGGTAGCAAAAATTTTGAGTTGTTTGGAGAACTGGTGGTAACCTTCCCCCAGGAGTGGGAAGGGAATGGAGATTTTATAGTATCCTTCCTCTAGAGTGGGGTGGGAATGGAGATTTTACAGTATCCTTCCCTTGCCACACCCACCAAGCCACGCCCACCAAGCAATCACATAACCATGTGGATACTGCAATGGCCATACCTTCAAAGACCATTTATAACTCTTCCTTCAGCACTTCCGTAACTTTGAATGGTCACTGAACAGTGTCAGTTAAGTGAGGACTACCTGTGCTCCTGAATTTGCTTTAGAAGCAGACCTTGGTAGCTCATTTGCTGAATAGGATATTTGGTCAGGACATGCTGTATTTTTGAGGAGAGAACATCTGCTTTCCAGAAGACACCCTCTGCCCTGAAATTCAAAAGGCAGCCAATATTCTTAGGGACCTCTTGAATTTCCCTGCATGAACTCTGGAAAATGTACATGGTTTTGTTTTGTTCAGCCTCTTGCCTTTTCAAATGAATGTTTCGTATTGATTGCATTGATTGCTTTTATTATTGTCTTACAGACCATAGTTGTGACCAGCTTTGGGATGCAGCTATATGAGAAGGATGTATCTGTGTTTATAGTAACAAACAATATTTCTTTTATATAAACACATTTGTTATGAATTGAAAATCCCTTTCATAACTGATTTGAACCAGTGTGGCAATTCTTACGTTATCCTCCTTTTGCACCATATTTTCTGGATGCCTTTTACATAGGCTCTTTTACTTGTTCAAAGAATGTATGTTCAAAAATTTTGAGCCTTCCTTGTTTACATCAAAGTAGTACAAAAGTACCACGAAAGCAAACATATCTATAGGCAGATAGGTTGTTTCACATAAGTGCAAAATATTGATAATCCACTTTTTTATTCATGTGATTGTGACTTGGATGGTAGAAGTAGGAAACATAGTGGAAGAGGAACAGTCCCTGTGTCCCCTTCATACATAAATGTACTGTAATGTGAGCCTAAATCTTTCTTTGTAATAAACTTGTATTGCACAGTTCAGATTGGGGAGATATCAGAGCAAAATTAATGTAGTGTTTTGGGGCCAATTGCTACAATTAACAACTGCTAGTAGGTGCAGTAGGTAATGTAGTAAATTTCTTCATATCTATTTATATGGTATCTGCTAAATTTGGCATTTATTACCTGACTTCATTATTGGACTTTAAAAACACAAAGCAAGCCTTTCTCAACTGTTGACATTTATAGTGTGATTAGGCAAGGGCTTTCAGCTTTTTCTCAGCCACACTGTTAATTGTTTACTAGTAGTTTATGTGAACTTTCAAGTCCTTGCACAAATCAATGCATACGTTTGGGAGTGGGGACTAAAGCCAAGATTGCAGCAAATGATGTAAACAGACAGCAAAGAAGTCTGTAGTCTTATCAAAGATCAGGACTGGGCCTCCCTACTTTCTTTCAGTTGCAAAACTTTACTTTCATGGCCTTTTATCTCTCTGGACTTTAGAAAAAAATCTTCTTCCTTCCTTTTCCCCAGTCCCAAAGCTATGGGGCTGTGGTTTGAACCTTGTGGTCTAGTGGAGGCCCTAAGGCAAGCTACTATCTGGAAACTTGATTGAACCTGATATAGTGTAGTCTCCATCACATATCACATGATTCTTTTTTCCTTCAGGGCAATCTAGAATTCCATAGAATTGTTGATGTGTGCATAAAACAGTGGTTTTCCTCTTCAAGCTAACCTGGTATCAAATACATATATAGAAGTAGAATTCCCTGGAGATCCTGGGAAGGCAGATCTTTAAGTAAGAAGGGATCAAAACTCTAAGTAGCTTAGAGCACCAGAAACTACCAGGTAGTTGTGTACAGATCTACAAGTTACAGCCAAAGAACACAAAGAAATGCAGACAGTCTGGATATGTCATCCTGAACAGGAAGTCTATAAAATACTGTTTGGATCTGATAAAGCACAATGATCAATCTGGATGGGCAGGAGCAACCTGGAGTCTGATAATACTTCAGTAGTTTATCCAAATTGTTGTCAGGTTCTGGGTTTGTTGCTGATACTTCCTGACACTAGTATGATCCATACAAGAAACAGACTCTTTGTTGTAACTATGAAATTATATCAGTAGATGTAAGTGCCTATAGAAACAGAAGAGGATAAGTAGTTATTTGAACATCCATTCAGTGTTTGGGAGAAGTGATTTCTCCTAGTATCCCAAAAGAGTTAAATTGGGTGTACGTATAAATAAATAACCTAGAAATGCAAATCAGGAAGGAAAATTAAGCAGGTTAATTATGTTATGTCATATTTTTCTATTGCACTACAGTATATTTATGTGTATGAGTATGACTATTCTTAATTTAATTTTGGTGACATCCAGCTCCAGGCTGATTCTTGTTTTTTATATTGCCACCATAAAAAATATAAATAAAATAAAATCAGTTAATTTAAAAATAGAATATGGAAAATAACCAAAATACTAACATCAAAGCATATAAGCATATGAAAAACACATGTAATAAATGGCTCCTCCACCTTACTGCAAGACATGGGAGGACAGCCAAGTCTTTAAGTCCTACCAGAATGCCATCAGCGTGGAAGCCAACTGGATCTCAATGTCATTCCAGGGGGCAGGCATTGAAACATAGAAGGTGCATTTCCTAGGCCCCAAAATATGACACTGTTTAATGATGGGGATCTGGAGTATGCCCACTCTATCAGTTGTTACTGGCCAGGCCAGGCAGACACCAAAGACATAAACAATAACCAGGCTGCAGTCCATGAAGAGTTCTATATGTGATAATTAGTACCTTGAATCACATCTGCTAACATATTTGCGATCAATGCAGTTCACAAAACACGGGCTTCTTATGCCACTGCCCAAAATAGAGAGGATTATAGGGAGGTGACATGAGCCATGAGGCGACAAAGGCATGAGTAACTATCTGGAAAGCTGCCCAATACAGGAAGAAATGAAAACAGCGCACCAGATGAAGATGTGCAAAGATGTGCCATCTTGGCCACAGCTATCACTTGGTCTTTAAGAGGAAACTAAGAGCCCAGGAAGATTTTCAGATTGTGCACTACTCCAGAATGGGGAAGCACAATCCATTCAGGATCAGGATGGAGGATTCTTAGACCTGGCCAATAACCACTTTCATTCAATTTCAGTAGGATTGAGCTGGGTGTAGTTTTTTCCCCATCCAGGCCCCCACAGCCTCTAGATACTGTTCTTGAAAGAAGATGAGGACAATCCCATAAAAACGGATTGTTTTTATTTCTCCTGAATCTTATATCCAGACACAGGCGTTATGAGATGCGAACCACATCAGAGTCCCCAGACTGGAGTTTTTCCCCCAATATTTTATTTATTAGATTTGTTTGCTGCCCATTTTGTCTAAATCATATCATATGATCTCCACCTTTTGTCATATAGGTAGATATTAAATTCAGATGTTCAAAACTAATTAAAAGGGTAACGTACTTTAAATGTAATCTCACAACGTATGTACATCTTGGGCAATGCTTTTTCTTTTTTCTTTTCTTTTTTTTTCTTTTCTTTTCTTTGACAAGGCAGCTTTGGCAGGTCCTAGGTATGCTTGTAGCCATTTTGATTCCTAGCTAAGCTGCTGAGTCAAAGAACAACACCCCCCCCCCAAAAAAAGTGGTTATTACCAAATCTTTGGACTGCACCCAAATCTTGCAAATTCTTTTGCTTGTTCATAGAAAAATATTTTTAGTAATACCATCATAAATCTCTTAAAAATTTACCTCCACATTTAGACTCTTTGATTCTGGCCACTCCTTTAAAATGATCCTCTGAAAATTGGTGGATTGGGACAAACTTAGCCAAGTATTAATTCAGACTGATTCTTCTCATTATATAGATGTTATAATTCTTCCCAAAGCCAGTTATTTCTTCTTAGTTCAGGGCAGATCTGGCTCTGACTACATTTTAATACTATGCTGAATTTCCCTGGTATTTTTGCCCTCCTGTTAAATAAATGCTACTTCATTCCCATGTTGCTTCATTTTTATTTTTATTTTAGAATTACAGGTTTTAGGGTTTCAGAAAACCTGGGTTTGTTCTGGGTTTGTGGGGATACCATCATATCTATACTGTTTATTCTAGTTTTTTAGTCTGGGTTGCCAGTTTATATGGGTTTGAACTTTTTAAATTATTTGTATTATACTTTGTATTTATTGACTTTGTAAGCTGCTCAAGCTTCTTCTGGAGTGGTTGGCCATTGCAAATCTAATATATAAAATAAAATTAATTCAGTTTAGATATTTGGCTTTTCTTATAGTTTACTTTATAGTTTCAAGGTCAATTTAATAAGAGTAAAAATGTTGTTTTATTCTGCTATAAAACTCTTTGTTAGTCTTTAGCTTAATTCCCTCCTTTCCTGAATGGAGAAAGGCCCCTTTCCTACCATGTGTAAACTTATGGGTCTGTCACTTTTTGCAAACTCCTTATTTGTACCTCACACTATTCACATAATATTTGGACAAATATATAATATGAGATGAAAATATCTGGGGTGCAAGAATCATTTTTTTCTTAATACTTAATGCTTTTTGGGAAATTATAAATCTATATTTTATATTTTTTCTTAAGTAAATATATGTTTTTGCATGGGTTATGAACTACTGTAAGTCTGAATTTCCCTTTAAATTTCTTAAGACCTAACTAACATTTTTATTGTCATTTTGTGAGTCTCACTAATGATTTTGATTTTAATGATCATTATAAAATGTTTTACATTGATACTGACTTTGTTTTTGATATTAAAATTTCCTGAATGTTTCCTCCTGGCAAATATTATTTAATGGATAGAAACCAAGTTAGTGGCTGAGATTACAGTCATGTCCAATAGATGTTTTTACAAGTTAATTTTTAAATTCCCCATGATCTGAGGAATGTGATCTTAGAAAAAAAACAAGATAAGTATGCTATAAAAATATGCATCAACCTCTCCTTGATAAAATCAATTTATAGGTGTTTCTGTGTGGTGCTGACTGAGAAACAATGTAATTAATTCTGCAGTTCTTTTTATTCTGGAAACTCTATGTTCTTTCTGATACCAACAGTCCTAACTTATTTGCAAAACCAGTTTAAAAAACTAAGTAAACATTGGTGGTAAATATTCTTTTGCAGTCAAATTGCTATAGTAGTTTCTTCTCAGGTCAAAATTTATAGAGAAACTCGGGCAACATTTGGAAGGGCAAGATTATGCTAATGCATAACTTCAATTATTTACGAACAGAACAGTGTGCCCTAAAGGTGGAAAAAAATCCAGATATGGTCTAATCCCAAAACAAGTCCATAGGGCCACACCTTAACTGAAACCCCACAAACCACTTCCTGTTCTGGAACATACAATACACACTTGGAAATGTACTAACCACCCCTGAAATGCTTGGATTAGCCCTTTCCTGGAAAAAAGAGGGAATTCCATGAACAAATTACAAACAAACTACTTCAGCTTCAACCACAACAATACAAGATCACACAATAGATATAAACTCAAGGTAAACCGCACCAAACTTGATTGCAGAAAATAGGACTTCAGCAATAGAGTAGTTAATGTCTGGAATATACTACCTGACTTTATGGTTTCTTCCCCAAACCTCCAAACCTTTAACCTTAGACTGTCTATTATTGACCTTACCTCTTTCTTAAGAGGTTTGTAAGGGGCGTGCATAAGTGCACCAACGTGCCTACCGTTTTCTGTCCTAATTTTTTTCTTTTTTGTATTCATTTTATATATTCATAATTATGTTTATACTTATATGTATTATTCAATGTATGCTTGACAAACAAACAAACAAACAAACAGCTTGGATTGTTGTTGTTGATGATGATGGTGATGATGATGATTGCACAATCATTCTGATGT
Source organism: Psammodynastes pulverulentus (assembly GCA_025802295.1). Taxonomy (NCBI): domain Eukaryota; kingdom Metazoa; phylum Chordata; class Lepidosauria; order Squamata; family Psammodynastidae; genus Psammodynastes; species Psammodynastes pulverulentus. The sequence goes on along the minus strand of JAOYMU010000192.1, from coordinate 107,999,238 downwards.
TTTTGACGGGATTTGGCATTTTTACCCACCTATGGAGTCCTTCCCAAGGACATAGAATAGCAGGTGTTATTGTTATTGTTTGATACTGATAAATGTATTGTCACAGAATGTAAGTTATTCTAAATAAAGTTGACTTTTACAATTGTTGTTGTTGTTGTCCTAATTCCCAACAACTCCAGGCCTTATGGTATATAATTAGAATCAGTATGTATGAATTAGCATATACAAATGTTATGCAGCTACTTCCATCCCCACACATAAAGCCACCCCCAAAAGCAAACAGAAAAAAGGAAGAATAAATTTATTTCAGCCCTGTTTATTCTGCTGTTGTCATAGTATCACTGGGTGATTCCTGTGGCTCTCCTGAAAATAAGAAGGCTGAGTTGAGCCCCTGACTCTTCAAACACTGCCCACTCCGGATGTACCTTACCTAATACATTATATATTCAATTCATTCTCTTATGCCATTAAATATGTTTTTATTTAATTACTGGTTATTTGCTACCTCTCTGATAGGGATTTAGTTTTACATAACAGAATATTTAAAAAGTTTACGGTGAACTTAGTATTAAGAATGAACTGTCCATTCTACTATTTCTGAACTAAACCAAAGACAGGAAAACAATTACCAGAATAATTTCAATGAATCTGGTTCCTATTAAATCATTGAGATCTGTTTCAACTTTCAAGACATCAGCGTAGGGCTAAAAACAAGTTGCGGAAAACTTCAGAGTTGCCTGTAGTCTTTTTCTATTTAAATGCTGGTTCAGATTCTATATTCTTTGTTGACAGTTATTGGAATTACTAATACAATGAAGCAAGTCTGGTTTTGGCACAAGGGCCTTGATTGATAGACTAGGCTAGCATTTCTCAACCTTGACAACTTGAAGCATGGACTTCAATTACCCGAAATTCCACAGCCAGCATTCAATTCTGGGAATTGAAGTCCACATATCTTAAAGTTGTCAATGTTGAGAAATGTTGGACTTGGATTGCAGGCTGGACCTGCCATCTTCTAAGTATATAAAAGCAAGATCATTTGAGGAGTATAGGAAGTTTCTCCTCATATTTCTCCAAATGTGCCCAATGCATCTCTATCATCACACAGGGAAGATGTTAGAAACTGTTTGGAGCTGGGTGCAAATACAATTGCTTTTAGTCTACAACTATCTGTGGTTTACCACTGAGACTTGGCCTACTACCTATGTTTACTGCCATTTTATTGTCTGTGTTGTTCTTGCTTTAATGTCCTGTGGTTATTGTAGCTGCATTTGGTAGTTGTTTATTAGCCTAAGTTTTGCTCTTGCAGAATCAGCAGTAAGATGGAAAGGAAGTAGCTGAAGGAACAGAGAAAAGGAACAACATCTTTGCCTCCAAAGACTGCTTGGTTCTCCTATAAGAAGACTAAGAAGCAGTAGTGCTGGGACTGTGACATAATAAACAAGTACTGGAGGTATCTCAGATTCCTGCAGGGTCAGTTTGTAGGAGTCTGAACATCTCATGATACCATATTGCTCAAATGGGAATGCTGAAATCTGTGAGAAACCTCTCTTCTGAGAAAGACTGGGCTTGAAATTATGCCAAGTAGTATCACCCACCAATGATACCATAATAGATGAGCCAGTTATTGTGTTATTAGAAAGTGTTCTGCAATAACTGCTGCTTCATATATGTCAGGGATGTCCAAACTTGTCAACTTTAAGATGTGTGGACTTCAACTTCCAGAATTCTCTAGAGGCTATGGAATTCCGGGAGTTGAGGTTCATGCATCTTAAACTGGCCAATGTTGAGAAACACCTATATAGAGCATCCTATAAGATAGATAAATATCTCCCCAAGGTATCCTCATATTCACAAAGCACTTTCAAACCACTACCATTTCCACTCTCCAATTTCTTGGAAATTTGAAAATGGTGTGCATTTTTTTGTTACTTCTGACTTCATGCTAAAAAGAGGAATGAAGAATGCCACTTATTTAGCATTGCAGACGTTAAATAATAAAAATCCCCTCATTCCTATTCCAAATAAAAAGGAAATAAAATGAATCCTTGCATCCCCCATTCTCATCAGCATGATTATTTTGTGTGCTATGAATTTTTCTTATAGAACTCCCTCCCCTGCACCCAAACGTAGAACAGTTCCTAAATGTTGCACAGAAATAATATGCAGAATTATATTGAAACTATATTGAAAAATACATATAAACAATTTAACAATATAAGCTTAATTACTGTAAAAATAGTCTAGATGTGTGAGCTTATTAACTGATAATAAGATTTACTGTTTGGCTAAATAATAGTTAAGATAGTAGAATAATATGTTACTTATATAAATCAAGTGGTTAATATCATATATTGAAATTTCAAGTTCATGGCAGATTCTGTTTGAAAATAAACAATATGATAAGAATTCAGACTTTATAATACTTATTACTATCTTTTTTATGAAGTTGTTACTTGATGTTAACTATTTGTATTTTTAAAAGATTGCTTGAATTTCTAATAAAAAAGTAAAGAACTTATTTCAGTGAATGACGATCTGACATAAAGCTTCAGAATGTTTCATAATTTGTTTCATAATTAGTCCATTTTCAGTGGACCTTATTCCAACATTAGTATGACTTTGCAAACATAACAATTGTAATAAAATGTAATAAAAGGACTGCTGCCCTTAGGTTAAATGCATGGCACACATGTACACAGTCATTCTGAACTCTGCACTCCTACACCATTGATAAAAACAATCGTACCAACTAGAAATTATGAAAGAGTTGATACCCTACGGTACTAATTACCACTGCAACCCTATCTCTCTCACACACATCCATTTAGGATTGAATTAATCTAGAATTCACCAAGCTGCAAAACTTGAATCTTCAGGACTGCTTCTAGCACAGGTTGAATCCTTATCTGCCTTTGACAGAAGCACTTCTAGCTGAGTTTCAGTTTGTTTGTTCTCATCTGATCCATTTTTGTATTAAAACATCCTTGAATTCTGATGGGGGAAAAAAAGAGACAGAATTACATATCAACGTATTCAGTTATTTTTGTCTCATTTTCAAAAACATGGGGATTAGTATTGGAGAAAAGATGAAGCCTTGTTGGTGCTTATAAACCTATAGCTATGTTACTAAATGAGTTCCCCAGCATTTGTTATTCTTTTAAAATCATCCTTTCAAGAAGTAGTGAAGCCTCCATAAAACAGTGCCTCTTGAGTTCCCTCAAAGACTGATAAGAATGGTGTGACTAATGGCAGCAAAAGCTGCTGAGAAATTTAACATAATCAAGAAAGATAGTCTTGTGAAATTTGTTCTTGGTAATGATCATCCACCAAGACAGTAATGGTGTTATTTGTCCAATAACTAATCAAAAGTGAGCACAACTGAAATTAATCTATATCAGACTTCTCCAAGCCAGGTGGCTTTCAGATATCTCAGAATTTCAAAATAATTTTTAAAGGTGTAGCCAGTTGGAAGAATACAGTTATTGTTCCGTTTTACAAGGATAACAAGAGTAAATATGAAAAAATATGAAGGATTAGTTTGTTCAAAGTTTCTAAGAAGACAGAACTCTAATTAAAAGAGAATGAAATGTTAACAATGAGCAATGTCTGGGAAAAACAGTGTGGGCAGGAAACATGCAGATCAGATTTTTAATTTTCTTATCACTTACAAATGTCTGAATATGAGAACACATTTTGAGATTTAAAGGAACTACAAAACAGTGAATTATGGAATGTTTTGTGTAAAGATGTAGCTTAGTTGCTGAACGAAATAAGAACAGTTTATGATAGAAATAAAATAGGCATGGACACAAATTGATCATGTAGTGACTATTTCAACATTGAGCAGTGCATAAGACAAGGAAATTTCCCCTTGGCTTCTTTGTGTCTATGGATACAAATATAAGGAATTTTGTGCTCATGTTAATGTTGTATTGATGAGAGACCTGAATCTGTGTGCTGTTAATGTCATGCTGCTGGCTAAACCTGAATTATCTGCAGGTTAGATAGCTGATCAGCTGATAGCTGATATGATGCAACAAGAATAAGACCATTAGTGTTTGAATATTTCCCTGTCAAACTCTACCACTTCAAAGGGTTAGACAAGTATAGAGTGATCAATTACAAGTTACCCATAAATGGTGAAAAATTTAGAACATTTGTGTAATTCGGTAGTTTAAAGTGTACAAAATTTAGTAGAAAAATAGAAAGTGTCTATTTTCACAGAACAGGGCTTATAAAGAGAAACCTAAAAATTAAGTTGACTGAAGTATTTAAGAAATGTGTATGATAAAACAAGAACAGAATCAAGAATGAAAGGGTGATAGATGAATGTGAACTGAATATCAGTATGAATAAACAGTATGAAAGAAATATCTTCCTTTTTTCATGTAAACAAATGAAGTTCACATTGTAAAGATTTTCTTTTACTTTTTGCTGTGAGATATTCTTAACCCGGGATTGCCTATACTTAACCACAAAGTGAACTCATTGGAAAATAAGGTCAGCTATTAATGTTGTATTCCTTTCTTGTGTATATTTTAAGTAATAGTGTTTGAAGCCATAAATTTAAAAATAGCCTTAAAAAAAAAACAATATTTATGAAACCAACAGGACTTGCTACCAAGGAAAACTGCAGCACAAATCCTGAATTTAACTTTCCATCCACAATCACTGTCAGAACACTAAATGTACACAAATCTTTTATTGATTTTGGCATAGGATTAGATTATTGTCAGATATTCTCAAAAGATTTTTCTAAAATTGGTGGTAGACAAGTAGGTCTTTATCACTGTGAAACAAATGTTGCAGTTAAATTAAGGCACCAGGCTAGAAAGCAGGAGTCTGTGAGTTCAAAACCTGCCTTAGACATGAAAGCCAACTAGGTGACTTTGGGCCAGTTACCGTATTTTTCAGACTATAAGACGCACAGCAGTATAAGACGCACCTCTTTTGGGGGAGGAAAAGAAGAAAAAATATCTTAC
>JAOYMU010000192.1:107970118-107982456 GCA_025802295.1 Psammodynastes pulverulentus | reverse complement strand
TGAAGAAGCAGTCATTCCTGAAATAAGTGCAGTTGTCTTGGGCGGGCCGGGGGGGGAGGAACCAACCTTGGCATCTAATAAAATGTGAATGCAAAAGCTGCTGTGTGAACCTAGATAGAACCTGGTAGATTGGGGTTTAGATTTGTTTGGAAACCTTTGTACTGCACTATTCCCAATGTGACAGAGGAAGAGGTTGATTATCTAGGCTTATGGAATGAGTTCTTCATTTCAATAAGCATAAAAGATGGCTGGGTTAGATAAGTATCTGATCAATATTTGCCTGGGGATTGATATTATGGGTATAGCCGCAGATACACTGAAATCAGCTCTTCTAATTTGTTAGATACTGAAAAGGCCTTCGATAGGGTGTAGACTGAATGTTAAAATGCATTTTAAGAAGGTATGATTTCTGTTGTATTTTTGTTCATGGCATTATGATTTAGTTTTTTTCATCCTGTAGCTTGAATAATCACCAATCAATTTGTCTGTCAGGTCTTTAAATTATATTGTGACCCTTTAAATTATAAATAATGTACCTTGCCTCTTTTGATTTCACTTTGGTTTTTGAACCGTTGGTAGATTCCATTACATAATCTCAAAATATTAAGGGCACAGGACTTAATATTAAATATATATTATTCTTATACAGTATATTAATAATATGGCTATTCTTGAAAATTAATATAAATTAGTACAATGTTTGTTGACATTACAAAGCAATATGTTTATAATATGGCCATATTATTAATTGGAATAAATCTAATTTTCTATCTTTGGGATCTATTACATCTGTAGGTTATTTTAAATTATACTTTATAGTTTGAACAGATTTCTATATAATACTTGAGTTTACATTTCTTCCAAAATTTATCACAGTATATTGAGTTAAATGTCTGAATGTATAGTTACAACTTCAAAATAACTCAATAGTCAAATTTCTTATAAACTCTTTTGAGATAAAATTATATTAAAAATGAGTATTACATTGAAATCAATCTATACATACTTTAAGAGGAATTCCAATGTTAATTTTTATAAACAAGTCAAGTGGTAAACATACCTAATACACTTTCCTTCTTCAATTTTCCCTACAGCAACAATCCTCTGAGGTGGGTGAGGCTGAGAGTGACTGGCCTAAAGTCACCCAGCCAACTTTTATGCCTAAAGTGGGACTAGAACTTATGTCTCCTAGTTTCTAGCCTTACGCATTGACCAAACATTTTGTTTTGTTTGTCTTTAGTTTATTTCTCCAGCAAAAACGGAGCTCGGGGGACACGAGCAGCCCCCCTGGGCCATTTTTTCAGCCGCAATTGTTCCTGCAGCCCTCTGCCAGCCCCATTTTTGGCTGCAACGGCCTCCTGCAGCCCTCTGCCAATGAAAACAGAGCCCGTTTTCGCTGGCAGAGGGCAGTAGAAGACCGTCGTGACTGAAAACAGAGCTCAGGGAGCCATGTGCAGTCCTTCCAGGCTCCGTTTTCACTGACAGAGGCACTGCAGGCTCGTCTTTTGCTGTTTTCAGGGTGACTGTGCAGGCCAGATCTAAGCACCCCATGGGCCAGATCTGGCCCACGGGCCTTGAATTTGACACCCCTGGACTATAGTATCTGTCTAGACTGCCTGGATAGATTGGGAATACTATTCTGGGTGGTTCTGTTACTACCTGAGCAGATGATTCCAGTTGGTAACTATGGGATAAGAGCAATCAAATCTTTATAGTTTATTTTTCTGCAGCATGCTGTCTATTCAAGAGGCTCTGGGCATGTGCAGGACCACAGGAATCCGTCCTTTTCTCTCTGGCATTTAAGTAAAACAGGTCATCCACCAATGATATACAGTTACACATTGCCATTGGAGACTGTATTGGAGTATAAGATTGTGGATGGGAATAAACAAGCTGGAAGTGTTGTGTATCTGTAAACACCTTGCTAATTGAAATGTCAGTTTGGGTGGTTATTATAATAAGGATCACACATTCCACAAAGAAACAAGCCTGCAGAATCACTTGACAGTAATTTCTAGCTTGACTTTAAGCAGCCTCAAAACAAAAGAAGACCCAATATCATAGCTGTTCCTCCTTCCATTGATAACAATGGGTTATTAACATACTTATTGAAGCTTTTGGAAGTCTAAAAAATAATTTTAAAAAAGAGAGAGAGTTCTCTCTTCTGTGTGAGGGTCTTAATCTGTTGAAAAAGACTATTTTTCATGCTACTCTTATATTGCTTAAAAGGCTTATATTAATAAGATGTCTAATTATTTGGAGGATCTTGGTGGTTTCAACAATTGTGGTTGACAGTTACTGTATAGCATGAGTGTCAAACTCACCGCGTCATGTTGCTGTCACATGACGTACCATGACATTTTTTCCCTTTGCGGAGCTGGGGTAGGCGTGGCTTGCGTGTCACTCATCCAGCCTGTGGGCCGCCAGTTTGATATCCCTGCATAGGTTTATACAGTAGTTTCCCAAACAATCATGGGTATGTACATGTCTGAAAATAATCATTTGCAGAAGACTCAGTGAGATAAATGACCATGTTATAAATAAGCCTTTAGCTTTGCTCATTTTTTCTGGCTGATTTGAATTTACAAGTCATTTCCATTCATTTAAAATTTAATTGATCACTTGATAATTCTATTAATTCCAAAAGTTAAAAAGATCAACATCAGGCTGTTTGATATACTTGAGCCCAGAAAAGCTTTGCACTGTTAGAAATACCTTGAATAGGTACAAGAAGACCAGTTTAACAAGATTTCCTTTAGATGCTTGTGGATACAGTGATCCATTGACAACAGAAATGTGAGATTAAATTTCTGAATACTTTTCACAATAAGAAAAGTTATTTGTTTGTATATCCCACCTTTATTATCTTCCTCCTCCTGTGTTTCCCACAACAACCCACTGAGGTAGGTTGAACTGAGAATGTGTGACTGGCCCAAAGTCACATTTAGGCTTTCATGCCTAAAACGGGCTCTTATGTAATGTATATATACAAACTTGAAGGTTTATCACTTCACAAATGGTGTTTAATCTTTCACTCAACTTTTTTAAAACAAGTTTTATCATTGTTTGAAGCTGCCAATAATATAAAAGGAGGCTAAAGTTTGTGACCAAATAAGCTCCATGTTCTCTGTTGATTGTTATAACTTGTTATAAGAACATGGATGCTAAGACATGTTGGGACTCACTAAAAATGGGCAGGTAATTCAATTTTGATAGAGGGACTATATGGTAGAGGTTAAATGTTCAACTCTCTCCAACACTTCTGTATGCTGTTAAGAAGGCATGCAAGTAGACATTTCATGCATGCACAACTAACAACAAGAAGAAAAGTAGTCACGAGTGGTAGTCATTGCACAATATAACTCGCTAGCTGTAAGAACTTGCCTTCTAGAAACAGTTGGTACTTGCCATAAGCCATATTTTACAGATTAGTGGAATTTTTGCCAGACCTACTTCCATTCAAGCTCTTGTTGCCTCTGCTGTTTGTTCTCTTTTATGGGTACAGATAGGTAGAGTATGTTCTTGGAAGAAGGGCTAATTTTATAAAATGTTTCTCTGCCTTACTTGTTGTTCAGTAAACAAGATTAATAAGATTGCAAGGAAGGAAGGAATGCACATGATTTTAATTTTTTCGAGAAATAGCTACACTAATTTTGGTTTAACATTTTTGTTCAGCACACAACTGTGTTTTGCAGTACTGAGTCTTGGATTAAATAAGAACCAGATGTCATATATTTATGTGTGAACTATCTTTGTGAATATATTGTGTTTCCCCTAAAATATGACTGGGTCTTATTTTCTTTTGACCCCTGAAAAAATGGCTAGGGTTTGTTTTCAGCCGGCAGGAGACTACTGCCAGCCCACTTCTGTGGCCGCTTGCCACCACCTACACACGTCGCCCCCAGCCTCTCTTTCGCTGTCAGAGGCCTTCCGGAAAGCTCTGTGCAGTTGAGAAACGGGCTCTGGATTGATGCGCGGGGCACCCCCTGGCTTCTGTTTCGTCTTCAGATGCCTTCCAGAAAGCCCTCTGTAGCCAACAAAAGATCTCTTTTATTGGCTACAGAAGGCTTTCTGGAAGGCATTTGAAGATAAAACCGAAGCCAGGGGGTGCCCTGCGTGTCAATCTGGAGCCCGTTTCTCAGCTACAGAGAGCTTTCTGGAAGGCCTCTGATGGCGAAACAGAGGCTGGGGCCAATGCACGGTCAATCCAGACCGCGTTTTTTGGCTGCAGAGAGCTTTCCAGAAGGTTCTGATGGCAAAATGGAAGCCGAAGGTGATGTGTGAGAGCAGCGGCAAGCGGCCACAGGAGAAGTGGGCCTGCAATGTGAGGCAGGTGTCGGGATGTGCGAGGCCTGGTAATTAGGACAGTTCCAAACCACCCCCCATCCCCACCCTAGCTAGCTTAATTTTTACCTGTGTGCCTCACCCTACCCCCTGCACCCTGAGATGGGTGGGGTCTTAATTAGGGCTAATTTTGGGTACAGGGCTTAATTTTAGCAAAAATATGATAGGGCTTGTTTTTGGGATGGGTCATATTTTTGGGGAAACACGGTATTTGCATATATTAAGAAGATTTTTGGTACAGCATTAATAAATATAATGGACTCTTAACAACCTAAAACAATAATAGAAGGGGGTATGTTGGTTTTTGAAATATCAATTCTTCAAAGATTTCTTTTCAAATTTCTGTGACAGTTTCAGTTGGAATCTGATGTACAGAAGCAAAAAAAACAACCTCCTTCCAAATACCATTTAAATAGAATTTTGAAAGTGGAACTTAATTTTAATTAATAAACTACTTTAGAATAATTTCTCATCTTTTAAAAATACTCCCATGGATCTGTTAGTGTATAACCATACAGAAGATTTCATCTCTGTTTCTATTGTGAATATGTTTAATAATTTAAGATCCATGATTTGAAACATATAATATTGAGGCATTGTTCCTTTTTTATTTCCTTAGTATTACTAGAATGCTGCTTGAAATGCATTCTTTGGGGTGCTTGAAATAGCAATGAACTTAGTGCTGAAGCAAGTGTGTATGCTGGTAATTTGATGGTAATCTAACAGTATCTTTACTGCATGTCCACTGTTGCCTTCAGTATATGGCTACTGTGTCATCAAAACGTTTGGTAATTATTATTATTCATTTAGCATATGAGGAGAACATGACAGAAGAGAAGTAAACGTACACACACGAACCACATAATTATATACAAAACTTCTACAGAAGTATGGCAGTGGCCTCATAACGGAGCTAGCGGCAATGTTGGACGGCGAGGAGGCTGAGGAGGAACAATGGCCAGTCCAGGAGTCTGGGGAAGGCTCGGATGAGGGCTCTATGTCCGATGCAGAGATAGGGTCAGGGCCATCTGGGAGTTATGTGCTAACTACAGAATCTGACAGCAGCGAGGCAGAGGAACAGAGGGAGCATGTTCCCAGTGCGCGCATGCTCAGAGCTGCCAGAAGGCAAGAACAGTTAAAACAAGAAGGGCAACTCGGGAGTAAGGCTTGAAAATGATTGACCCCTCCCATAAGACATCAAAGGAGGAGCAAAGGGACAGGAAGCCTTTGCAGGAAGCAACTTTGTTTGTCGGGTTAACTCCGAAGCTCTGTGTGGAATTCGTGCTAAGTTTGGCCTGGCACAGCTAATTGGCAATTAGGTCATTGGCAGCCTTTCAAGAGAGATAAAGGTGGATGCTTATCGGCCTTATCCCAAAAGACTGTGGCAGACTTCTGCTGGACTTTTTACAATCTGTTTGGGATTCATAATGGGCTGTGAATGGACATAATTCACAGCCATAGAAATAAAAGAGGATTTTTGGGGACTAATCATGTGTTTGTTACTGTCTCGGGAAGTCTTGGTCAGAATAGCTATCGCCTCTGATGTTGCTTCATGTAGATCTACTACGGAACCAGAGAACACATGTCGTGGCATTCTTGCACAATATTTAATTATTTATATATCAGCACTACAGTTGCAACAAGGGGAATCTTTCCATCCCCACTGATACAGGGCAGAGGAACTTCTTCCAGTATTACACCCATTTCTGTTCAATTTTGTCCAGATAGAGTGAGTCAAGTCAAAACCAGGTACCTTGATAGAGAAATCCTAATGGTCAGGACACAAGAAGGTATCTTGGACCATTCCTCTCTCCAGGCATTGTTGGGGTTAAACTGGGTAGAAGTTAAGTAAATAACTGTTTTCCATGCTGGCCTATGGGATTTAAATTTTGTGATGGACTGTGCATGGTCCTGATGAATGGAGAGAGCCTTGTTATTCAGCATGCTTGACCATAGCTGAACGAGAGCTTCTTGTCTTTTAATGTGGGGCAGTATGATATTATAACCAGTGTACAGGAGTTGGATGCAATGTGCCAGAGATGATACACATTATCCAGTGGAATTGGACATTGACCATTTGGGTGTGGGCATGGGTGCTGTTAAGCCACACGCTGCCACAATATTCAGCTGTGGAATGAACCAAAGTCAAGGCTATTGTTTGTAGGGTGTTAGACCAGCACCACAGGATGTTCCAGCCAGTTGGTTCAGTAACTTGTTGCAGCTTTTCAATATTTTAATATTAAATACCTGTTTTTTCAAAGTATTGTCAGAAGGTTAGTGATTTGTCCAGTGTTACCCCCAGGTACTTCAGAGAGTTATTACATTATAATGAGGTGAAATGTGGCTACATCTGTTTTTGTTATGCTTGTTTGGAGGCACCATTTTTGAATGACCAAGTAGTCATTCAGCTTCGGGAGATCTTGAGAAAGGATTTCCTGTTTGTCACTGAAGTTGGTTCTTTGGACTGTGAGTTTGAACTGTTTAGAGATTCTCAGTTATTCAGGTTATGGTTGTCCCAAAGGTGCTTTTCAAAAGGCAACCGGACTTTGTTTTTTCCTTGAAGACGTTTTACTACTCATCCAAGAAGCTGCTTCTTCAATCTCCTTTGGTGAGATTGATATCATTGGCAAAAAATAAATTTCCAAGAAACGATTTCAGGCAATTCATGGCTGTACAAGTTTAAAAAGAGCAAATGATAGTACTGATCCTTAGGGTAGTCCATTATTCAATTTATGATATGTACTTCTATTGAATTCGGTGAAAACTTGAAATAGCCTGTTACTCAACATGTTATCAATCAAGGCAATGGTATTATGACAAGATATAACCTTGATTAGTTTGAGAAGAAATCCTTTTCTACAGATAGTATTGTAGGCTGCTAAAACATTTTTTTAATTTTCCTTTGGAATTCATTCTCCATGTAGGAAGTTAGTGCATGGGCTTGGTCACTACAATCACATTTGGGGCAAAATCCAGCTTGTTCTACTTGGCTTACAGAGTCTACTGATAGGGCTATTCTATTTAACACAAGTCTTTCTGAAGGTTTGTAGGTGAGACAGAGAAGAGCCATTGGCCTGTAAGTTTGGGGAAGGTTTGGACACTTTCCTGGTTTCAGAATTGTAATAATTTTGGTCTTCTTGAATATAGGAAACAGCCATCCTGAGTAGAGCATGGAACTAAAAAAGGAGGCAAGCCAGCGTTTAGTTGGCTGGACCACAGTTCTTTAGTAATTCTGGGTTAACTATGGATTCTACACCGATGATAGAACGTTTTCTTGATGGTATGGATGATAAGTCAAATTTTCGGATAAGGGACCAGGCTTTCCTGCTTGAGTAGGTAAAATTTAGATTTTCTAGGGACCATTTCTCTTTTCTGGCTGTGTACAGGAATTTCAGCAATTTGGTTGCTTTCTCTAGATTACTATCCTATTCAAACTTGGTACACAAGCGACTTTCTACTTACTCCATCTAGGGTTGTAATCTTCATGGTAGACTCTGGGAATGTTTCTTTTAGCCACAGATTTAATTAAGCCGACAAACCTGTAGTAGTTCTTAGGGATTGCTTTGATCCATCTGATATTAGCATCAGTGTACTTGGCGTAAGTATTCCAATGTGCTTTCTGGAAGTTCCGATGAGATTTAAGAGTCGACCTAATTACTGGAACTGGTATTCTTTAGATTATATGCCTGCGCTGACTGTATGGAAAATGGTTCAAAACCTATCTCTGGATTTGAGATGATGATTTTACTCCTCCAGAAGAAACAAAACAAAGGTCAGGATAGTTCTGTTGCCAATGAGCAGAATCAATGTGCTGCTCTCTTTAGCATCATAAATAAGAATATGTTTGATTCACTTCATAACTGTGGCAAGAAAGTTGTAAAATGGGGCAAAACTCAACAACATTAATAAATGTCTCACTTGGCAACATAAACTTTGGGCTCAATTGTGATTGTAACTCGAGGACTTCCTGTATTTGGTTTTATGCGTGTCTGTTTGTCATGGCCGTGAGGCCCAAGAGGGCAGTATGACTGCATGTGGTCATTTCATCTATTTAGCACCATCCAGGGAGCACGTGTAGCTTAAGGAATGCTATGGATGCTAGCAACTATTGCTTCCCTATTGCTCCCCATACTGTTGCCTACAGTTTATGGCTAATGTGTCATCAGAACAGTTGGTAATTAAGATTAAGTGGGGAAGAATGTGAAAAGCTTAAAGTTCCATGATAAAATGGTCTGCAAAATTCTGGAATGCTCTGTGCCTTCTCTATACCATGTCAAAACTCCTCCAGACATGCTGTTCTAGACAATGCACCTTAAATTATTTCTAATGGTACAACTAGTCCTCGATTTATACTGCAGAACTTCCATCACTAAGCAATTCAATCATTAAGTAAATTGTACCTGATTTTATAACCGTTTTTTGCCACGGTCATTCAGTGAATCTGGCTTTCCCTATTGATTTTGCTTGAAGGAAGCTAGCTGGATATGGTGATCACGTGATCATGGGACAGTGCAACCATTATAAATACATTCTGGTTTACAAGCACCCGGATCATGATCACATGATCATGAAAATGTTGCAATGTTCATAATTGCAAGGACCAGTTGTAAGTCACTTTTTCCAACACTATCATAACTTTGAATGTCACTATACAAATGGCTGTAAATTGAAAACTACCTGTATTGACAGGAAGAGTTTTACCATGCTCTAAAATCTTAACATAGATTTTTTTCCCTACCTCAGTGAATTTTGCATGTGCTCAGTCTTAGAGCAAGTTTGGAGCTAGTGATCAAATCATCAGGCTAGAAACCAGGACACTGTGAGTTCTAGTCCCGCCTTAGGCATCAAAGAAGGCTGCTTGACTTCTCTCTCAGCCCAACTCACCTCACAGAACCTTTGCTGTTGTGGGCAAAATAGGAAGAAGGCGTATTCGATATGTTTGCCGCCTTGAGTTATTTATAAAAATGATAAAGATGGAGTACAAATAAAAAATATATTGCGCCTATTTCTGAAGTACTATTGTGCTGCTCTGCTGCCAGCTGCAAGACAAACCTGAAAGTATATTATTCAAGCATCAGTGGCTGTCTTGTTTGATTGGATTTCATTTGTTTAAAAACACATCATATTCACTATAAAAAAACTAGGAAAAATCTATTGTATGTAAAGCTAGTATAATCCCATATATTAAGGGGATTTTCTTTCCTCTAACCTGAATTAGAAGGAAGGTTATTCATCTTTAGTGATTACAATTCAGACATTGTTAAAGCATATTTCCATCTATAATACATGAATCAGTCTGGCATCCTAATTCTGCTTTTATTTAAAGCCATTATGTTATGCTTTGCAGTTATTCAAAGAGCTGATCATAATTTGAAAAACTTAATGTAGGAAATCAATAACTTTTGGATGTTTGAGCGGTTAACATATTTTTGCCACAAACAAGTAGTCATGTGACCGTGGGTGGGTGTATGACATTTTACGATAGCCAGAAGTGCTTTTCAGGCCATAAAGCACCCTTTCTGAGAACCTTGTAATTCCATTGTTAAATGAGCAATCGTAAACAGATGGCTGGCTACCTATGTAAGTTTTAAATGGCATTGGCAATGTGTCTTGAATGCAGCCTTCTCCAGTGTAGCTTTAGGTAGTTCCAAACTACAAATTAGGATGAGTAGTTCTTGTATATTTTCTCTGTGGGTATATTTATGTTTGCAACTTCCAGTTATTTGTGAGCTTCTGTTTTAATCAGGGAGACAGTGTTCAGGGAGTAGAACTTAAATATTGTGCCTGACACTACTACATTTGCAACATACCTTTAATAAGTAATGGTAGGAAAAATAAGTGAATTCAGGTATTGGCAATTTGTTTTTAGGTTGCTGCATGAAATATTTAGCAAACGGTTAAAAAAGAACTCATGCTTTATTCATGTGAGCACATTCCTAAAGGAAAGCTCTCCTTTACTAACTTTGCTCTAGATTGTTAAACATTTGTAGAGTAACCATATCATTGATAGCAAAATCAGCCAGGAATCTTGTGGCATCTTAAAAACCTTCATCCCTCCTCTCAGAATTGGCCTAGAACATTATGAAAAAAATGAACTCTAGTTTGAGATAAAGACTTGGGTAAGTGGTTACAATCCTAATTAATGGACAACTAGTTAGCTAAGTTAGTTAGTGCTTCATAGCAAAAATTGAAAAAGGGTAAGGATGAAGTCAGTGAAGTAAGGTGGAAAGAGCTGGAAGTTATTGCCAGCCAAACAGAACATTTTTTAACGTTTTTGTTTGAAGGAAACCACAAGTCATGAATGTTGCCTCAGGAAATTCAGAACTGCTACTATAAAAATAGTAAAAACAACCATTTTGCCCTCTTTTGGAGAGAGGAAAGAAAATCTCATGACTTGCAGTTCATTTCAAACAAAGGTACTAAACTGTTTCACTTTAGCTACCAATGGCATGAAAATGGAGCAATTTTGGCCAATATAAGTAATGTGTTGTGTTGCATTGTGTGTGAAGTTATGGAAGAATGATTTTACATGCATTTCATCTTGTGTGTTCATATGGTCATCTGTGTGGGGAAAACATGCATGGCATCTCATGTACCCTTGGAGCTCTGAACATTGCTTACCTCTGAAGTACATTCACTTCAACTGATAGTATAAATATAATATATTAAATGCTTGTCTGAATAAATAGGTTTATCTTTAAGATGTTGCAAAACTTGTTTTAAACATACTAGTTTTATAATTTTTGGATAAATTAATATTTTTAATATTAAATTCTAATAAGATTAATACAACATTATTTATAAACTGTTTCCACTTTCATATCTGCTCTTTTCCCATTAAAAAAATCTCTTTGTACTGTGCTATTATAATCAATATTTGGAAAGATACATATTATTATTTCAAAATTTAAGAATACATCTTAAATTTATTTCAAAATTTAAGAATACATCTATTGTAGTAACTATACAATAATAAATATTTAAGCACTTACATATTTAAGTAACTTGTTGGTAGCTTTTCTGTTATCTAGGTACATGCTGTGTTTGATTGCATTAGATTTGATAAGATTCCATATGCAAGAATCTTCTTGGATTACAAAATTTTATGCAAAAAATGGTTATAAATATATATAGTAGATTGTAATGGGTAACATTTTGTAGTGAAGATGCTGTAAATACAATTAATGGTTGGCTGGTTTTCTGAGTTATTGCTGCTTGTTTATTCATATATGGCCTGTTCCAGTTGTATAATCATTCTTAGCTAACTGGGGATATTGGTGATAGATATTTTTTCATGGAAATTAATATTAGCATGTTGTCTGTTAGCAATCTAGCTATCTACCCATCCATATCCTTTGATAGATATGTTGATCACTTCATGCAAAAGCATCCATTTCTACGTTTTTTGGAATAGTATTTAATAAGACACAATTGAAAGCAATATTTCAGATTCAAGCAGCAGGTTAAATGTTGAAAATATTCCTAACCTTTTAGAATTGGCATGGTGTGGCTGTTACAGGAACATAATATTTTATTTATTGAAGGCTGCCTTTCAGGGAGATATTTATATCTTAGGTAGAGCTTGAATCAGGATATGGCTTAAATCTGGCAGGAATTAACTTTGGGAAATAATTGCTTCTTCAGATTTCACTTACCATTTGTTTTAGCTGCTGCTTCATTAGATACTTTCTTTTGTTTATTTTTAGTGCCTTTAACAAAATCTAAGCTGTGGCTTAGATTTATCTCAAACAGTAACTTCATGAAAAGTTAAACTTAAATTAATTTTTAATTGAACTTCCATTTTTGTAATTTACAATCTATGCAGAGTATTATAGCAGTTAAATTGGGGAAGTAAGTATGGTCTTTGAACAATTGTTGACAAATATGACAGTTGATAAGAAACCACTGTCTTTATAGTCTGTTGAATTCGACTGTATAGTGCAATATTAATGCAATACCAGGGGGTTTCAATTCAATGTATAGAATGTGAAGGA
>JAOYMU010000192.1:107945941-107956179 GCA_025802295.1 Psammodynastes pulverulentus | reverse complement strand
ATTTTTAAAGGCAAAGAGCGTTTTCATTTTGTTTAATTAATAATTCTAAGAAGAAGGAAGACAGCAAATTATTTACATTGAAGCGTTAATGTATTGCTCCTGGTACTAGAAGTTTAATGGTTTAGGGGTTTTGAGGGAATAAATTATAATTTGGTTTAAAAACTGAAGCATTGCAGTATGTTTATTGACAATCTCATAAGATAGTTTTTGCTTTTCATTTCAGCTGTAGTCGTGACATGGAGAATAAAGAAACCCTCAGGGGATTGCAGAAAATGGATGATCGCCCAGAGGAGCGAATGATCAGGGAAAAACTCAAGACAACATGTATGCCCGCTTGGAAGCATGAATGGCTGGAAAGAAGAAGTAGGAGAGGCCCTGTGGTAAGTAACTCTGAAATTACTTAAAAAGCAGAATTGCTGCAAGCACAGAGTTTGCTTTCTTATCTTACATTACCTTACAGTTGGTACTATAAGGAATTGTAATGAAATCCTTTTTGCTTCATTTTTTTCATGTTTCTGTTTTCACTGGAAGGATAGATCTGCAGTGCCTCACCAAATCAAATTCAACTTAAATTTCTATTGCTTAAAATGACACAACACTGCCCTCTATGGGTAGTTTTTTTTTTTACTTTCTGCTTCATTGGTTGAAAACAGTTGTGATTACAAAAACTAGAAGGAAGATATATTTTATATTTGTATTTATTTATTTGTATCCTATATTTGTTATTTTTACAATAAAATAGTGTGAGTTTTAATATTGCTTATCTAATGTGCCTCTGGTAATTGATCACTATACAGTGAAAGAGGCAATGTTTTCCAAAATATAAAACTCAAAACAGTTTAGGCCACAGTTTTGATTATCAAATATTGAAGAAATCAGTGCTGTTTTCTTGGAATGGAATACATTATAATAATTTATTAAACTTGGCTAGAAGAACCTCACTAATTTTGAGATGCTGCATACTCTATAAGAAAAACTGGACTCACTGTAAATAACATTATAGAGTCCTAGAATAACAGTCGGAAGGGACCTTGGAGGTTATCTAGTCCAACCCCCTGCTCTAGCAGAAGAGTCTATTCCAAATATTAGCCTCTACCTAGGATCGAACTCACCGCCTCCTGATTGTGAGGCAAGAGCTCCACCTCTAGGACACTGCAGATTTTCATAAAGTAGATGTTCTTAATTAGTTAATTTAATTAGTTTATTTAATTAATTAGTTAATTTAGTTAATTTAAACTTAACTAAAAATAGATGCCCATTATCATTAAAAACAGTTTGTGGAAATCCCCTCCTCCATTTATCTACAATTTAATGAGAATATTTGCTTTCTTTTGGAAAACAGACGTTTTTTCCTATTGTTTCAAGGTGGTAAAACCAATACCAATGAAAGGAGATGGCTGTGAAGCAAACAAATCAGCAACAGAACCTCCTCCTGATGGACAAACAAATCCCACTTCACCTACTCCGAAAGGGAGACGGAGCCCTTCTCCTAATGGGCCCTTCTCATCCTCCTCTAGGACTGTTAAATCTGAGTCACCTGGTGTGAGAAGGAAAAGGGTGTCTCCTGTACCTGTAAGTAATTATGGGATAGCCTAAGCTTATGAAACCAAATTCATATATCTCCTTCCATATCAGCTGATACCTTGAATTAGGAAGCCTTTGGTTTGATGGGCATTAATATTTTAGTTGTTTTCTGTAGCGTAAACTCATTTTACCTTACTATATTTTGCCTTTTGCTGTTTTAATTTCTGATTGATTATAAACCGCTTTGGATTATTCTACTTTAAAATGTATAGGTTTGTATGAGGAATACAGATTACTACTGTCTTTATTTCTGAGAGAAAAGCATAGAAGTAGTAATTTTTATAGCATTTAGTGGAAGAAGTGTTACCATTTCTTATTATCTAATTATTGTGTGCATCTACTAGTTTGGAAGGAGATAGCTGAATTTCTTTGAATGATTGAGGAATGGGAATATGAAAGGTAGAGACAAAAATGATTGAAAATAAAATTAATTTTTAAGTTTCAGAGTGGACGTATAACACCCCCACGAAGGGCACCTTCTCCAGATGGCTTCTCACCGTATAGTCCTGAGGAAACAAATCGTCGTGTCAACAAAGTCATGAGAGCTAGATTGTATCTCTTGCAACAGATAGGACCTAATTCTTTCTTGATAGGGGGAGACAGCCCAGATAACAAATACAGAGTGTTCATTGGTCCTCAGGTATGAATTGAAACAGTGTTGACTATTTAATCAATAAACTCATTTGAGAAGATGTAATTAAAATGACCTCTCTAGGTTTAAGATGACATGTGAAAATGCTGAAACATTTCTTGCTTTCCAGAAGTATTTTATTTCTCACTTGCATAAATCAGAACATAGGCATTGACAAAGTATCAGTGAAATATAAACAGCTATATGAATGCCATGTTGATTATGTCAGCAACAGCAGTAGTTTGGAAAGAATAAAGCCATCATTAATTAATTATTTCTTGTTTTGAAGAAAGCAGAAACATAATCCTCATAAATCTGTAAAAAGTGATTTGGGGGGAAGGTTACAAAAACAATATAATATGGCCATAATAATCACAATAAACAAATTTCTACTTACAGACATGTAGCTGTGGGCGTGGAACATTTTGCATTCATCTGTTGTTCGTTATGCTTCGAGTGTTTCAACTTGAATCTTCAGACCCAATGCTGTGGCGAAAAACCTTGAAGAACTTTGAGGTAGTTCCGTCCTATTTCTTTTGTCACAAATAGACAGTTGTGGCTTCTGAAATTTTACCATACAGAATTTCTACCGTTTCAAAATTACAGAAATTTGATCACGTCATTTCTAAAATCAGTTAATAACAAGTGTTATTCCAATATCAAATAAATGGGTGGAGTTCCCTGAATAAATTATCCATTATTATTTCTCCATTTTAATAACTGGAATCTAAAAGACCATGTTCTTTACAGCAAGCACTTACTTTCTCCCTATATTACATAGGTATTTATATTTAGTATTGACTGTTTTCCCCCCTCTTAACTATATAGATATTTAAATGTGGAAAAGTTATCTTAGTTATCCTTAGTCCTGGCTGATTATTGCTGAAATATATCCATTAACCATGAGAAAGATCAGGTCACAGGATGATGTCACTTAGCTTTCAAACAATGTAAAACGGTTGGCCCTATTATTTATGTATTGTTTTATTAGTATAGTTTATTTAACTTATATGGTATTATTTCTCTTGTTCTTTAGGGGGTAGCATCACTAGTGTATGTCAAATTGAAAATTATGAACATTGAACACATTTTATTTAATTTTTACATCTAAAATAGAATTTGGCAACATTAGCACCTGTGCTTGCATTCCCATAAATGAAAGAGAGAGAATGTGTATGTATACCGGTATGTGTCTAATTACAAAAGATACCATTTACAGAATTCACCCATACCATAGTTGGTATTTATAGTATGTGGTTATTTTATATATGTGTATTTATTTTGTAATAAATAAATAAATAAATTGATATAATTTAACCTTATAGTTAGGCTGCAATTATATATTTATTTAAGAGAGCTCAACTTTTAGTAGTTCATATTCTAACACTGCCTATTAATATTTTCTTCCAATGTTAGGTTGAGAGTTTGTTCCAGAAATACCACAGTAGGCGTAGTTCAAGGATCAAAGCGCCATCTCGTAACACCATTCAGAAGTTTGTCTCACGCATGTCAAACTCTCATACACTGTCATCTTCTAGTACATCTACATCTAGTTCAGAAAATAGGTTAGTAATTATTCTTAAGAAATCAGTACTGCTGTTCAAAATAGTCTCCATTTTTATAAATAGACAACCCTGTGACTTATTGGGTCATCCTTGGAAAGTTTAGTGTGACGTGACCAGAATGAACACTAAATTTTCCTGAACTGCTGTCACCCAAGAGGACAAAAAAAAAAGTGGGAGCAGGAGTAACCTCCTGCTGGCTTCCCCACTGACTTTGCTGTTGGGAAGCTGGCAGGGAATACAGTATCAAGGTAGTCCTTGATACACAATAATTGGGTCCAAAGTTTTGCTCATAAATTGAATCAATCTGATTAAATTTTGCAGCTATTTTTATCACAATTATAAAGCAAGTCACTACACAGCATATTTTTTGCTTTTTCTGTTGGAAAACAGCAAAATCCATTACAAATTGTGTTCATATGATTATGGAAAGCAGCAACTGCGAGCCTGCTGCAAAGCACCAAAATGTGTGCTTCATAGACCCTACAATCCCACTGGAAAAATATGTGAATGTCTAATAGGTGGGTTGATGAAAATATCTCATCCATAGCAAGGTTATGCACAGTAACCAAAAGATTGATACTTGTCCATTTGCAGAATGACAAAATATTTTGTATTCAAATATTGTAGGAGGTGGTTGTTATGGACCTGGAACAAAAATAAATAAATGTGATCTGCTAAATGTGACATTTAAATATTTATCTATATTTTTATAGTATCAAGGATGAAGAGGAACAGATGTGCCCCATTTGTTTGCTAGGCATGTTGGATGAGGAAAGCTTAACAGTCTGTGAAGAAGGCTGCAGAAATAAACTTCACCATCACTGCATGTCAATATGTACGTCACTGATATTATTATGTGCGCTTGAATGTAAGAATGGATTTAAAGAATAATAGCAAAGGAGGTCCTTGCCAGGAGTGGAGAAACAAAAGTAATTGCAGTCATAAGTGGTATTGTAATTGCTTGAACATTAATGGAATTCTTTTCATATAAGCTAGTGTCTTAGAGAAGGAATCCATTTGAATTAAATAAACATCTTTACAGAAATGTAAGGAAGTATGCTTTACACTTTTAAAATACAAGGAAGAGTAGAAGTATATAAAACATGATAAGTTTTATTTATCTTTTAAAAATAACAAATAAATACAGAAAGAGATCATTATTTAAGTGGGCAGGTACAAAGCCTGTGTAGTGCTTATAGAACTGTTAAACATACTTTCTCACGTTGAATTTTTTTGTAAAGATCTGGTACTGGTAGTGCTCACATTTATTGCATGTTCCTTTACTGCATACTATTCTTTAGACATGTGATTAAGTATATAATTAGCTTTCCCTATGTCTGTTTGTTGTGCAGTGTAAGTTCTTTGCACATTTCTAAATAACTTCTATTCTAAAATATGTCTTCATGTTACTAACTCGAGAATCCATCTATTTTTCTCTGCGGGACTTTGATGCAATTTTAGGGGCAGAGGAATGTAGAAGAAACAAGGAGCCTCTTATATGCCCTCTTTGTAGATCTAAGTGGAGAACACATGATTTCTATAGGTGAGGATTTATTTTATTTGAATTTGTTGTGTTGTCTGGTGATGAGCAGAGTTAAACATCTAAACATTTTAAAAGCCTCATCAGTCTATTTTCAATTCAAGTTGGTTTATTATAACTGTCTGTGTATAAGCCCTTTGCATCACAATTCAAAATCAGCAGGCATGTTTTTACAAGCTACAATAAAATATTGCTTTACCTGAATATACTTTGTAACAACAAGATACATGTTCATATTTTTGAGCTGAATTAAATCTTGAAGATAACCATACTTCTATTTGCACATTATTTGGGGGAATTGAATTGTGACAAATTGATTAAAATGCAGATCACATTAAATCCTTGATTTTCCTAAAAGTTTAAAAATATCTATTCATTATTTATTTTTTTGTATATTATTTGTTTAGTCATGAATTGCCAAGCCCTGTTGATTCTCCTTCGATTGTTTGTGTGGTCCAGCAACAAACTCAGCAAGCTGTAACTGGTTCACCAAGGAGGAACCAAGACAGCAATTTTAACCTTACTCATTATGGAGTTCAGCAAATTCCTTCTACGTATAAGGACTTAGCTGAGCCATGGATTCAGGTATGCTAAATATTTAAACCTACTTGAACTATTTTTCTTTTGTCAGCTACAACTTAACACTTTATTTCAGTCTGAACAAATTTGTATGTTGCTGACTATATACTTTTTGTTTTGTGAACACCTGAGTACATGTTAGTTGCTTTCCCCCAGAGTGCTTGCTTTTCCAGATTGTTACAAAATGAGTATACAGCAAATGTCCATGGAAGGTATTTAGACAATTACAAATAGTCCTTCCAGTCCTGGGACTGGAAATCCAGTTGTAAATTGTTTGTTACAGTCATAAGTTAAGGCAGCCAGGTGACTGGAAGTGTTTTTCTTAACATTTTCGCTGCAAACTTGTTAAGTGAACACAGTGGCCATTAAGTGAATGTATTGATTCAAATGGCATTTTTTGCTTTAAAAAAAGGTCACATATTGCAGTCATATGATCATGGAATGTTGTGACCATCAAAAGGTGACTAGTTGCCAAACCCCGTCATGCAGTCACATGACCACAGGGCATTTACAATGGCTGGGGCATAAAGTACCCATTCCATGATTGTCATAAATGTGAATGGTTGTTAATGACCAGTCATAAGTAAGCTCCATCTGGATATCCTTCATCTAGATGTGATATGAATAGCTATTGCAGTAGAGCCTTCTATCTTATATCACCAAGAGTTACATCTTACATTGTTTGCTTTCAGTTGCCAATTTTAAATTTCTTTGATCTACATTTATTTGATTTGCTTATTTGTTTGGTTCTTGCCTTCTCATTTTATTTTTCTGTTTTCTTATTAGTCATGTCTAACCATGGTAAACTATGGTTAAGGACTTTGGAGACTTATAACTATTCCAATTTAGTTGATGTGCTACTGTAACCAGATCTTTTTATTATAAAATACTTCAAATTGCTTGATAGCAGTGAATTCTTTGCCCAATTCTGGCAGTCAAGAGTCCAAACATAGTTCTGAATGGTAAACAACTGCAATAGGCATATTAATTGTGCGCACCCTTGGAGAATGAAAATGAAAATATTTGCATTCTAACTTCCATCTATGTAGTCTACTTCAGAGTGTTTTTAATGCATTAAATTTCTTAGTACATTTAATTTCAGCCTGTCACTGCTTCTTCTTTTTACCAAATAATGTTTAGTGCAATATTAGCCCGATCTTGTTAATCTGCATTGCTTCAAAATATATATTAAAAAGAATAATTCTTAAAAACACGTAGTACATCCCTTTGTAGTCTATGCCACAATAATTCCAATGGCTTATTTCAAGTGTACATGTGTATGTACCTGTAAATATGTAATTACAATCAGGATCTCCTTGTAATGTTGATTTTTTAGGTATTTGGAATGGAATTAGTAGGTTGCCTGTTTTCTCGAAACTGGAATATACGTGAGATGGCCCTTCGACGTCTCTCCCATGATGTTAGTGGTGCTCTATTATTGGCTAATGGTGAAAGTACTGGAAATTCTGGAAGCAGCAGTGGAAACACCACAAGTCCTGGAACTCTCGGGGCAGCTAATGGGTCATCCCAGACAAATATCTCAGGAGATGTTGTTGTGGAATCCTGCTGCAGTGTACTTTCTATGGTTTGTGCTGACCCTGTCTACAAAGTGTATGTTGCTGCTTTAGTAAGTAATCTATTCTTTTCTAACTTTCTTTTCAAAATCATACTCAGAATTTAGAAATAGGGCAGCATTTTTGAGATATGGATTCTTTACTTGAGACACACCCTCCAAACAAATTGTTAAAAACAATTCATAGTAATTCTAGAAATATGCCCTTTTCTATTCTCAGCTCTGAAATGTTTATATTTCCAGACAAATCAAGTTCTTCTAGAATATTTAACTTGAGTCTCAGGCTAAGCTGTCTCAGATAATAAAGGCAAAAGTTAGTTGGGCCCGAGACCCAGGGGGTATGTGCTCATCTCTGTTTCTTAGCTGAGAGAGCCAGTGTTGTTCGAAGATATTTCAGTGGTCATGTGGCCTGCATGACTATTTGCCAAATGCAGAGAACACTTATTTTTCCATCAAAGTGGTACCTATTTATCTACTTGCACTTGCACACTTTCAAACTGCTTAGGTAGGCAGGAGCTGGAGCAAGTAATGGAAGCTCACTCTGTCAGACAGCGCTCGGGTCTCAAACCTCAGCGTCAAACCTCTGAGTTTGTAATATGAGTTTCAGTGTCTTAACCGCTGAGGCATCGCACTCCATTTTTCTCAGATAATAAGATAGCTTAAGCTCTGCCTTCTAGTACAGATGAGAAATAGGCCCATAGATAGTGCAACAGAATTCCACAGTTTGTTCCATCAGATCCTGTATTCTGTTCATTTTTTTTTGTAGTTTAAATAATTTTATAGCAAGTTAGATCTAGAAATCAGGATGCATACATCAAAGTTTTGATGCTATAATGCTAAATTTGCCATAATTATAAATACTTTTAATGTGAAAATCATTTTAAGCCTACAATATTTCCTTTTTTAGAGGCAGAAAGAAACAATCACTTGCACTTATGACATCAGCTGTACTTGATATCTGGTTAAAAAAAGTTTTTTAAGACAGTATAGAAAATGAACATTATTATTTGTTACTTTGCAAATTTCTTGAGAGGCCTGTTTAGAAATTTTTTTCCCTGTCTCCTTGAATGGAAAGAGAACTGGTTTCATCCTCAGAATATTTCTTATTTTTTTCTAATTAATTATTCTTTCTGGCAAGATTCAGTCAGCTGCTCAAAGTCATGCAATATTTTGAATAATTTCCATACCAACTTTTATATGCTGTATTTGTAGAACGACTTGAGAAGTCCTGTGATATTTTTGCATGTTTATTGTTTTGCTTTTTCTGTGAAGCACTACATAAGAATTGCTACTGTAATCATCAAAGACTCACAGCAGCACCAAGTTTTCAATTTCCACATTCTTAGTACAATATTTGAAGTACTCTCGCTGTGCAGTATTGCTGAAACCAGTTCCTTAAATAAGTTAATTTTCAATGTTAAGCTGCGTGTATATATGAAAGATAAATGTCACTACTTTCTTTTTACTTTAAATGTTCTTCACTTCTTGAATGTGTCCTTAGTTTATCCATTTGGGAGCAGATTTCTCTAAAAGGTCTTGAAAGCTGATAATTAGTTTTTTCCTTTCATGGTGGACTCTTGTAACTTTGCCATAAGCTATTTCCTTTGGTGTAGCAGATAATGTCAATATTTATTAGGAATCTCAGAAAAAGGAGCAAATTTTAAATGACAGAGAGGTGTATTTTACAATTGACAAATTTGTAGGCAGAAGCAATTTGTGTATAAAATATTGTTTGTACAGGTTGGTGTATTTTGTTTTTGTCTTTTGGTTGTAGAAATGTATGCGGGGTTTTAAGAAGTAGTGGATGTTTTTTTATTTATCTTCCTTTTGCTTTGTTTTTAAGAAAACATTAAGAGCCATGCTGGTATATACTCCCTGCCATAGCCTAACAGAGAGGACAAAACTGCAACAGCTTTTGAAACCAGTTGTGGAAACCATATTGGTGAAATGTGCAGATCCCAACAGGTATAGGTTCTAATCTATTTAAATATTTAAGATTGCTGTCTTCAAAATTGTCTGTATTGGTTTTATAGTCTTGGGACAAATTCAAGGGAAATTTAGCCATTGGTGGATTTGCATGCATATTTGTGCTGAAAAAATGAAAACTGTTACAAAAAAATAAATAAACTAGAAAGAAGTAATACGTTAGCAAGCTATGTTACCTAATACGGTACTGATATATTACATTTAATTTTTCTGTAGGCATTATTACTAATAAATACTAATAAACCAGGATTAAAAAGTTCACGTAGTCCTCCATGTATGACCACACTGGGACGGAATCACCATTGTTGAGCAAAAGAGTTATTACATGAGATGTCATGTGACTGTTTTATTTAATGACTGCAATCCTGGCATGCAGTCTTTTTTAGCAGTCTTACGGAACTTAACAAAATGAATTACTTTATTAAGAGAACAGGGACAATTACTTATAATGTATTCAGTCAGCTCTAATAATTATTCATCCTTTTATCATATAAAATAGAGCCTTTTTTCTTCTTTTTACAGCCGCACAAGCCAACTTTCAGTTTCAACACTGATGGAGATGTGTAAAGGTCAAGCAGGAGAGTTGGCAATTGGTCGAGAAATACTTAAGTCTGGTAAACTTCTTTTTTTTCCTTACTTAAGTAACATTACCAATTTAGTATAGCAGTTAATGGCACTGGACTATAAACTGTGACACTGTGAGAAATGTATGTTTTACTGACAAAGAAATAAAGGGAGACTAGTATAGATCTATTTCAAACTATTAGCTCTCATCAGCTA
>JAOYMU010000192.1:107899657-107919898 GCA_025802295.1 Psammodynastes pulverulentus | reverse complement strand
ACTTTCTGGTTTTTCTTTGAAAATGTTTTGTTTCTTATCCAAGAAGCTTCTTCAGCTCTGCTGAAAAAAACCCAGAAAGTCCAGTTGCCTCTTGAAAAAGCACCTTTGGGACAACCATGACGTGGATGACTGAGAATCTCCACAGACATTTATGAATTGAGATGGACTAAAATTGGAGACTTTCAATCAAGATCAAATTATTTTCTACTGAGAAATGAAAAGGAATGGTGTTAATTACATTAGTTAAGAAAAAGTTATTAAAGACAATACTGTACCAGGTTATTATGCAATGAACAACTGCTTAATACTAATTAAGAGAGTCTTGTGGTAAGGCATTGTCTAAATTTATTTATTTATATTGGCACCCATCTTAACCACATGATAACTCTGGGCAGCTTATAATCACAAATTTCAACCACTAAGGCAGAAAAAGAGATTGATGAATTTAACAATCAAATGTAAGTTGAAAGTGACAGAACATGCAAGCAAAATGTGCTGCTTGTGACTGGAAACTACAATGCCAATGTTAGGCTCAGTTACAGTGGTGATAGGTGCATTGTTATAAGGCTTAGAGGACTGGGAACAGATCATCCTGGAGAAGACTTGATGACACTTAATCAAGCAATCAACAATCAATAGGGTTTGATAAAGTGATCTATATTACATGTATGTGTCTTGTTAAGTTTCAACATTTAAGCAAACAAAGCACTTACACATATTTCCTGGTACTGCAATTTCTGGCCAAGATCATTCCTAATAGGTAGTTGGTGGATAAAATGCTATTTGTATTGATTTTTACAGGATATACTAAAATTACAGAATGACAGGAGCACTTATATGTTATTTTCTTTCCTTTTTGGTGGAGAGAGACCATAGTGGCAGTTTAGAGTAGGGCACTAATTGAACACAGTTTCTTGCACTCTCTTCATCTAAAGGACAGGCTGATTGACACATGCTGTATTTTGCCTGTACTCAACATTTTGAGACCAGCAAAAAAGACAAGCTACTCTAGTGTCTTAGCATGCAGATTTTCAGAATTACAAATTCTCATTCTTTTAATTTAAAAGAATATAAAACAAGTCATTAGTATCATACCATCTCTGCTATAGTTTGCAGAAACAAATATTTAGCTCCACTATTGAACAGGATGTATGGCTGTTGGATACAGTAATTCAGCTCTAGCAAATGAATGTAATTTGTAACTGTCCAAGAAGCAATAAAAATAGAATGTTGTGACTAATGTTATAATATCATTCAGGTCATGCAGCAAAAGAGATCAAATGGGTCCTTTAAAAATGTGTGATGTATTTTGGCTTACAACTGCTATGCACAATCCGTTGGCTGTGGGACAATATGTTAATAATTGTTCATCAGGTAAGGCCAATTTTTCTCTTTGGTTAGATTTAAAAATTGAAATTGCTATGCATGTTGCTAGTTTGCCAAAATATTAATTTGTCAGGGGGTTTCCATTTACAGTTTCTGCAAATAGTGGAGGTTTATTCTACATCAGAGAAAAGTCTGCTCATCTCCTGCAGAAGGGCTTAGATAGTAAAGGGATTGTTTACTTGAATAAATTCAGAAAGATATTAATATTCTCTTCTTCATTTAAGATATTTCTCTTTTTCCATCAGAAAAAGAAGCAAATGTTTGCTATCAGGAACTGAACATACCTAAATGTTTTCCGGTAGAATTTAAACAGTATCTTCCAAACATAAACTACAGCCATGAAATAGAAAGGTGAGAAATTTGTATTTTTGAATATTTCTGGAATAATTTAATAATTTAAATAATTAAGCATTCTCAAATATTTGAAGTAGGATATATCAAGATTGTAACAGAGGAAAAATTGCTTGTGTTGTTAAAAATATCAATGCACAATTGAGATCAACTTCTTTTCCTGTAATATTCAATCTGCAGGCCCATGAGATGTGTGGTTTTGGTAGCTCTCCGAAACATTGGCCCAGGAGAAGAACTTTTTTCAAACTATTACACGGTTATTTCTTGATGGTCAACTATGGATTTTTACAGTAATTAAACCAAATGTGGTATCCTTTAACAAAGAATTATTGAAGATACATTTTGGTACAAAAGTTTTATTGAGAGTTAGGTCATGGCTTCAATGTTTACTAAGTCAACCTTGTTGGGTTTTTTAATAGCGATAGCCCATCTGAAAGCTTTGGTTGAAATTTAAACTTTGTGGACTAGTATGGGACAGAACTTACTTGGGAAATGCTTCCTATACAAACACCAGTACAAGCACAAGAGTTGAAATAAACGAGGAGTTCCCTGGTGTACCTGGGTCCAGCATAGACTTCAAGTTGTTCATTGTCTCCCTCTGTTGTCCTTTAAATGTATTGGATTTAACACATTTTAGGTTTTGTATGACTTTATCATTTCTTTTACTATTGCTAAAAGAATTTTTAGTTAACTTAAAAAATATAAACCAAAGAATTAGCTTATACTTTAGTTGTTCTATATTTGATAGACTTGATATGTAATATATATGGTAACATACATGTCAGATTACTACCTTTTTATGACAAATTATGTTGTCTGACACTCAGAAACAGAAATAACAAATCCATGTGTAGGCTGCACTGCAAGTCTTTGGAAACAGGAACTCTCACCCCATCCATCCTCTTGCTGGCTGAGGAATTCTAAGAGTTGAAGTCCACAAGTCTTAAAGTTGCTAAGGTTGGAGACCCCTGCTCTACTTATATCTGCAGAAACTAATTATAGTTGAATCCTTAATCTCCTCAACAGTCCTTGGAATTCTGTACAGAAAAGATTTAGATGAGTAGATAAACACTTTGCTTTCAAATAAATGAGTTTTGAGATTGATTCTGATACATTGAATCCAATAAAAAGACATAGAAACAAACTTGTTAAAAGTAGATATTGTCTGTGTCCATTTTTAAATATTTTTAAAACTATAAAATTTAGGTAGATTTGTGAGAACTTTTTTTCAGTGTGATTGCAACAAATACATTAATACCTCCCTCGTAATGAATTAATACTGTTGATAACTTGATATATATGCATATTTTCTGTAGAATGTTTTTTGATACTACTACCTATTGCACATTTACCAATTTGTATTGCAAATGCATCATTATAAAGATTATGATTTTGAAATTCCATAGCTCAAAAATAAATTGCTTGGTGCATATATTTGTGAAGTCTATTTCAATATTTTTAGACTGTAATCTTATTAAATTTTTCTTGATCTTGTTCCCATTGAAGTTAATTAATTTGCGGATAACCAAGAACACTCAATACATTTGTTCAGCCTTTTAAAAAAAACATGCATATAATAGTATAAAGCAGGGATTTATCATGTTTGGGGGGGTTCAGGTATACGATTACATCTTATTTATTTTAATAATACGCCTTCCATAACATTATAAATCACAATTCAGTGGACACTTTTGGAGAACCTATAGAGACTATAGTTTGTCAAACAAACATATCCATGCCATGCAAAGGAAAAAAAAGTGGAATATGTTTCTGTGATGACTTCCCCGGACGCTTCCCAGATACTTCTCCAGATGTCAGCTCAGAAGAGGATGAACCAGTTCCAGGCACATCTGAAGGGGAATTGGTCAGTGGCTGCACAGCTGCAGGACACCCTTAGGCTTCAGGTGGGGAAAGCATGCAGCTGCAGCCAGTCAGTGATGAGGAAGAGGAAATGTGTTCTTCACCTAATCCAAGAACACATAGGGCAGACAAAAGGCAGGAGCAGAGAAGGTCAGCCTGATTGCTCATGAAGTAGCAGCCTCACTATTTAGCACAGCAGATAGTTGGAGGCAATGTTGGAACTGTGTTCATTTCCTTGCTGTGTGTTCTTGCCTTGAATTTCAGATCGCCTCTCTTCAGCTGTTGCCCTTGCCTTGCATTTGTCTTGGGAACTTGCTTTTGCCTAGAGTGCTGGGCTTGCCTTGAGGACTGGCTTTGGCTTGATTTGGGTAGTCTGTGGAACTCATTGGGGTTGACCTGATGCCAGCACAGTGAATTGCTGAGAAATACAATTCAGTCTTGGAAGCCTTAATAAAGACTTACACCCATGGTGTGCGTGTGCATGCATGAGTGGGACAGCAGAGTTTACAGTGGGCAATACTACTACTGCTCTGAAATTTTATTACAGCAAATTAAACTTTGGGCAGGTAGTGTAGCAACTCATCAGTAGCTATGAATGCTTTAATCTATAAGATGCTGAACTAACTGAAACAAAAAACAAAACCTCTCACCCCAAAAGCACAAAAGTTAGCAGACTGGTATCATTCTCAAAGACTATCATGTTTGTAACACTGTAAGAGATATAACATGGATCTTCCGGCATGCCTAACTGCCATGGTGCAGGAAGGTCCTCTGTAAAATGTGATAAAATAGAAACATAAGCAGCATAATGGTACCATCTTGATCTTTTGTTCCTTTCTATATGGAGATCTGTTGGAATATTGTTTTCAATTTCTTCTCAACAACGGGTCATATTGATCCTTTTTGCAAGTGGCCCATTCTTTTTCCCAATAGTCTTTTCCATAGTAAAAACATAGATTTTGTCATTCAGTTTCCATTTCTTGTCAGTTGCAAATAGAGTATTTGATAACTCATTTTAAAAAATCTTTGTCTAAAAGGATGAATAATGTTGCAGGAGGAGGAAAACTTTCATAGGAGAAAAAAAAAAAAGGTTTCCAGACATTTATTTCTGGAACTGTATACCAGATATTAAAGTACAACGAATACAAAATAATGTTCAAAAAAATAAGTGTTTATGTACAAATATTAAAACCAATGCGACAATAGCAACTTCCTCTTAAGCATCAGATATTAAAACTGGTTGCGATTGTCACTAATTTATGCACAGGGTGAAGCAATTTGAATCTAGTAATGGTGGACATGACTGATTTCTTAGAGGTGGACTGCAGTCCTCAACTGGCCTGAAGCAACAACTAGAATACTCCACTCCCATGGGAAATCATAATCATGATT
Source organism: Psammodynastes pulverulentus (assembly GCA_025802295.1). NCBI lineage: Eukaryota > Metazoa > Chordata > Lepidosauria > Squamata > Psammodynastidae > Psammodynastes > Psammodynastes pulverulentus. Next base: position 107,914,909 of record JAOYMU010000192.1, on the reverse strand, counting down.
ATTTGCACATTTACTTTCCCATTTATAGACACGGTGCTTGTAATACTGGGTAGTCTTCTAGTGGTTAGGCTATCCACTAATTTACATTCAAAGAGTTTGTTTCAATTAAATAGTATCACTAATGCATTACTGGATGTGAAGTTAACATGGATCTGATTATTGGTTTCCAAAGAAAAACTGCACAAAATCTAACAGTACAGAGTTCAATACTTTGGAGAATATAATGCAGTCTGTAGGCAAGATTGGCCTGTCTATATAAAGAAGAAAAATGAACACTTAAAAAGCTATCAATGAGAGGATGAAATGGCTAACAAAAGTTGAAGTATTGCTCTATTGCAGCACCAGTTGCATATCCAAGTGAATCTAATGTTCTTTTGGAATTCCTGTAAGCGATACTTACATACTGCGAATGCCCACCATGAATTTTTGGTTTATACAAATGGATTGAGAACAGGAGATAACAGAGAATATACTCAGCAATGAACAAAGAAGTCATCACGGTTTGTTAGAAGAATTGTGCTTTACCTCTAATGAATCAATACAATGTAGTTTTCACATGGCTGCAATTTAGCCAGCTTTCATTCTGATTCAAACGCAATTCTTTTAATAAACGGTAACAATTTCTCCAGTAAAACGTTTAAAATAGAGAGAAACAGTTTTAAGTCCAGCTTTTAAAAAGAAAAATTCAATAAATAGCTATTTTACATGAATAAAGTCAGTGGTACAAATTTATGAATGTCACATCAAGCATGCACAAAATGTTACTATACACAGAAGTAGTCAGAAAATATTGAAATAGATATCTAAAAAGATATGCAGAATGTACATATTTACATAATCTTGCAAATTATTGCCTCATTTTAACAAGGAATTAAAAGTAAACATTACCAGCTAGCTAGCCAATAGGCTAAATTAGATCAGCAATTAAAAATCTATTCAAACTAGCCAGAATTCATTGTTCTCTCATACCATTTTTAGAATTTTGGTCAAAAGTCTTTATTAAATAACTAAAGTGTCCATTTAACTTGCTGACAATCAAAACTTTAGACGAGAAACTAGACTGTCTCGGTCTTCATTAAGACCCCAGCAATGCATAGATAAACTGAACATAGTACTGCATCAGTTGATGAGAATGGGTGTGTTCATTTAAGTGCAACTGGTATAAGCATTCATACATTTTGTGTGATGATTTTTATACACACCAGCCACTGGAAAAACCCATAAACATGAATGTGTAACAAAAGGAAAAAAACATGGCCAGTATTTTACAAAATTAAATAAGATGTGTTGAATAAGAGAAAAACCTCACAAGATACAGCATTCAGCACAAATTACAGCAACAGAAAGCTGACAATTTGACTGAAAGTATCAGAATATGACCCAGGGCCAAGGCTACCATTATTGTGTACTGTATTAGACTGAAAAGTTTCAGATGTATATTTTACAACAGATCACCATTAACATATATACGTGGTAATTTAATTCCTAGAATGGTTAAAATGTACTATTTGAGAAACTCAACACTTTTGATAGTGACTCCCAGCACTCTGCTGTTGCGCAAATTCAAAATGCTAATACAGTCTGTAGAAATATAAAGTACACTCCTTTTGAATTATTAACCAAGGTGTTTTGTTTTGATATACAACTACGAAGCAATTTACTATCAACACTGGAAAAAAAAATACCTTAAAATCAGTTGTAACAAAATTAAATATATATATAAGTGTCAGTGTAACATTGGCAAGTTTTATAATTGATGACCAGTTTTAGTGAACTTTCACAAATCCTTCAACACAGAACAATCTTGTCAAAAGATTTCTCCCTGGAATATTAATATATTTAAGTCTGAATAAATCCAGGAAGAAAACTACACTAATGGCTGAAAATGATTCAAAGATCCATTGCATCATCACCATCTATTAATCTAGAATTTTTCATGCTATTTTGAACTGCCATGTTCTGAAGTAAAGACAAACCCCAAGATATAATTCATTAGTGGAGTGAGCAAATTGTATCATTCTTAGTGGCTTTAAGCAGTGTTAGATAATACTTGATGTTTTCAGATTCTATTCCTCAGAAGTATAGATATCCCCCACCCCAGCTCGAACAACACACATTTTTTCAGCCAATATGTTAAAAGTACACAAAACCTTTGGACAGTGTAACTATTTTTGTGTAAGGTAGCCGTGGCCTGAAAGAGCATCTAAGCTTCTACTCAGACTTTGCTCTTACTGTCGTTTGTGCTAGTATCCACCAAGATGAATCTGTTGTTTTGTAAACTGAAGTGCTCTGGTTTAATATCAGATGACAGAAGCTTCCATTTAAAAATATCCTTTTGTAATTGTGCAGTTTAAATTAAAGAAATGTTTCCCTGCTTTTGATTTTTTTTTTAAATGCTACATTAAGCAAGGATCAGAACTGGTACCTGTAAACAAATGTTATTCCACTGCATCCATTAGGGCAGAAGCAACCTAGAACAAAACCCCACTCTATTAAGTTCAGAACTTCTGTGCTGGTTTTGAGACAGCAGTCTCTCTACGGGTTTAAAAAGAAAAGGAAGCAGAGCTTAAAGCTGCACCACATAGTTCTCTTAGTCCCGAACTCTGCTAGATATTATATGAAGTTTCCACATTTATGGATTGGAAAAAAAAGTGAAATTATTCTTGATAAATCAAGATATAGTTCTGTACATAAAGACATCACTGATGTCATATAGTTCAAACTTCCAGTGAAAGACTAAGCAAACCTGATCAATTCATCAAGTTTACCACAAACTGCCAACAGTGTTCACTGTCTTTAATTTGCTGCTTGAATTCATTCCGAATGGAGGGCAGTATGCTGGTGTAACGCATGGGCACTGATAAAACCATTTGTCTCATTTGCCGATAGACTGCTGAAGTCAGCTACCGAGACCGCCATTTTGGCACTGGTAATATGATGTGTATGATTCTCAAAATCAACAGCCAAGTTGTTCACTGAAACTTCATTCATGAAGGATTCCGGGACTGCAATTCCCATTTTCAATCTCTTGGCAGGCCTTTCAGATTCTTCACCGCACATGTTCATGGTGTTTAATTCAGAATGATAAAATCCAGTCTCAAATAAATTAAAACAATCACTTTCACCATTACTAGGCAAGTTAAGCAAATCTTCTGTTACGACAGGCACATGATTAACTGCTGTTCGGGGCAAACTGTCCAGAGGTGGGAAGGCGTCTTCTGAGTTCACATCTGTAGAATGGCAGACTGTAGCTACACTGTTGGTCAGTGCTAGAAGACAGAAAGAAGATGTTATACAAGATCTAACCATTTCCCCGACCTATAGTCATACTAAGCTCTTCTAATTTACCTTTTAATTTACCTGTCAAATCATTGGCAGTGATCGAATTCAGGAGGCTTAGTTGTTGATCAGGAATGGGCTCTAGTCTATTATTTGACATTATGGCTGAAGAAACTGCACCACCTAAAGCTTCTGCTTCATCTACCAACCGATCCATATAGTCCCTGCAAGAAAATGATCATAGAGAGGTTATTTAACAAAGTCCATTTGGAAAGTATAATGATGAACTACTATTAATTGTGGAAAATTCTAAAAAAGATACTAAGCACAAATGTTCTTCCAAAGTCCTTCAACTTACGTGACTCCAGGATGGTGGTTGTACCTCTTTTTTCCAAATCTTGTTTGCTGAGCAAAGTAATCGTATCGTTCAGATTTCTTCCACATGTAATAAAATGCTACACATTCAGCAACTGTCCTGGTCCTCACCTAAAGACAGAAAAAAATAGCCTTAATACTTGTGATAAATTCTTATGGGGAAAGAGTACAAATGATAAAATACTTGGAAAATTGTTAATACTTGGAAAACTATGAATTACTAATTTGATTCCAGCATACCTTTGCAAATATCACATCAGATATTAGCATTGAAGCAGAGAATGAATTTACTACAGATAGTCCTCAACCTATGACCATTTGTTCAGCAGCTGTTCAAAATTCAACAACAGTGTTGGAACAAAAGGATTTCTAACAGTGCAGCACGCTCCTGATTTAATGTGCAGTATGCATGGGCCTCCCCCAATGCACCCCCATGCTCCTTACCTTAGACTCTACCAACTTAAGGCCCACAAGGTCACTTAATAACTGCAACTGGGAGAACTGTGGGACGAGTCATGATGTTTCACTTAATGACTGTGTGCTCAAGAACTGAGATTCTGTTCTCAATTGTGATCATAAATTGAGAACTATCTGTAACTTAAAATGGTGGTTTTCTGTCCAAGTATTTTAAGTTTGTTATAGCATGTTCTAATACAGTCTTTATCTTATTCCTTAACTGGATGACTAACAGTAGAAAGTACTCTCTTCTAAATATGGATTAACTCTTACTCAGGTATTCATAAATTTAATCGACTCATAACACATTAAGTGGCAAAATCAGAACAAAATCAGAACAACAACAATCTTACTTAATTGACTAAAGCTATAATTTCCCTGACTATAGGGTTCAAGAACTTCCTACAGGGTGGTTTGGTGGTATGCATATAAAATACACAGATTTACAGTACAAATAAAATCTATGTTTAAAAAAGCTTGACAGATAATTGGAATTTTGCCCAAAGCACTTATAATTCTTATAAAAGCAAAGAGAGAGAATGAGAATTATCTTTATATAGATAACCTAGGGAGAGCATCCAACTCCAAGGAACTCCATATAGTGCTCCAGGGACTTAAGCTCTGCCCCACCATTTATCTACAACTAGAATTGCTCATTTAGGTAGGAATGAAAAGTACTCTTAGTACCCAACCCTTGGAGACAGGTCCAGAGAATACGATTGTCAAGGTTGAATGTTACCAGACTCTAACTAGATCAAGAAGGCAACAGTCTTCCATGACAAAGATAATTACCAGAGCAATCAATGCCAGTTCTGTCCCAAGATGAAACTTAATACTGACAGAAAAGGATCCAGATAATCCATTTCTTCTAAGAACCTCTATGTTTGATTTGCCAAAACCTTTTCAACACTCTTGATAAAAAGGGAAGGTTGGAAATGTAACAGAATTTATCAAACAATGATGGATCCAAGAAAGACATCTTCAAAAAAGGGCACATGAAGAAAGGAGCACTAGGCCTTCTTCCTGGTTATCTCATGGTTATAAGCCATGGTGGCTCAGTGGTTAGGGTGTAGTACTGCAGGCTAATTCTGCAACTGCTGGCTGCCTGCAATTTGGCAGTTCAAATCCCACCAGGCTCAAGGTTGACTCAGTCTTCCATCCTTCTGAGGTCAGTAAAATGAGGACGTAGATTGTTGGGGCCAATATGCTGACTCTGTAAACCGCTTAGAGGGGGCTGTAAAGCACTGTAAAGCAATATATAAGTCTAAATGCTATTGTTATTGCTAAGTGCTATATTTAGTATATATTTAGTTGCTCATGTCTTGCATAACTAGCCAAAGAAACCAGAAGAATTTATACTGTGGAGAACTTCATCCACTTTCTTAGGTTCAATTCCTGAGGAATCTCAGACTATAATAAAGGACATCACTTCACTTAACACAGTGGAGTCAGCCCATCTGATTGACCTACCCAGAGTGGACATAAGTGACTACAGTCACAACAAATAAAGAATACTTCCAATATGCATTTGCCTATCTTTCCTCAAAGGGTCTCTGTTATTCAGTATGGACCACCAAGCAGGAGTCTGTAGCTGTAAAAATCACAGAAAAGAACTGACACTTCCTCACTACTATCACCATTGTGATATTTTGTTTCTGGGTTTACACTACTGTTGCTCTAGAGATCTTTTCATTCACTTATTTTCCCTTGTCTCAGAAAACCAGATCACTTCTTGAGTTCAGAGAGTTTAGAAGAGTATTTATATCCAGCACTTTTGGCTGCCTCTGTTATTCCAAATTGACCAAGGGCAAGACTGAACTGTCAAATTATCATGGAAATCCCCAAAGACCTCTGCGAACTCTCTGGATCCATTAGGAGCTTACATGGACAAATCTAATAGATCCACTGCTCTTGCAAAGTCCAGAACCTTCATGATTCTCAGCTGACAAGGAAGTGATCTAACCACAGCAAAGGATAATTTCATCAATATAATGAATGTTTTTGGAGTTGGTCTATTTATATCATTAATTTTCAAGGTCCTTTTAAAATGGCTATATTTGAAATGATACACTATTTGTAATACACTTTCATTTTGTTAATTACTTTTGCATAATAAAATTATTTTCAAAAAACCTCAATTAAATGTTTGTATCAAACAGTAAAACATGTTTGTGAGTATAGCAGCTAGTTAAAAATAGTTTTAAAAGAGACACACTCATTTACTAGATGGGTAATTCACATGCAAATGACCAATTAATTATATACTTGTAAATTATAAACTCTATAAAAATTGTAAATCCCTTGTTTACTCATTTGTAGCCTACTCTTTTATCCCCTTCTTTTGTCCTTTTTCCTTCCATTTATACATTTTTCTAATATGTCTAATACATTTTAATTTAAAGAAGCCCAAGTAACTGGTTGACAAAAATATGCTGTTTATGTTGTTTTACATATTCTATCCAACTACTCAAATGTTAACAACTTTATCATTTATAAATTATTTCTACACCTGCTCACCTTATTTTTTTGTATAAGATGAAAATCTTTCCCATATATCAGAAGTGCATGTTCAAAGTTTCTACATTCTTCTTCTGTCCAAGCTGTCATATCTCAAGAGGGAGAGTAAGAGAGAAATTAATGAGCATTTGATATTTTGACCAATCAGCAAGCATTTGGTCTCAACAGTTGAAAAATAAAGAAAACATTTTCAACAAACTCGCCTGGTTCATACAGCAAAGTAAACCATAACATGTGGAATCAGCCCAATTGATGAGCTAACCAGAGTGGATGTAACATGGTTTATTTGATTACCTTGAACTTGGAAGGTATTATGGTTTGTAAGCTGTAGTTTATATCTTAGGCTGAAGTGTTTACTTAGCCGATAATAGTAAGCCATAAGCAGAAATGGTATCCCACCCAATTGCAGCCGGAGTTCAATAGGCAGGGAAGTACACTTATGGCTAATGATGAGCTCATGCATACATAACTGTGTATTTCATACAATTTCATTGTTTCAAACATTATTTCTTCTTAGCTGACTAATATTGCAACAATGATAAAGAATGGTGAATGTTTGTCCATAAAAGTGTAACTGATTCTAGTTACAGATCAGAACTTTAATCTTATGCAACAGAATCTTCCAAAGACTAGATGCCTTCTTTAGCTATCTAAATATGTGGGATACTCCAGCTGTTGCTCTTGCATCACTTTGATTACTTTGCTACAATTTGTTTCCGGTATTACAAAAACATGAACAGTCATCAAAATCCATGTCTGAACTTTATGATTTAACAGTATTTAACGTATAAACTTCTTGATAGAGTACTTACCCTGTGATGTCTTTCCATTTGAGCAGTATTTCTCAATAGCTTCCTTTAGATTGTGGTCACATTTGAAGAGTTCATAGAGTGCCTAGTAGAGATTGTAATATTTCTTGTTTAACCAGTCAAAAGGAACATACACAATTCAGCAGCTGTAATCTCATGTCAGTCAAATGTTTCTATTACAAGTTTATTTATCCACTTCAAATAAAACAGTGTAGAGTGTAAACAGGCTGGATCAAAGCCTCTTCTAACCACTAAATGCTGCTGATCCAGCAGAAAGATCCTACTTGGTAAACCATTATGGAATAAACTAGTGAACACTACTTTCTGCACTATTTTGGAAGGTCCTTCAATTCCCCAGAACACAATGCCAGATCACCAAGAGGTGAGGAGAAAGTTACATGAGATGAACCTCCATGTAAATGGAGTGACGGTGTGTGTGTGTGTGTGTGTGCAAGCAAAGGACAAAATATTATTTAGAACACTAAGAGATGCCCCATAGGGAAAAGATAAATCAATGAACATAGCTTCCCCTTCATCCCTCCTCTGGGCAGAATCTCCTTGGATCTCCATTGTTTCAAAACAGCAGCAGCAATAGCAAAGTACTTAGACTTATATACCACTTCATAGTGCTTTATAGTACTCTCTAAGCGGTTTACAGAGTCAGCATATCCTTCCAGCAATCTGGGTCCTCATCTGGGTAGCAAAAATGAACTAAATCCTTCTATAAACAAAGTAACTTTAACCCTTTATATAAAGCCAAAGAATGAGATGCAATATAGATATTAAATATATTAGCTTAAAATAGAAAAACACAAAACATATTTGGTTTTGCATACCTAAGAATGAAAAAAAGAGTTAGAGTGGCAAATCGTACAGAAATAAGATTAAAACATACTTGTTCATTGTCCCGGGTATGCACTCCATCAGGAATTCTGCCAATTATTTTTTCATTTCCAGTTCTTACAGAAGTTTCAAAAAGGTACTCTTTAACTTTACTTTCTGAAATAATATCAGGTTGCCAAAGTAGCTGGTCCTCATTTTCATATGCTATTAAGAAATATTGAAATATCGATGAGACCAACTGACTAGCAATCCAGAAATCCCCAGCAATTCTTTGCATATATTACTGGAGAGTAAGATATGCAAAGAAATATACAATTTATAAGAATCTACTTTAAAACGAACATTTTATGACCTACACTCTGGTATGATAAAGTTTCAGTTGTGACTTTCCTCTGGGGATATTTGTTGTCATATCTCTTCAATGTTCTTAAGGATACACAAACTCATTTTCTACAATGTTTCTGAGGAGCTACATTATTATACAGGTAGTCCTTGACTTACAACCACAATTGAGCCTAAAATTTCTGTTGTTATGTGAGACATTTGTTAAGGTGAATTTTGCCACAATTTATGACCTTTCTTGCCACAGTTGTTAAGTGAATCCCTACAGTTGATAAGTTAGTAACCTGGTTGTTAACTGAATCTGGCTTCCCCATTGAATTTGCTTGTCAGAAGTTTGCAGAAGGTGACCACATGACCTTGAGACGCTGCGATGTCATAAATATGAACCAGTGGCCAAGCATCTGAATTTTGATCACATGATCATGGGGTGCTGCAAAGGTCATAACTTTGAAAAACAGTCATAACTCACATTTTTCAGTGCTATTGTAACTTTGAATGGTCGCTAAATAAACTGTTTTAAGTTGAGGACTACCTGTACTCCTGCTATTTAGTATATATGTTACCACAAATATTAAGATTTTTTTTCAAGACTATCAACTGCAGCATTTTTTAAATTTAAAGTAATATAAAATGTTTCATAACATTTTAAAAAAGAACCATATATAGTTTTTTCTATGCAAATGTTTAAGCATCTTTATTTTTTTGTGACCTTCATCTTTTTTTAAATCTTGCAGACTTTCTACTGCCATCTTAATATTAATTATAATGAATAATTACTAAATACTTAAGTTTCCAGTAGAAAGTCTGCCACAGAATTATTTAAAATAAGAGAACAATGCAAACATGAAAAATTGATTATATAGGAAGAAAAACTCTTTTCCCATTGTAAGAAACCCTGCTTGTATCTTTTGAAAATTCTACCATGCATCAAACTGAATACTAAAAGAATTGAAAATATTTTTCTATACCTTGATCAACTATAAAATAAAATAAAGATATGTGAAAATAATCAATTCATGTTTAGAATTTTATTTATTTATTTATACCATGCCTTTATTATTTTTACAAATAATGAACTCAAAGGTGCTTTTTCAAAAGGCAACTGGGCTGTTTTTTTCCTTGAGGAAAAAGAACAAGAAGTTCCACTTCTCATCCAAGAAGCTGCATTGGTTCTGGCAGGATGGTGGGGGTGATGGAGAGAAGTCTCTTTTATCCCCTATCCAGTGCAGGGCCTCATAGCACTGGTGCCCTGCCACTCCAGCCACTCACACACCATTCCTTCCAGCAGCAACCCCAAGCCCTGCCATGTCACATCACATCTCCACTGTGACTTGTACGCATTCTTCCAACCAGCAACAGCCACCCAATCACTTTCATGCTGCAACACCCCCACCAGTCATATACCTTTACACATCTGGCAATAGCTGCCCCCAAGTGCTACTACGCTTACGTGTCACTTCTCCAGCCACCCAGTCACCCCTTTGTTCCCTCCCCCAACCTGCAACAGCAACTTTCTGCTGGCTTCCCCACTAACTGTGGTTATTGAAAGCCAGCAGGAAGTTGAGAGGAGATACTTGCTTAATGTTCATTTAACGACAGCAATGGGGACTGCAGAAATTGTCATTCTAAGAGGTGCAACCATGTGACATCATGCTTCATGATCGCATCACTTAGCAACAGACATTCCAGTTCCAAATGCCCTTGTAACTTGAGGAGTGCCTGTAGTCCAATGTATGTCAAAGACAACTGTTAGGATGTGATTGAGATGCTAATATTGAACAGTCCAGAAACTATCAGATTTTAGTCATCTTCAAATACCACCTACAGTTAACTAAATAAATGGAATTATAATTACTGCCTTTTTATTGATAAGAATGTTGGTCTTATACTGTAAAGAAGAGCTTTATTCTCGATTATACTATGTTTGCATATTTATCTAATATTTTAAACTATACTCCCATATATTCCCATTCATCAGCTAGAGGTCATGGAGTGTATGAAACGGGACTGGTGACTGGCTAAAGATGTTAAAATAATAATCATGTCTGAATAAATTAACATTTCAATTAGCAGTCCTCTTTTGCAACAAACTGCATTTCTACCCAGATAACTCCTGAAAGGATATACAAGTCTTGCATCTGTAGCAATCCAGACACAGCAGCTAAATTTATCTTAATTTACCACATTTATAGTGATTTATAATTTTTATGTAATGAGATTACACATGACATAAACTAATATGTCATTTGCAATGTCTGTGTAATCACACCATTATATAGATGACAAACACAATCATATCCTTTCTCATTTAATAGATATTTGGAAGTAATAGATATCCTACTCCTCAGGAAGCCTGTTAAAATATGCTCATTATTGTAATTCTTAGCCATTTTTGAATATGTATAGTACTCTGTAGCATACTTCATTTAAATACTCTAAAACAATTCATGAATTATATTCAAGATAAGTCAACCAAATATTCCATGTCTCATGATCTTGAACTCAAATCTGTTGATGTTTAATTTTTTACTTTAATTGATAATATATATTAAACAATTATTTTCAATCTAACCATTTAATAAAAAAAATAATTACCTTTTTCATCATTGCAACTTTTGCCTAAGAAAGGTGGTATTTCGGCCTGGTATTGTGAACCAATCATTATTTCCTGAAAAAATTAGAACATTTGGGACTGTAACCATACATATCTCATTAAGATGATATATATTTGTGAACCAAAAAGACCAGGATTCAAATATTGTTTTTTTCTCAAGATCCACAACTATATCCACAACTATTTCCAGGCTCATACTGGGATCACAACAAAATTATCCTTTAGCAACAATACACTCAGGAAGATCTCCTGCTCTTTTGGTTACAGTTGAAATGGGAAAGTAAAACACTTTCAAAGTTAAATACAACTTTAGAGCTTTGAGGCCAGCAATAAATGTAATTCTAGGATATTTCATACATCTTGCCTTCAGTCTTTACATACTTTAAGTATACAGAATACATATAAAAATTTATACAGTATATTACTATATATCATTTTAAGTCTAAAATTACCTTTCGCAAATCTTCAGATGAATTACCGGTATCTACTTCCACATCTTCACCATCAGATTCTTTCTCACCATCACAGGTAGTGTTTGCTTTTTACAATAGAAAAGATATGTTAACAGACAACAATTTTAATATTTTAATGTAATATTGAAATAAAACATCTCCCTCAAATCCCATCCAACTTCTGTACATGTTCCCGTGTTCAATGCCCATGTTCACAGCTAAGTGCTTTATTTAGTAACTACATTTCTGTATCACCCCAATCAGATGACTGTGGATGATGGGAACATAGAAGAGGCCCTGTTTGAGCTCAAACATCTGTTTATATCACCACACGCTTCCAAAATTGCTTGAAAAGCATCAAAATACTTTTAAGGTAGTGAGAAGCCTTTTGGAAATGGAAACATTTTGCAAACTCCTAATTCCTACATCATAGAATTATAAATTTGACTGTAAGCAAAATTGCAAGCCCAGCCCTCCCCAACCTTATGTATGCTTTATCTTCAGCAAAGCAATACCTAAAAATTCTGGAGAAAAATAACTAATCACAAATATTCCCCTCCAGTTACATAGCTACCAACCAAGAAATATGGTCACCTAACTTGCAGAAATGTAACTCCAAGCATTTCACAACAATAAAAACAAAATAACAGCATTCAAATCACAAATTATTTGGGGCATATCAACATGCACTCCACTTATCAGAATGAATTCATGTAAAATCCTGGCCCTAACATTCTGGCAAAATAATACTTTTTGTAACAATCTTACATTTCTAATCTACATTTACTTTACAGATTTTGTCACATTTTCTAAGACTTGTTTCTTTGCAGGTACAATTGCTTATTTTTGTCCAGGTCTGGATGGGCAGAATGAATGGGTTTACAGAGACAATGTGATCTGGGATTGTAGAACCCAAGTAAGTGATTAATGTACACAGAGAGAAGCTGTCATGCTGCCTGTTCTTAAGGAATATATTAGCCATATTATATGAATGTTGTCTAACTGTGTCCAATATTTCTTAGGGAATGATGTTGAGAACATGGTATGTTAGAGAAGATCCTAAAGAAAGCTAATTGTCTAGCTCTTTTAAACAGGATCCAAGTTTGGAAATAGCGTTGATTGTTTTGTTGGTTGGCTTTCATTGAGACTGGAAGGGGAAATGCAGACCTACTGGCTGTATTCAATATTGCCAAGCATGGTATCTGAGATTTGAAGGCACAATTCTACAGTAATTCTACTTCTGAATGGGCAATTCTAGTCAGTAGTCCTGAGACAAAGCAACTGAGTCTATAGTTACTGAATGTGGAATATCAGACCTCAATTCTCACCCCCTATGTTGTTTAATATTCTTATGAAATCACTAGAATAGATTCTCTTTTGCTTTAAAGGCAAGGTATCATTAATATGCTGATAACACTCAAATTATACACTGTCAATGCAGTCCATGTGGATGTCTTAAACCAGGGGTCTCCGACCTTTCAGACCTCAGGGACCACCAAATTCATAATTCTAAATCCCGTGGACCACTAATAGGAATCCAGCGTGCCACTTGATGAAGCACCTGGACTCGCAGTAATAGGATGAGGTCCTTCAGGCACTTAGCTTGGCCGCCTGTTTCTGCAACCTTAAACACTCAAAAAGCCATCTGGACCCATTTCCCACAGAAAACAAAAAACACCAGAATCTGTCATCTCTCTCTTTCTCTCATCTCTCTCTGTATCTCTCTCTCACTCATCTCTTTTTCTCTCTCATCTCTCTCTGTATCTCTTTCATCTCTCTTTCTCTCTCTCTCATCTCTGTATCTCTCTCTTTCTTTGTCTCTCTCTCTTCCAGAGCTCTAGTCACAGACTGGCCTATTGGTCATCCTGGAATAGCTCCATCTGGGTGCGCTACAGACCACCAATATTTTCTCAAGGACCACCAGTGATCCCCGGACCACTGGTTGGAGACATCTATCTGAAACCATAATATGGAGATTGTAAGGGACTGAATTTGGAGGAAAAGGTTCAGATGAAACTAGAGAAATGTTCAGCTGGTATTCATTTGTAAACAGCATGGTTTTCTTGTCACAGAGCTATTGGTTGCCATAGATAAGGTCATAATCCTCTGAAGGAGAAGTTCTCTCCTTTTGCATAGCTTCATTCTGGACCATGTTAGAACCCTGTCAATGAAATTCTTCACTTTATTTTTACAACCATTTTGTTAGTATAATAAAATGAATTAGAAAGAAAATAAAATTTTGAAAATGTACCAAGTCTAGCAGACTTTCTTCTTCAAATCAAGATAAATGACTAACAGTCTCACAATTTTAATATAGTTAATTTGGGATACTGATTATATTTCCTTACATCTTAACGGTCGAGGGAAAAAATCTGTCGTTTCATGTGAAGTAACTGATGGTGTCAAATCATCAGCAGAAGACTGTGTTTCTTCATCATCTCCTGACAAAAGGTCTTTGGCTATTTCCTCCTATAATCAAAAGGATCAATCATTAGTATCTTTCATGTCTTGAAGAATTAACTAATAAAGCTGAGTTCTGATTCAACAACAATCCAGAGCCGGGAGGGGAGGCAGCAATTCAGTGTGATTTTTCACCTCAAGATGTCATATTGAAAGTAACAAAGGCAGGACAGAAGTGCCTAATATGTCTCACCCCTCATTCAAAATCCTCCAACAAACTCTGTTTCTGCATGAACAAAAGTGAAAAACTATGTGTAATGCTGTTTAATTACAGTAGTGTGCTAATGTATACTAAGGCATTAAATGGACGGGGAGAGATGAACTGGATTCAGTGATTAATGTGTCCAATCACGGAAACGTTACAATCAGATAACACTGTATTTCTCAATCTGTGAAGAAAAAACTTGAAAGAGAATCTTCGTTCAATACCTGCCTATTTATTCCCTTTCTATTTTTAGAAACTGCAAGAATTGTTACGGTTGTCTGGTTGGTTTAAGGACTAAATTTTTTATGTAAAATAAAAATATCAGTGAATTAAACTTTGTTTCCTATACCTTACATAACAATCAGCTCCGAGTCAATCATTGGCAATGTTTGTCATCACTCTTTTCCTTTGGGCAAAATCTACTTTTGAGTAAAATGTCATATAATTACCTCACTCTAGAATCCTTTTCACTGCAAATGTTATTACTTTCTGCTTCAAAACAAAATAAATGTGGTTATTTTTTTTATAACGTTCGAAAGTAAAGCCTAGTTTGAAATCCTTTGCTCTAATCCAGGGGTGTCAAACTCAAGACATATTGGGACTTTTTTCTCCTTTGTTAAACCAGGCGTGGGCCAGCGCATGACACATCCGGCCTGTGGGCCAGGAGTTTGACAGCCCTGCTCTAATCCATAATACATTTGTTATTCTTTATCTCTTTATAACTATCTAACTTTCCTGTGAATTTCATCCTGTTCTAGTGGTGTTTTTAAAAAAGCTACTTTTAAGAAATCATTGAAAACCCGCTGCATTAATTTCTATGAAATACCTGCTTCTGTCATATAGAATACTTTAATTTCCCTGAAATTTTTACTCCTCTTTCTCTCTCTCTGTATGTATGTA
>JAOYMU010000192.1:107886466-107897385 GCA_025802295.1 Psammodynastes pulverulentus | reverse complement strand
TTCCAGGACGAGGGCGACGAGCAGGACAAGGGCGCGGGGGGCGCGGCTCGGCTTATACTCGGGTCAGTAATTTTTCCAAGTTTTTTGGGGTAAAATTAGGGGTCTCGGCTTATACTCGGGTCGGCTTATACTCGAGTATATACGGGTAAATCAAAGAGAATATTAGATTAATGCTTATTTTAAAACAATTCTACAGGAGTAGGGAAGACTTCCCTGGAGCAAACATATACAACAGACATAATAAAATGATTACAGCTTTTGTCAAAAGCACTAAAATTGAAATAATCATATTTGCACTTATACTATACTAGTATTAGCTACACCAGTCCTAACCCCACTGTAGCTATACAATATACAATACAGCTATAATTTTACTAGCTACTTGATTTTGATTTTATGGATTACTGAATGTGCTGAAACCGATATAAACACAATAATTTGCATGTGGAAGCTCACAGAATTTGTTATCAGGAAAATAGTGCTATTTCAGAATGTTAAAAAATGGCCAACTTATCTGAAGAAATGGTTCAAATTCTAAAGCTAATAAATTTTGGAAGAAGGGCTAAAGCTACCTAAAAATGTTAATACTGGTTTCCACAGCTTACTGTTTATAGAACAATCTCAGTACAAAGCACTATTTTTTAGACCCTGAAATGCTAGGAATTCTGGAAGATATTGCCCCAATGGCTTCAGGATATCGCTTTGGGAAGATGGTTATATACTCCTTTGCAGATTTAGAAAAACATATTTTGACAATGAATGGCAATTTTAAAGTCATGCATATTGTTTGGCAAGTAGAAACACCTAGCTGATTATTGGTGATTTTGACAAAGATAAGTGTAGTTTATACTTCGATGGGAGACCACCAAGAAAGCTCAAGGCTGTAAGCTAGATAGGAAGGTTGAAAAATGTGAGGGAAGAAGGCAGTAGCAACCAAACTCCATCCTGTTGTCAAGAATGTAGCATGGATTCTTATAACCCAGGAGTCAAGCTGGATTCAGGTGAATCTTTATGATCTTTGTTTTTAATAAGCTGGACATTAATAGAATGTCTTCAAATTATACATTTTCCATTAAAGAAAAGTATTTACACTTGGACATAAAATGTATGAGGTAAATCCAATTTACCCGAAACTGTCAAAATTAACCGTCTAAACAAGCTGTAATTTTAAGTAATTTTAAATTTAAAATTCATTTGAAGTTTACTCCTTAAAAAACCGGTATTACAACACTTCAAATGAATTTTAAAAGAAGGGAAGTAAATTTGTTTTGTTAACCCTGAAGTGAGCCTGACCAAAGCCATCTTGGAGACTTCAGGGTTGCCACACAGCAGTGGGAGGGGGGAAATAGTTAGATGGGGTTTTGCAGCCGAAACAATAAAGTTTTCCTATGGGAACCAAGGTTATTCTCACCGGTGGTTGGCCAGAGAAGGAGCCGGTAACCCAGCAACCAGTCAGCACCTGGATTGGGCAATGTAACCAGTGACTTGGGAGAAAGGGAAAACTTTTACTTTTAATTAGGTGAAAGTCACAGGAATTCGGCTTTTACCAGTTTGTGCCAAAATGATGTATCTAATAAACTGTTCTTTGAGCAACTCGAGTGCCTCAAAGTATTTTTCTATGGGTGCATTGCTTGGAACACTGACATGGGTATCATGTTCCATTTCTTCAGTCTGCTAGATGGATAATACCAAGGCCACCCTCAAGCAAATGTAGTTGATGGGCCTGATCTACAGGGCCATTTTAGGAAATAAAAAAGCTTTGGATACAGAGAATCCAAGGCTGATTTTAGACAAATGGCCAACATTTGGAACACAGGAACAGATCTATCACATTGTTTTTGCAGGCATACCAAGGGCTGTGCTTACTGTCGTGAGCCATCTTGGGGACCTTATCAGTCCAATCAGGTGGATTTACTTCTGAAAAACATGGTGATCAAGTTAAAAAAGCTGGAATTTTCAATTCATTTCCCATAAAGAAAGTCCTACTGAACTGTAGTGAACTTACTTACAAGTAAACATATTTAGTATCATGCTCAGCAAGTGGAGGGAATCTTACCCATCCAAACTTGCACCAGACATCAGATTTCTAGCATAGCACTGCATTTTATTATTACATTAGAGAGATGTTTTACCAATTCTTCTGAAAAATGTATTTGAAGTACTTTTGAAATTGTTTTATATTTACATATTACATGTATTATTAAATATGTATATTTAAGGAAGAATATCTTGATAGCATAGTTCTACTCTTATCTACTCAAAATTTATCCTGAATTCAAAGGGGCAAATTCCAAAATTATACCCAGAAATATTAGTCAAATTAGTTATCATTTTAAAATATAATGTACTGTCTAACAAGTTGTTAGTTAAATACATTGCACTTTATTTTCACTGACAAAAGTAACTCTGCTTCTATTTCCACTCATAAAATTACATTTCTATTTAGTTCATTAACATCCTTTAAAGAAAGAAATTAGCATTATTGCTTAAAACTAAAGAAGCATTAAGATCAAGGATGAATACTTCACAATGCAATGGAACTTTCCTTAAGTCAATATATAGAGGAATACATGCAATCTATTCTAGCCAGGATGGTTGGGTCCCATTATTGTCAATGAAACTTACTTCCAAATACGTTTACACTTGCTTTTATTTTCCTTTGAAGGAACAGCATCTATTAGCTGAGCATTCACTATCCCTGAAACTTCATTCCCTAAACACACTCCAAAGAGTTAACAGAATTTTTGGAAGAGGATTTGATATAGGGTTGAAGGACACCAAAAAATGGCAAATTTCCATTGAATGAACAGAAAGCTGCTAATTGGATCTCATTCCCTACTTTTATTGTATTGTTTTTCTTTGTACAAATAAAATAGTGCATTGTTATAGGGTCTAAAGCCCACATTAACGACCTTATAATAATTTACTTCTGAAAATATGGTAATCAAGACTGTGATTTTAACTCATGTTGAAAAATACAAACTAATGAAAATGGTTTACTTCCAAATAAGCATGCTAGATATCATGCTTAATAAAGAAGCAGGAGATCTGCAGATCGCTAAAGCAACAATTTTATTCAACAATATTTTAAACTGAAGTTTCTTGCATATTGAATAAATGTTTGGAAAATCAAACAGAACAATTTGAAACTGATCACAAGAATTTATATAGGATAAAGACTTCATACTTTCAATAAGAACCAAACAGGTGATTTTAAGATAACTGAGCATGAAGCATGAACTAGAGGCAATGAAGGAGGAAGTAATCATTTTAACATAATCAAGAAAACATATAAAACATCTTTGATAGATGTGCCTGTACTCTGGCCCTTAGCCGTACCCAAAAGCTTCCCACTGCCGGAATCACAGAAGAAGGAACTGAACAGGACAAACCTGGGCTCGAACTCCCAAAGGAAGCCTGGAACAAGCAATAAGAGAGGGAGGGAAAAAACAGATTACAAATAGGCTGGCCAGAGAGATTTGGAAAAAGTGGTCATAAAAGGAAAATGTTAAGGCAACCCCTCCTAATTATTAATCTTTCCATCTCTCTCTCTCCCTCTCTCTCTCTCTCTCTCACACACACACACACACACACATACTTCCCCATCTTTTTTCCCCCATTTCTCCTTCTAACTTCTTTCTCTCCCCTTCTTCGGGCTCTCAGCATCCCTCCATCGCTTCCCCTCCCCACCCGCACCCCACCGCTCCCTCTTCTCGCCTCCCTTTTCCTCCGCATTTAGCACCCCAAGTTGCTTCTCTCCCTCCAACCTTCCTCTTTTTCCTCTCCGACGCGAGACCCAGGCCTTGACACCAGTCCCATCCCGGCCGGGCCCGGCCGAGAGGTGACAGGGGCAGCTTAAGGAGCGACCAAAAGATTCGGGCTGCCCGTCGGAGAATCTCACCGCTCCGTCGTCTACCTCCTCATCTCACCCCAGCCAAACAGTCTCCATCCCGGATTCCGACCACCGCGGAACCGGAGAAAGGAGACCTCTCCGCTCCCGGGCCCGGGACTGTGGGTGGAGACCGGTAGAGCGCTCAGCAGACAGCTAGAGGCAGACGGACCGACGGACGGACGGACGGAGGCAGCCGCGGCCTAGTCGCGCAGGCTGCGCTTCTCCGCTTCAAGTAGCTTTAGGAGCCCCCAGCCGCCCCCCGATGCCTCCTTGGTGGAGCTCCGACCACCGTGAGGGAGTTATAGGGGTACCGGAACGGCCTCAAGGGGCCGCCCCGCCGCGAAACTCGACCAGGAACCGGCCGGACCCCAGCGCCCCTACCCGCTTTCCCCGCTCACCTCCGCCATATTGGGAGCGCTCGGGCTGAGCAGCAGCGATGCGCCAAATGCCCGGATGGGGCCGCTAAGCCAATGGCAGCCCGGCCGGGACTAGGGCTACAGCCGGGGTGGGGAAGGAGCGGGGAAGAAAGCGGCCTCCCTGCCTTGCCAGGCGGCGGGCTGAGGCGGAGAAAGGGGCGCCGCTGCTCCGTCCATCCTCCCGGAGACTTTGCCTACGCTGCAGCCCCGAAGGAACGCCGGGAGGAAAAGAAGGGAAGGGGCAGGTAGACAGGAACTCCCTGCTCGCAGCCCGGCCAAGGGGACGAAGCCCTCGCCTCATTCGCGAAGTTTGATGGGACCTCTTTTAGCGCCCAGATAAATGAACCAAGGCAGCCGGATTGGCAGCGGGAGGGAAGGCTCCTCAAGAGACTAGTCCACCTGGTCGGGCCGGCACGGTAGCTCGAGCACCGCGCTGAGACGGCTGACTGCGATTTGCTTAGATAGTAGCACTGAATAGCTGCAGTGACAAGAGTTGGAAGGGGCCATTTAGGCCGTCGCCTCCTGGCTACTTTGGGGCTCCCCTTACAGGTCCCCCGACAGATGCCTGCGCGCCGCCCCTAGTTTAGGCGAGGATCCCCGGGAAACTGGTTCTGACTCCCAATGTTTTCCAAGCATCTCCCGAGCCTACCGCTGACGCGTTCATTCCGCCTAGTGTGCTATTAAACAAATCGCATGGTGGCTGAGGATGATACGAGACGATCAGCCATTAATTCCTGGCTACAGACTTTGAGAAAAGACAGGGTTTGTATCCCTGGGCTCACTAATCTAACAAGTTTTTTAAAGTTAATTTCCAGCTATATATATATATATATATATACACACACACACATACATACACACACACACACTGCTTCAGTGATGGGTTTTTACCAGAAAAATAGGGGTCGTCATTTCTCACTTAGAACCTTCTTGTATTTTCCCCATCCATATTTTCTTTATACAAATCATTAAGAAAGAATAGAATGCACACAATATATTCTGACAGATTGGGCTAAGAGCCTTCTTCAGCAGGCGCCAATGAAAGTAGTGAGAAATATTACAAATTAATTGTTGTTTTATATGCCTCCAAACTACTTTGAACAAATAAGAGATGAAATAGGAATTGATGGTAAGAACTGTTTAAATACATAATAAAAGTGTTACCTAGAAATATCTTAAATTCTGCTGGGTTAAGCAATACTTGTTGCCAAATGATGTAGCTATGTTGTAGCAGGATGCATAAGTTATTTTCAAATAAATATGCATAAGACAGCCGGCTGATTTCCATATTCAATATACTCCCATTTTCTCATATGAAATATACGCATACATACATACTCATCACACCATTCCATTTTAGGGTAAGCAATATTATATAGAGTGTGGGAAAAAGAGTATGAAAGGGAATGAAACTGTAGCTAATACTAGTATACACAAACACCATTCATTGTAGTTCTCCATACTTTTCAATACTTGCAAGTTATCATTGCTTTAACCTCATCCATATATTGCTTCATACATTGCTTCTTGTTTTTCACACTTCAAACCTCCTGTTTTCTTTTCTTTCTTTTCTTTTTGTGCCTTTCAATCAGTATTGACTCCTGGCACACCTCCTGAGACTAATCCTTTCAATTTTGGCAGATTTCAGAAGTGATTTGCCCTTGCTTCCTTCAAGGGCTAAGAGAGAGTGCCTAGCCCACAGTCACCCAACAAGGTTTGTGGCCTAGACCAAGGTCTCGAGGTTTCTATTCTGATGCCTTAATTTCTACATCATACTGGCTCTCTCAAACCTCTCTTGAAGATCTCATCAATTTGTTCTACATTTCAATCCTTATTCATTCTTTCTGTACGACCATACCACTTCAGTGTGCTTCTTTCATACTTGCCATTCATGTCTTTCTTTACCAATCCACATTCAACTCAGAGTACTTAGTTATTTTTGACCCTTCTCTTTTTGTTGGCCTACTTAAATTTAAGTATCCTATTTCACTGAAATCAATGGATTGTTATGCTTCTCCTAACATATCCATCTAATTTCCAGTTAACAATCAATAGAAGCTCACTCTTATATGAAGATATTTTTGCTTCTTTCAACAAATGTTCCTTCCTTCCAACAGGCTGCATATTAACCATTAACATTCTTCCAGAATTTATACACTCAACATTTCTTCTTCCATTTCCTATTTTTTTTCTCAATATTTCACCAAGATACACGGATTCATCTACTTGCTCTAGTTGTTTTACCATTTATATATAACTTGTAGTAATGCTATTTCCCTGTCAGAGATAGCTATCTATATTTTAGACAGTCACTTTCATTCCTATTCCTTGCTATATCATACACTTCCTCTAATATTCATTGCAGGTCTTTCAGGTTCTAAGTCAACAATTCAGCATTATTTGTACACAAAAGCATATGTGTACTCCTGTTCCCAACCAATACACTTCTAACATCACCACAAATATTCCTTATATATTTATCCATTCATGTGTTAAGCGACCAAGGAGACATCACGTATCCTTATAGTCCTGCTCACTGAGTATTCTGTTTATTCCCCTACATTTTTATTTCCACCAGAGTATGGTAAGTATTTTTTCTTTCCACAAAAATTGAGGAAGAAAAGACAGAATAATATATTTTCATGTCCTCCTTGAACCCCCAGTCTAGAAGCACCAATGGAAGAAGTGGTGGGAAACTACAGATTTTGGATTTCTACAATAAACTTATTTAACTTATTAAACAGATTACAATGCAATTGTGTATATAAATATGTTGAACAATTTATTTTGTTATTTTATTTAAATTTTTATGTTGCCCATCTCTCCTGTAATGTGATAAAGCACTAGCTTTATTAGAAGGCAATGTAGTATTTTTCTCAGACACAATGACTTTCCCTATGCAGTATTCAAAATCATCAGATAATCTGGAAACTTCTTTAAAATCCTTATTCATGTTTGTGTGCTTCACTGAGATCCTGGTTTTTGTTTGAGTACAGAATGATGCAATACAGCCATTTAGCTTAGAATTCACCTGAATCCTCACATTCCAAAAATAACTTTATGAAGCATGAAAATCTTGACTTCATAGTTTATCCAGATATGTCATTGGACTAAAATAATGTGGATCATGGGTATATAGATAGTTGCATACAAAATTCTAGGCACCCTTTTCAAATATGTGTTTTAATGAATCTGTAAGTGAATGGAAGCAGACACATCTTCTACATGGTGTAAAGTTATTTATACGTGGCATATTGCTATAAATGTGAATACTTGTTTACTCTTTATGAGCAGTTGTTCATAGATTCAGAATTAAAAAACTGAATATGGCAAGTACATATATTTAGATATTCTTTCACTTTTTAACTCTTCCCTCGACAGAAATAACATCTTCCAAGTGTTTCCTGCTCCTGATGATCATCTTTCTATTCTTATATTTAGATTTTTCCCCCCTCTTGTTCTGGTATAATTCTTCTGGCTCAGAAATATTAAGCCTTTTGCTTACTACATTTTAATATATTTATTAATCAATCACATGTATATATGCTGCCCATCTCATGAGAGGACTTCTGAGATCTCTCCACAGAATTTTTGTAATATTCTAGACTGGAAACTATGGAGGCTATTACTGAACCAAAACCGTTGTTTTTCTTCCCTGTAATTCATGGTTGATTTGTAAAGATTTGGAGTGTTGCATCTTTTCAGCTCCAGTTTGATCACTGATTATAGACAGACATTAACTTCTAGAATATGTTGTCACTTAACTGAATCCATTCCAGTTGTGTAAGTGTGCTGTGCTGCCATACAATCCCAAAGAATAACAGAACCACTCTGTTACTTGGTGGTTGGCAAGATTTTCTTTTCTTCAAGTGTTTCACTTTTTTTTCTCCAAACGTTTCATCTTTTTCCTCCAAATGTATGTGATCGTGGCCTATCTCTTTTAACTCATCAGTCCAAGCACTTTGTTCCAAACATTTCAGTCTTCTATTGCACACTCCAGACAATGAGTTTTGTGATACAATGGAGAGGAAGAAAGATTTTCTTCTGAGAAACTTTCAATGCAAATCACTGTTCTAGAAACATTGCGGTGCTGTAGACTTGCAGAAAACTATTCCAGTGTCAGCTTAAGCTTTTCAGTAAGTGCTTACAGTGATTTGTGAGTTCTGTTTTGCCAAACTGATTAGTATTTAGGCATTTCTAACTGATTTTTTTTTCTTGGGACTTTCAGATTTTGTCTTGACTTGGGCAGTTCCATTTAACTTCCATTTCTTACTATGTTTTTCACAATAGAAATTGCTAGCTGAAATTATTTACGCGTTTTACAGAGTTTTTTTGCTATAAGACTGTGTAATCTCCAAATGCTCTTAGAGAAGCCCATGGCTGTTGAATATAGCACTACACATATCCTAAAAGGCTAAACATATTATTTAGCCAATTTATCTGCCAATAACAGAAATGAGTATCACTAGCCAAGACAGCAAAGGAGACAGCCAGATGTGGCCTCTTTGGCAAGTAGATGCTTGGATGCTTTCTAGAGAAGATGTAGTTACTTAAAAATAAGAAAATCATAGTGGGATAATTACTTTCAACCAAAGAAAGGGAAAGAAGGGTACACTGCAATTGTCCATCAGAGTAATAGATGGATGGCAGATCAACCCTGCTAACAGGCCACCTCAAAACATTTTCATCCACCTTGGTAAGATGTACTTTGTTTCTGAGTAAATAAGAGTCATTATTTTTAAATGTGTATACACATATTAGCATAAACACATATAGTATTGGGACTCCATTTGTTTATGCATACATATACCTCAATCATAAATTTATTTAAATCTGGGAAGAGCTATAATTCACTTTCTTCACAGGGAGGGAGGCAGAAATGATCTCCCTGGGATTCATAAGGTACAGCTGAAAAGAAAAGCTTCTAGTCCTTGCCAAGTTTGTTCTCTGTCCATTACATCTTCTAAGTTTCAAACCTCAGGGTACAGTAGTTATCTACCTTCTTTGCATTCCACTTTAATGGACCGTAAACACCTTCATTTGATGTAGATGGAAATCCTTTTGAAATTTAAGGAGGGAGTTAACTTCCTATTCCTTCAGCAATGAGCTCCTGATTCATGTAATAAACATTTGTAGAAATGTCAATTATTCAGAATACTGGCCAATACAAAAAGAGGAAAGACAGAGAAATATTCAGTTTGTGTCTTCCAACTCAATCCTTTTCATCAAAGCTTATCTCTCCCTTTCCTGTCCAATAAGGGAACCTTGATTGAGCCAAAATAGTTAGGCAGATTGAGGTTTATTAGTACTTGGACTGGAATTCCCATTTTTACCCTAAACTAAGAAGTCAAAAGAAATCCAGAATAATGAACTGCTTCCATACTTAAAAAAAACAACATAAATACATTAATCAAGTTACCAGTATTTGTGTTTAACTCAAAGGAGACTGTAGTGTTTAAACCCTCTTCTGAATTCAGGATCTAATGCAATTTAACATAGCTAAAATTAGTATTTTTTTACTTTTAAGAACTCTAATTAGTAACCGATCTCCATTTCCAAACATCTGTGGCTTCTCTGACGGATACTATAAATATTACTTCAAACTCTCCAGTAGAATCAAGAACCTCACAAATAGTCATTATTAACCTCTCTATCCATATTGGGTTTAAGTTTGGATTACCATGGGATTGATGTAAAGCCCTTTTAAATGCATAACAACATCCTTTTAATTAGAATACATACAAGTCATGGCATAAGCATAACAAAACTGGTACTTGTTCATAGTAGTCCTTACTAAACTGTTGACATAGGATGCAGAATATCAACAAGGATTGGGAGCTTGTGGTTACTTGTTTGACCTAGGTTAAACATTTCAAAATAATGTGAGTGACATAATTTCTGAGCTGTCTACACCTTGGCATATTATGTTGTTTGTCAACTAATTGAACTACTATATTACACCATTAGTGTAGTTAATGTAGAAAACTAATTCTTTGACACTCCAGTGCATAAAATATTTTTGGATTACAAAGAGTCAGAAACCAGCAGAAAGTAATGCTTTAAATAAAACACAAAAGCAGAGGATGCATTCCAGATTATGGAAAATAAAGATGCAACATCCATGGAACAGCAAGTCTTCATTTCACTTAAAGAGTGCTGAAAATTTTAATTCCTGATATTTCTAATCTCACAAGAATGGTTGAACTATAAATCCTCAGCAATTTTAAGATGCACGGACTTCATCTCCCAGAATTCCATTGCATGCCGGCTGGAGGATTCTGTGAGTTTAAAGTCCGCACACACCTTAGTCGCAGAAGATGAGAAACATCGGACTATCGTACCTGTCTAAGTGCTGGATTGTTAAATCCCATGTTCTTTTCCACAGGATGACTCTCTTTAGATAGGGCAGGCAAAGACACCGGAAATGCGGATTGTAATGAAAGGCTTCGCCCACCGGATCGCAACCCTCTTTAACAGGCGCCATTTACCAGCGCAGTTTCACTTTCCTTCGTCCCCAATATGGAAGTCATCGGAAAAGTTTCATTCTGTCATTCCGTGCCAGATCCTTGGGTTCAAATAGCCCCCACCCCCTTTAAAATCAACCAACCAAC
>JAOYMU010000192.1:107658071-107671170 GCA_025802295.1 Psammodynastes pulverulentus | reverse complement strand
GAGATAGGTAATAGGAAGGATGAGAAGAATAATAGTAATACAGTCTTAGTAAATAATTTGACAGTGTTGTGGGAATTGTTTAGCAGTGTGATGGCATTTAGGAAAAAGCTGTCCTTGTGTCTAGTTGTTCTAGTGTGCAGTGCCCTATAGTGTCACTTTGAGTGTAGAAGTTGAAACAATTTATGTCCAGGATGTGAGAAGTTTGTAGATATTTTCACAGCCCTCCTTTTGACTCGTGCAATATATAGATTCTCAATGGAAGGCAGGTTGGTAGCAATTGGTTTTTTATAAATGGTTCCATGAAAGTGCCGAATAGAGAAATACTCCTGCATAGTTTTTACTGTAACTCACAGAATCTGTTAAAAAACACACATTTCCAAGAAGAAGAAAAACTTACAGAAATGTTCGTTGATGGGTTATGTATGATGCTGTCATACGCACATAGCTACAGAACAACCCTGGGGGTGCGTGTGAAGGTCTGTATTCAATTGTACCATCATCTCCCCAGTGGGTTTGCAATTGACCTGATTTCTGTTTGTTTCAAAGGAACCTCAAGGAGATAAATCACTTTTTCTAAGTTTATGTAAACTATTTGCATTTGAAATGAATGGTCTGGGTAGGAAGCTCATTTGAGCCCCCTTCCATTTTCCTCTCCCTGCTTCATAAAGCAAAGTAATTTGCCCTTCCATGTCTTTGTGGCATGAAAAGGATGACTAGTAAATGGACATAGGTGGAGAAATTAAAAAAATAACATCAAGATTATATTTTAACTGATTAATGATATTGTCTTGATGGAAAAATACAGCGTATTGTGCAAACCCAACAACTTTGTTGCCCTTTTCTAAAAGCAGATCTAGGGAATCTGTGATTTCTGAAATATTCTTGACACAACAAAGATGTAGATGAGTAGGAGTCAATTTGAAACAAACAATGCGCCAGGTAGAGTTGTCTCCACACCATTGATTATTCCCATAAAGATAGCACCTAGATGTCTATTTGCATTTGTAAATTGGCTCTTACTCTTGAAATGGAAATGTGGGAAGGAATGAATTAACAAAGTTGCATAACCTTTGTTTGAACTGAAATGGGCCACCCAAGTTGCTTATTTAAAACCTCCTGTTTGAACTCTAATAAAGATCAGCAGAAGTTTGTGCACAGTCTACATGTGTCTTAAGAGGCTCATTGGCATTAGATCATTGCATCAGACTTCCAAATAATTCTTTTTTTGAAAGCAGACATTTGCATTAGCTCATGAGAATGATCAGCCATAAACAACATATTCTATGCTTGATATTACAATGGGAGCAGTTCTCACACTTTATAGCTCAGGGAATCAAATAAGGAACTCAGATACTAGATTAGACTGATCATAAGAGTTTTCTGGGTCAAACTATTTGTCCATCAAATGTTTCCTCATATGGTAGCACTGGCATGGGCGTAGCCTTCTCCTGTCCAGCATTTGGTGTTTAATAGTCTTCTTGGGAAAACACCAGATGTGTGAAGCAACTACTGGAATTCTCTAGCCAGCATGCTCTTTGCAAAGATTTCAAAGAACTGATGCCCATATTCTTGAGATGGTCAGATTGATAGTACTGCTGTTTTTGCACATGAAAAGTACTTGTAGCTATTAAAAAGATAGGCCAGTGATAGACTTATCCTTTCTGAGTTTAATGACCTTTTAAAACTTTTAAACATAACTCTATCTTTATATTTGTGATGAGGTCCACAAGTTACAAAATGCGTAAGGATATTCTTTTCTTTTCTTTTCTTTCTTTTGTCCTTTTATTCCTAAATCTCTTACCAGGCAGCTTTGCTGAATGGCCCAAATTCTATTACTGTAAAAGAAAAAAAAACTGTTTTCATCAATGGCAAAAGTTGACATCATAATGTCACCCAGGGTAACATTTGTCACTCCTCCAAATTATAGAAAGAAAAACCCCAATCTTCCAAAATAGGCAAACACCCCAAGATTTCCATATTCTTACATGAGATCTCATTTTATTATGCACACATTTTAATCACACATTTATACATGTATTTATATTTTCATATCACTGCCTAAAATTGTTTGATGATATATCCTCGCCTTATGCATAATTTTATAATGCATTATATCTCTTTTATCTTTCATCCATGTTTCCTTTTCCGATTGTCTTTTTTCTCCCTAAAAGATTATATAGTTGGGAAATCTGACACGTTTCAGGTTTTGTTGAACGTCATTTTTGAGCAGCTGCATTCTGCCTAGATACTGGAGAGAGGTGTTGAATTCCCAGTGATTGTCTGTTTGGTTCCTGGAGATACTTATCTTTGACCTAAACTAAGTTCCAGTTTTTCCCAATGAACTTTAAAGCATTGATTTTCTGCAATGATGTCAGAAATGTAACCATTTCATACCAATGTGCTAAAGCACTTT
Source organism: Psammodynastes pulverulentus (assembly GCA_025802295.1). Taxonomy (NCBI): domain Eukaryota; kingdom Metazoa; phylum Chordata; class Lepidosauria; order Squamata; family Psammodynastidae; genus Psammodynastes; species Psammodynastes pulverulentus. The sequence continues at coordinate 107,668,757 of JAOYMU010000192.1, read as the reverse complement.
CTGTGTCTCAGTAAGTGGTAAGTAACCAAGCAGACCAGAAAAAAAAATGCAGCTAATTTGTAGGTGGAACCAGTCTGGTACTTTAATACTATTCATCAGTTCAGCAATCTTATCAGGAATTCAGAGTGTATGCCTATGATTCTATATGCTAAACTATAGACGGAAATTATGGAGGAGTAAAATTCAACAGATAAAAGAATATGAAAAGAAACAGCATATTCATAAATTGGGATGTCAAACTCAATTTCATTGGGGGCTGCATCAGGGTTGTGTTTGATCTTGGGGGCCCAAGATGGGCATGGCCAGGGTGGGCATGGCCAGCTCAACATCACTCATGTCGGGGGCACCTGTGGTGTCTCAAGCACTCTGCCAGTGAAAACGGGCTCCTGAATTCCGTTTTTACCTGCAACCACCTCCTGCAACTCTCTGCCAATGAAAATGGAGCTTGGTAGAGCTACCCATGGCCCTTGTGAGCTCCATTTTCGCTGGCAGAGGCAATCTGGGCCAATCCTTTGCTGTTTCCAGGGTAGCCCCATGGGCCAGATCTAAACACCTCATGGGCTGGATCATCCTGCCATAAATGATAATATATATATGTGTATCTATGAGAGAGAGATGGGATGTGGGGGGAGCAAAACCAATTTCCAGGTAACAGAGTCAATCATATCCACATTATTATATGGTTGAGGCTAATGTTTGAACATTGGAAACGGTTCTATATTTTCATTCCAATGCAAGTAGAGTTGGGTCAATTCAACGTTATCTAAAAGAAAAACAAAACATAACAATATTGTTAGCATATTGTTTCTTGTTTCCTACACATTTTTATCTACACTGAACTATAGTGTTGGTAATGCCACACGGTGACATTTAGCAGCCTGTGATTCATTAGTCTCATTATCTAATTATTATAGTCTCATTATAATTATTCCTTATCTAAAATGTGCTGAACTTGACAAAACTCATTAACCCCAATACAGCAAGGTAGGTCGACATCTTGGAAAGCTGCAAATGAAAAAAAAAAGATGTCTAGGATTTCTATGTCTTCCTGGCCAAATCATGCTTCCCTTGTTGAGGGTAAGACCTGCTTTTCTCCTGGTCTGTTCATCTTTTGTCTAGATATTTTCTCTGCATAGTCATGGACATGTGCACTTCTGATGTTGAGGAGAAAGGAGATGAGTTATTTGGGTGGGGAAGTGATAGATTCTATGGATTCCAGAGATTTCTGTTGTGATCCAGTACTTTCTTCTGCTCCAGGAAGGCAAAGATTGTGATCAAGAGGCAACATGAGACCCACCAGCACCCTTTGATGGATACTAGAGAACACAGCAAGAATAAAAACAAGGAAATCAATTCTCTCTCTCTCTCTCTCTCTCTCTCTCTCTCTCTCTCTCTCTCTCCCTCCCTCCCTCCCTCCTTCCCACCCCCTCTCTGTGTCAAAATAAGGTTTATTTGGGGTCCTAGCGTTCCTCCTTTTGAAGTATAAGCCTATTCAGGTGAAGCTTGGTATAGTCCTTGAGCAAAGGACATTGTTCATCCTTGCTCTAGAACCAGTGGTTTGGCAGTATTGCTTGCTGGTTCCTCCCTCCAGTTCAAAGTTATATTTCTTTTATTAATGAATCTGACCTCAAGGCCCTCTTAGAAGCAGAAAGGAGAACTATCTCAGAATTTCAAAAGGGGACTTAGTCTGAAGCTTTAAATTAAAACTATATGGGTATTATTCAATTCAGAACACTTACCCTGGATAAGAATCTCCCTTCGCCTGACAACACTCAGATGATTTCAGGCAGTCACCTGTAGATTTCCATATGAACCAGGACCATACATGATTCATATGGAAACCAATTCATGTGTTTCATGAATTGGTTTCATGAATTGGTTTCATATTTTCAAAGATGTTTTTTCCCCCTGGAGAGGCTTGTACTGAATAAATTGTGTCTGTAGGAGAATGACATCATTTGAGTGATGCCAGTGAAAGGTAGTGCATGCTATGTTCTTTAAATGTAATTACTTCTGAACAGAATAATTATCATTCCAGGAAGTGCTGGAGAAGAGAATGAAATGCTCTGCAGAGTTCAATACCGTAGTATGAGTATCAAGTTTTTTAAATATTAAAAATGGAAAAGATGATCTAAAAACCGAATAAATAAAACAAATCAATAAATCAATATAAGTATAATTCCTCAACTTTTGGGGGGAGGATTTCGTTTATTTTGAGGAGTGCGATATGTGTATATCCCTATGTGAAAGGGAGACCTTTAACGATTCCTCTGGGAATGAAGAACTCAAATACTCTACAGAGGGACAACACTTTCCTGATTTCCTTCTTAACTCTACTTTTGCCAGTGTGCAACTACATGTACATGAAGTGACTGGATTTCCTTCAATCCTGGCTAAAATCTCATGGTTCATGCTGAAACAGCAATTTGTGTTGGAAAAACACCATGCAGAGTGTTATCCTTGGAATCGCATTCCTTTCTAAAAAAATTTGGTATACATCAAAATTATGTTTGGAAATGAAACAAATGCATTGTCCCCAAATTTATTGAGTAATGCCTTGGAAAGGCTCAAAGAGTTTTCAGACAGGTCAGTATCTGTTCCTTAGACTTTCAGGTTTATCCATTGTTAGAAGTCCCAGGATCTTATTAATTATGCAATACTCAAAAACCCTTATAATGGACAATAAGAAGACCTTAGGAGTAAGATATGGAGTTCTGGCTAGTTGGATAAAACAAATGAAAAAAAGAGGAATGCAGAGGTTTTAAGTGAAAATTAATGTTTCAGGGTATATTATGTTAGGTCAGTGGATATAGAGAGAATATCAAGATGATAAAAGTCATTGCAAGCAACTGTAATCACTCCTGTTAATATTTGTAAAGACTGTCTTTTCAGAAAGCTGGTATTGATACTCAAAAGATGGTATATAGCAGTCATGGTGAACCTTTTTGGCACCAAGTGCCCAAGCTGGAATGCACGTGCATGCGTATACATGTGTGTGTGCCGGAGTGCCAGAAAACCGAAGACCAGCTGGCTGGTGCACGCATGCCTGTTTTGAGGGCATTTTTGGGGCATTTTTAGGCAGTTTTGGGACAGTTTTCAGGGTTTGGGTGTGAAAACAGCCTGAAAATGGCCTGGAAAAGGCCTGAAAAAGCCTCCCCCAAATGTCCTGTTTTTGAGCCATTTTTCAGGCCATTTTCCAGCACTCCGGTGCCCGCGAAGACCAGCTGGCCAGTGCTAGAAACCAGAAGAACAGCTGGCAATGGTGCATATGCCCACTGAGAGGGCTCTGCGTGCCACTTCTGGCACACGTGCCATTGGTTCGCCATCGTGGGTATATAGAGTTCACATGCACCAGTAGAGAGCTGAGTGATTTTGACTATATCTGCTCAAATAAAAAGTAATCTTAAAAGCTTTTATAATAAGCCAATTTTACACTGAAGACAAAGTAATCAGGAGTTTTTCTTTTCGGGGAAGGGTGAGTGTTCCTTTTTGCATTTTACAAAACTGAAGAAGGAGAGACACAGAGCTGCCTAAGTGGAGACTTAGTTTCTGTATCAGCTCAGCAACTTGGTGGCCTTTCTGCAATAGACTGTCCCATTAGAGGAAAACTGTTAGGGAATATCAATTCAATTCAGAATAGAGTTGGAAGGGACTTTGGAGGTCTTCTAGTCCAATCCCCTGCTGAAACAAGAGACCCTATACAATTTGAAACAAGTGGCTGTCCAATCTCTTCTTAAAAACCTCCAGTGATGAAGCAACCACAACTTCTGAAGGCAAGCTATTCCACTGGATAACTGTTGTCACTGTTAGGAAGTTTCTCCTTAATTCCAAATTGTTTCTCTCCTTGATTAGTTTCCATCTATTGTTTCTTGTCCTGCCCTCTGGTGCTTTGGAAAATAAGGTGACCCCTCTTCTTTGTGGCAGCCCCTCAAATACATTGTTTCCCAGAGATGTGCTCAGGAGACATAGAGACTGTCTTTATTGGATGTTAAAAAAAAAAAGGAAAACAGAGTCTTTCTTTGTTTTAAGTTAATAATTTCATCGAAGAGAAACTTCACTTGGATGTAGCTCAATTCCCATAAAATAGTCTTTCCAGAAATGTTTATGGGGCCAGTGGGGGATGGCTGAGAGGAGTGTCAAAAAACTCCAAGTGCCAGCTTTGATCACATGGACATGGCTGCCATTTTGATTTTTTTGACTCCTTCAAAGCACTGACTCTCTCCCATGTGGCTAGTAAAAAGAAACTACAGAAAACCCCCACTTTCGTACTTTGAAAGGAAGGTCAATTCATTTGTGAAAATTCTTTGAATTTGCCCCATTCAAATACTACATGTAAGTTTTTCAGAAAATGAATGTTCCTTGAAAGGAAGGAGGAGGGGCTGGAGAGATGAAAGTAAATAATCCAGCTTTTATTATATCCAGTGTTCATCTTCCCACAGTTCATCTTCCTAGAAACAAGATCTTCACACATCTTCCCTCCCTCTTGACAACAAATGTACAGCAAGATTTATAACTAGGGTTGTATGGTTGTGAAGCATCTGGCTGGAAGGGTGTTTGTTGTGCAATGAAGGTGTTAGTTTGGGGGGGGCAAGAATTCACCTGTCAACAGGACAGAGAACACAGCAGATAGTAGCATTTGAGCTCATATCCGATTACATTCCTTTTGCTTGAAGTTATTTTACTCAGTTTAGCTTGAAAATGAAAGCCGAGGCATATGTTTGGTGTAGGTGAGATGTTAAACTGCCTGAGGTAACATAGCAGCATTTAAACAAACACCCATAAAAGATTTTCAGGCCAAAATCCCATCTGTGTTGAACTCTCTGGGGATAGCACTGTTTCACAACTTAGACAATCTATGTTGTTCAGAGGTCAGCATAAAGGTGCATTAGCTTGCTGTTTTAGTCAACAATCTTGGTATTTTATCAAAATTACAAATATTCCAGATACAATTTTGCTAAACATTTCACCAATTCAGTGTTTTCCCACTTTCTCAGTTTCCAGGTGTTTGGACTTTAAACCCCAGAATTCCACCACCAGCAGGGTTATCGATAAGGATTCTGGGAATTGATCCACAGAACTTGAGGTTGCCCAGGGGAAGAACAAAGCTCCATCTAGATTTTATTTGAGTTGCTGACATGAACTAAATTGCATTGTCAGGGCTCTTATCTTTTGGACCACATCCTGCAGGTAGTCCCTGGGAAGATGATAAAAGAAAACATCTGTCAGAGAAGAACCAAAATCCACCTTTAAGTTAAAAATATAATAGAAGAGAGTGTAACATAATTTTATTAGGACATAAAAGTAAAACATACTCTTCAGAATGTAAACATTACAGGTAGTCTTCAACATGACCAGAATTGGGACTAGAATTTCTATTGATAAGCAAGATGATTTTGCAGACTATTTTTGCCATGGCTTTTAAGCAAATCATTGCAGTTACGAAGTGAATTGTGTAGCTGATAAGTAAATCTGGCTTTCCCATTGACTTTGCTTATCAGAAGCCAGCTGGAAAGGTTGAAATGGTAATCACATGATCTTGGGACAGTTCAACCCTCATAAATACGTCCTGGTTGCCAAACACCCACATTTTAATCAGAGGTGGTATTCAGCAGAACCGGTAGCGGAAATTTTGAGTAGTTCAGAGAACTGGTGGTATCCTTCTCCGGGAGTGGGGTGGGAATGGAGATTTCATAGTATCCTTCCCTTGCCAAGCCCACCAAACCACACTATGCCCACCAAGCCACGCCCACAGAGCTGGTAGTAAAAATTTTTTGAATCCCACCACTGATTTTAATCAAATGTTTATGGGGATGTTACAATGTAAGTGTAAATGTGAGGACCAGTTGTAAGTCACTTGTTTCAGTGCCGTTGTGACTTAGAATGAACAGTTGTAAGTTTGAAACTACTTGCATATTAGAATATGAGACCTTTATGCAAGGTTATTATCTTATCTTTAGGTTATTAGGTAATAATCAGAAGGCAATGGCAAACCATTGCCATATTGTTGCCAAGAAAACATGAATATGCCCGTGGAGTCACCAAAAGCTGAGCTTAATTCAGTAGGTTCTTCCTTTTTACCCACACTGGAATGTTTCTTTCTCAGCCCAGATTTGGCTGCATTTGCTGGAGCATTTGGAGGTAGTAAAAAACCAGCTTTAGGACAATATGATTCTTCTATTTTTACTGATCTTAGATTTGCTGGATTTATTAGTATGTTTCATGTTTGCATTATCAAATTAATTTGAATTACCAGTTCAAATAGTTATACGCTGCAGCTCAGTTTCATCTCAGAGGCAGTCCTACTGAAGACTGACCAGTTTGTTTATTTCATTCAAAGGTGTAGTACTAATGTATTTCTTCACCCCAGAGGTATCTGTAGTATGGAAAGATAGTGATTCCACTCACATAGTTGGGACCATCATATTGAATCCCTTCCCCAGACATCAATTTGTCTTCCCTCTTCCAGGTTCCTTAATATTTTCTTTGCCTGGCAACGTTCATTCCCTGAGTGCTTTAGCATTCATTTAGCATTTCATTTGGAGATGATCTTAGCGTTTTGAAACAGAGATAGGCAGTGCTAATATTGCTTCTCTTGTCATTTGTTTCTTAGCAATTAAATTGAATGAGAATATTTGTCAAGGTGTCAAGACTGCATTAATTTTGATGTATCCTTTCACAATCTGTTCCTATCTTTTGAAAATAAGCCAACGGAGTAGATCTGATGAAGTGGTGGAATGAGGAGCTATATAATTTCATTTTATTCTTTTTTCTTCTACCTTTCATCCCAAACAGATGCTTAGAGCTGTTCTGTTCCCAACAGTAAAACTCCCTAGCCAAAAAAGTAATGATTGATCTACACAAGATTTAAAGACAATGATGTCCTTGAACAAGGTTCTTCATCCTGGGACTGATTTTTACATGGCAATAATCCTGCAAAAACAGCTAATACTCAACATATTTTATTTAATTTATTTGCAGATTTGTAAGCCAGAGTGCTACCAAACAGGACAGCTGCTGATCAATCAAAGCTCAAAAGACAAAGTGAAGGAGGAGGGAGTGCTATTTTTATTGGGAAGCAGATGGTAACATATGAATTGGGAATATAAAACGTCATTTAAGATTTTCCTTTTTTTAAAAAAAATGTTTGACAAGTGCAGTTTCTACAAGGGTATGTGAACTCCAGGTGGCTGTGATTTTTGTTCAGGATAATTGGAATCATATTTTCAGGCAGAGTCAGCAAATTACAGTGACAAGCAACAATTTCCATTATGAGTAAAGCACACAGAGGTTTTTATTACTCTTGTCCAGAAAAAAAAATCAGTCAATTGGGAATTAGACTTATAGCTCAATTGTAGCCTGACTGTAAGGAAACTACAGGAGACTGACCAATGGACAATTTAGAAAGGGAGCCATTGGCAAACTGGCTGTAATAATGTCTATATTAGTAAGGCAATACATTGTCTTTTTAAAATCCATATTAAAATTCTGCACCTGCTTTTTTAAAATACAGAAAATTAGATATGGAGGGTTTTTTTAATGCAATTTTCCACAAGCAAGGACAACCAATGGTGTGCGGGCCTCCAATCCTATTTTTTCAGTTGCTAGAGTCCATAAAGACTAGTGTTGAAATATGAGGCAACTAAAAGCAAAAAAGATGTGGACTCCTTGGTGATTTCTGAACTTGGCTGTTTTCTTGTAGATGTTTAATTACCAAACTAGGTGTTGTGCTGATGATGTTAACTAGTTTGGTAGTGAAATGTCTTCAAGACAAACTCAGAGAGCACCAAGGATTCCACAGTTCAATCCTAAATGACAAATATTCTCTTCTCAAATAAATGTGCTAAGTCTTCATTAGACCAACCATATCCCTGAAATAAAAAGGTCAAATATTCTGTCTCCTCCTCTTCCTGATCTTACAGCTTTCCTTGTAGCCATTCCAAAAATAAATTTTAAAATATGGTCTCAGTTGCAAATTGGTGACTATCCCATGTTCTTGGGTTTGCAGTTTCAACTTACACAGCTTTCAAAAACATTATTTTTAAGGTGAAGAAACACAGAAACCTATTTGCCCCCAGGGAGCCTGTGGAGAGCAAAGGAAAGATTTATCTGGAACTCTTTTGTTCAGTGACAGAATGCATCCTTAGTATATCAAAAATGTTCATTCCACCTTTTAAAAATTATTATTTGATTAGGTATTTTTCATTTTACGTTGGGATATATGGTAAAAAAAGATCCCTTGTACAGCTTTTTGTAGACTACTTCGCATATCTTCTGGTGGTTCAATTGTTCAAGTACTTCCAACTCTGTTATCTGATGAATAATTTGCCAGATTTGTCTGTTAGCAAATGTTTCTTTGAGTTCTGGTAAGTGTGTGCTTGTGATATCAGTGATAATATGAGCTTGTCTCCTGCTAGCTTCTCTGTCTGTTGCTCTTAGCTTTTCCAAACATCAGGGTCTTTTTCAAAGATTTTTCCCTTCTGCATTATGTATCCAAAATATTTAAGCTTTAGTTTCATTATTATGGTTTCCAGAGAACAAGTCCTTCACCATTGCAAGCTAATGATCCATGAAGGAGACTTTATATGTGTATATTGCTATGCAGTTAATTTTATAGCCCCTTTCAAAAGATGAAATATCTTTAATGGGGGGAAGAGTGTAAAAAGAGTATAAATAGGGTGTCTCTATGTTATCACTAGGAAGAGACAGCCATGTTGCCATAGAGATACTAGCAGGTGGATGACGATTTCCACTGCATACCAATTACAAGTCCCCAACTTGTCAACATGACTTGAAGTTGCTAAGGCAACAATTAGGAAAAAAAATAGAAGTACTTCCATTTTTATCCAAACGGCTTAGAAACAAGATTCTGCAAAAGGTATAGAGTTTATTATTACATCCCACTTCCCTTCATTCCCCGCCTGTTGATTGAGACAGGTTGAAAGCTTTATGAACGCCCACAGGATTTAGTTTTGTGTAAGACTGTTTTGAAGTCTAATTATTTTTAATAGGTAGTTGCTTCAATTATCATATAGTAATAGTATACTGAGTGCAAGAAGTGTTAATTGCCATTGTTAATCAGACATTAGTCCCAGTGCTGGGATTCAGCTGGTGTAACAACCGGTTCGGTAAGCGTGCGTATGCGCATCATTTGAAAACCGCCCATTTCCAGCTAGAACTTATCTTCTCTTGCAGCCCCAGTGAGTGGAACAGCTGAGGCGCGGCAATCCCTTGGGCTGCACGAATCAGCTGGGCTGCAAAACATGGAAATAAAGGACAGCTTAGGACAGGGGTGGGTGGGCAGGGCCAGCTGATCACACGGAACAACCGGTTTGCCCGAACCGGTCTGAACCAGCAGAATGCCACCCCTGATTAGTACCCATGTCCCTTCAAAAGGGGCTGCAACTACAACTCCCAGAATGCCTTGCCTACAGAAAGAAGAGCAGAGCAATTCTTCCCAATTCAAGGACTGGCTGGAACAAAAAAAAATACACTTGCAGAAGAGTAAACTGGGATTAGGGAAGGATGAACCACAATGACCAGTGCTCAATGTTCCAACATCTCATTGAAAAATATTCCTCCTGGAACACTTTAGGCCACCTTTACAGATTTTAAAGTACCTATTATTTCCATAACATGAGCCAAACTTTGGAAAAAATGGAGGCATACTCAATTGACCAACATTTACTTCATCAAATATATGTTTCATTAAGGGACCTCAAAGTAAGAAGGGCCATCTCACCAGTGCATTGGAACTGAGAAAGGTGTAAAGCAGAGCTGCATGTTGGCTCCATTCCCATTCAACTTCTATATCAACTCCCTGGTGGGTCCTTTCCTCAACACTCCCCAAAACTAGATGGAAGACACATCTCTGTTTACTCTGTGCAGATTATGCAGCAATAGTCTCAAGAACACCTATTGGCCTTAAAAGTGCATTGAGAGTAAGACCAGCTAGAACAGCAGTCCCCAAATTTTGTGACTTGTCAGCCCAGCTGGGGGACAAGGGGAACTGGGCTGCCAAGTGGAGTTGCATGTGCATGTATGTGTGCTGGCCTGCTGCCTGTGTGAGTTGAGCTGCATACATGCATGTATGTGCCAGTCCGGCACTCGTGCATGTCAAGCTGGGCATGTGTGCGCGCTGGCCCATGGCCCAATTGTGAATAGGCCTCAGCTCAGTAGTGTGCCATGGGCCAGGGGTGGGGACTCCTGAGCTAGAACATGACTATCAAAAAACCAAAAGCATGGAATTTGCCAAAACACCCCAAAACCACTTTTGGACAATAGATATAATTCAATGGAATTTTGTCAGAATTCAAAAATTCCCATCAATCCCCCCAAAATGAGAGTCAAAAGCTGAAACATAATGTCAAGAGAATCAAGTTTTTCCAGGATGCTTGAAACTTACTGAAATCTATATCAATAACTGCTTCAGAGGTGGTATTCAGCCAGTTCTGACAGGTTCTGCAGAACTGGTAGCGGAAATTTTGAGTAGTTCAGAGAACCGGTAAATACCACCTCTGATTGGCTCTGCCCCCATCTATTCGCTGCCTCCTGCGTCCCAGCTGATCAGAGTCCCAGCTGATTAGCTGGGACTTCTTTTGTTGCCCTTCATAGGAGAACGGAGCTGGAAAGCAGGTTAGTGGGGTGGGGAGGGAATGGAGATTTTACAGTATCCTTCCCCTGCCACGC
>JAOYMU010000192.1:107608824-107625500 GCA_025802295.1 Psammodynastes pulverulentus | reverse complement strand
TCGTGCTGTGGAATATGGTGTTGTGAGGAGTTGCACGTGATTTAGTAACTGAACAACAACAATCAAAACCAACGCTATCATTGGAATGCAACATATTACATCTAGAAAAAGCTCAGCATTACAGGTAGTCCTTGACTTACAACCACAATTAAGCCAAAAATGTCTGTTGCTAAGCAAGGCAGTTGTTAAGGGAGCTTTGCCCCATTTTATGACCTTTTTTGCCACAGTTGTCAAGCGAATCATTGCAGTTAAGCGAGTCATGTAGTCATTAAGCCACTCTGGCTTCTTCCATTGACTTTAATTGTAAGAAGTCGGCTGGCAAGTTTACAAATGCTGATCACATGACCCCAAGACAATGCAACTGTCGTAAATATATGCCAATTGCCGAGTACCTGAATTCTGATCACATGACAATGGGGTACTACAACGATTATATTTTTTAAAACCAGTCGTAAGTCACTTTCATCAGTGCTTCTGTAACGTTGATCACTGAATAAATGCTTGTAAATCAAGGACTATCTGTATATCTCTTCTCATCTCCAAGTTTGGAAAATTCATCCCCAGATTCTTGAATAACTTAAATAACATCCTTCTGAGTCTTCAGACAAACGTTTGCAGTAATTTCCAGGAATGGAGTTTTTATCATCTTTCCCCAATCTGATGCTGTCCAGATGTGCTGAAGTATAATTTGCTCAATTGCTCTGCCTGGAGTTGCATTGGAGGCATTGGGATGGCTAAGGTAGGTGGACTTGCATGCTATTTTTTTTTTCAAATGACAATTTGTATCTCCTAAAATTCCTATTTTTACAATTAAAGATGGAAAATGTACTGCATGAGGACTTCTTTCAATGAAGACTTTTGCCTAGGAACTGCAGCCATTTTGAAGTTAGGCAGAAAATTATTTGTCATTAAAATGTTTTCAATTAATATCAGAAATAAGTTGAGGGAGAAAGGAGAGTGGAGGAACATTTTCATGCCTTTACTGATAGAATTCTGATCTACATAAAAGAATAACTATTACAAATCTAAGTAAGACATTATTATTTATTCAATTTAGATACCGTCTATATCACAGAGTGACTCTTGGTGGTGTACCTAAAAACCGCATAAAATAAAATACCTTTAAAAAGATAAAAGCAGATTAAAGCAAGGATAAAATAGGTTAAAAGTCAAAAGGTGGGTGGAAGGCACCAACCCCTCCCCCGCAGAATTGTGTGCTGCTAGCTAAGCCTCATGCCAATGAGCAGAGCCAGACCTTCAAACTCCTACAAAAGGCTAGGAGAGAGGGGGGCTGCCAAACCTCTGGGGTGAGAGCATTCCACATGTGGGAGCCACAGCAAAGAAGGCCCCATTCCTGGACTCTGTCAGTCAAAATTATTTAATAGAAGGGGTCCATAACATGCCTTCCCTACCTGAGCTAGCTGGCCAGGTGGGATGAGCTGACATGATAGGGATGAGATAGTTATCAGTCCAATGTAACTGTTGTAAATTGGAAATGGGAATCCTAATCGGCAAGGGCCTGTGAAAAAATTGCTACAGATATTTGGTTAATATATTAATCCAAAGAATACTCTCTATAACGGTGTTTCTCAGCTTTGGTCAAGAGGAATGGTGGTTCAGTGGCTTAATGATGCTGGAGAGGGCTTGTGCTCCTGCAGTTTGAGTCCTAGCACTGTGTGTTGGGATGAGCTCCCATCATTTGCCTCAGCTTTTGCCCACCTATCAGCTTGAAACCATGTTTAATGCGAGTAGATAAGCAGCTACTACTTAGGTGGGAAGATGAGCCAGCATTTTGTGCAGACAATCAGATGCCTGCCAGCACTGGGCCTTCCTGGATCAATGCCCATTTGTGAGGTGACTTTGTTGGAGGGAGAAAGTCCCCGGATAATGCTGTTTGTCTTTCTTTCTGGTGTGGAACTAGCTCCCTGTGGGGCACCTTGGAAAATGTGTGAGCGTGAACTAAACGGGCTAGCAGTCTTAGACAGCCAAACTACTATGTACTCTATATTGGCACTGTAGTCTCCTGAACAAAGTAACATCGACATATGTTAAACAAACAAGAAAACAAAGAATGATTGACCAAACAAACAAACAAACAAACAAACAAGCACTGGCCACTTTAAGATGGGTGGATTTCAACTCCTAGAATTCCCCAGACAGCATTCCGGAAAGTGAGGCTCACACATCTTAAAGAGGCCAAGGTTGAAAAATTCTACTCTGAAATTATGGTATTGGCATGACATAAAATGAAAAAAAAGGAATCACAAAGGAAGGAAAGAAAGCAAACAAAAAAAATGAGTTTCTAGTTCTAAGGGTCATAGAGTAGAGGGAAACATGATAGGAAGAGTGCCCATTTCCTCCCTCCTGCATAGTTTTCCTAACTATACAGGTGGGAATTAAATTATCTGGATTCAATTGAAGACTAGAAGGTTCTTGGACCTTTCTGGTGTCTTTTTTTTCAGCTTCCCCTGAAAAAATAAGTTCACTTAAAAGCTTCCAGAAATCCTTTTCCTCTTTACATTTGGCCATTTTGAACTGTAGAGCTTTTGGAAGGAAGCACAGGTGCAGACACTTAAGATAATAAAGCAGGAAGCCTAGGGAGATTGGGAAGCAACAACGCTTGTAGGTGGAAAGAAAAAAGAAAAAGAAAAATGGCAACTTTTCAGCAAAGGACCCACAGAAGGAGGATAAAATGTAGGAAACTCATGGAAAGTAAGTGCTCAATGTCAGACTGCTTTCTTTAGATGTATGTATGTATGTATGTATGTATGTATGTATGTATGTATGTATGTATGTATGTATGTATGTCAAAAACCCTCAGTTCAAAATCTGGATTCTCCAGCTAAGGCTGGGAAAGACCCCTTTGTGACTGAACTCTTTCTGGGATAGTGGCTGTTCCTGTCCCTCCTCCAAAGGTTTGGGGACTGTTGGTTTCAGCCAACTAAGACCAGGGCCTGGCCATGTTGAAGCCTCCAGCCCAGGAAGGCTGAATTAGGTGGGACCCCTGAGCTTTGCAGGTGGCCATGTTTGTTCTTGTAATGTTTTAAAGGAGTTTAATCTTGGTCTACAATAAATATTGTTTTTATGGACTGATAATGAGTTACAAGTAATACCCAGCTGTTCTAATGTTCAGGCTGCAAAATCCATCATATGTTTATTACATAGGAGTCCTTCAGTTCTTTTGAAACAGTATTTTGTTTGTTCTTCAAAAATATATTTGGGGCTTGTTCAGGTTAATTTAATATATAGCTACAATATTAGTTGCTCTTTATAATTGTTTATAATAATGTTTTATACTTTTTTACACAATAGGCAATACATGAATATTTTAAGACAGAAATAAAAAAAATATGAGCCATAGTTTGTCTAGTAGATGAAGTTACGCTTGTGTATCTTATGCCTTATGGATGAGTACATTGTTGTTTTAGGCTTTAGGTTAAATAGTAGCAAGTAAGTATTTCTGTATAATAGACAGTATATGTCATGCATACATAACTGCATGTATACATGGGCTGCAGATATCCAGATCATCATTAGGTGGCAGCTGAGAAAACTCTTATTTCATAGCTTGGTTGCTCATCAGTTATAACTGGGGCTACAGAATAACAAGAGGAAAACATTAACCTTTAGATCAAGGAGTGTACTTTTCTAACTATTTGTTCTATTCTTTTTCAATAGTGTCATGCGATTTAGTGAATGCAGAGAAAAAATCTGCTGATATAGAACGACTAGCTTACAGATACACGGTAAAGTCATTTTAAAATGCTGGGTTTCAAAAACAAAACCAATTAAAAATTGATTTGTTTCACCTGGATTAAGTGAATTGGTAAAATTTCTACAGATCCACAAACGTGAGGCTTGCATGAAGCAGCTCCTAGAATAACAAGTGTTGGAAGGGACCTTGGAGGTCATCTAGTCCAACCTCGTGCAGTAGAGTCTATTCCAAATATTAGCCTCTACCTAGGATCAAACTCACAGCCTCCTGATTGTGAGGTGAGAACTCCACCTCTAGGCTACCGCACCTGGCCTGTTTAGCCCTCTTGACCCATTACACATTCACTGACCTAACCTTTCCCCACTTCCATAAAAATTGACCTGCATTGATTTTACCTTCATTCCTAACAGTTTCTTGCTCCTGTTTGCAGTTATATTTTACTTTCTATACACAGCCAACCAACCAACCAACCAACAACCAATCCACTAACCATGTTCACTGACCAATAATGTATATCATGAATGAACACAGCATGAAAACAGAAACTATGAACTACAAGAGAAACTACCATAAAAATACCCCAGCAGATGCATTAGCAGAAAAAAAGATAATGCAATCCTTAAGACGATTAAAATAGAAATAAATTGAAATAAGATATCAGCGATAAAATACTGGTAAAAATTAAGCCCCCTTGAATGTTCAAAACTAAATTAAAGGTCTAATAAAATATTAATATGTTCAGAAAAAAATAACGAACCAATAACCTCCCATCAAATTTTAAGAAAAACAATTGAACTTTCATAGGATCAAAAAAGATTTGTGTGGTTAATAAAAAGAAAGAAGCTATAATAAGTCTGTTGAAAAAGTTGACCTCATCTACTCTGTATACACATTATACAATATTTCTTCTCATTTTTTTTGAAAGAAATCGTTCACTTATAACCATTTTTTTTATCATCAGCTACTTTTATTTTTTTTATTCCACGAAACGTCTTTTAAATATTTCTTAGCATAATTCCATATACTTCTTTGACACACAATTCTTTTCATTTTCTTCCAAACAGTTTCTACCTTTTTTTCCCCTTATGTCTACTTTTCTTTCATTCTGCTGGGAGATTAATATTCTTTTTCTCTCAGGACTCATACTTTGTCTTCCTGCAGTCACTCTGCTTCAACTTTTCTTTTCTTTTTTCTATATCCATTTTTTTTTCAAGACCAGCAAAAAAATGGTCTGTTTCACATTCAGAATTTCTCATTATTCTGTTACCCTTCACTAATTCTCTCAATTTGTCATCACAAATAACAAATCCATCATGCTTAAGATTTATATTGATTCCTTTCCGATGTGTACATAGGAATAGATTGTGTTTAAATCTTATGTTAAATACACACACACACACACAAACAAACAAACTTACCCTTCAACTCTGAACTTTTGCTAAGCTGTTACATATCTTATAGTCATATATTCATTCATCAGTCAATTTTTTTTGTATTCTCTCATCTTGTTCTTACTGAACCATTATGACACCTATCATAATTTATTATTGGCTCATACTTATTTGAAGTATTACATAATTTCTACAACTGGAGTATAGCATGCAATACTATGAATACCTATATTCTGTTCTGCTTTCCATAATTAATAAATATTCTAATGATAATGAACTGGGAGTACAATAGCAATTGCCTTAACTTTAGGATAGTGATTTACAAATAAGGGGACCATATGTACTGTGATCCCTTAGTAATTTACATTTTACAGATAATGCTGTAAACAGCATCTGACAATTCGGTTAACTTTGTCACAGAACTTTGATGGAAATACAAGTACTACCTTTTCTTTTTTGCTTGTGTGTTTGCTATATCATTGCATATCTTTAACTCTCTGCCTCTGTGTTTGTCTTTCTCTGAGTTTGATTTATATCTTGTCTTTCCTCCAGAAGATCAAGGGGCTTACAAGGGAGAATTTATCTCATTAGCTCAGAGAGAAGGAAATATGGCCAAGCAAATGGGAAGATGACAGAACTGGTAGAAAATGAGTATGTAGCCATAACAGCAGCTGATAAGCTCACAGTGCTCAAACAACCATCAATGTGAAGCAACGGTGACTATGTAATGGTATGTGGGAAAGACCTTGGGAGCAAGGCATAGAGACATTGCCAAGGAAATATAGCATAGCTGGCGGGAGAATTCTGGGAATTGAAGTCCACAAGTCTTAAAGTTGCCATGTTTGGGAACCCCAGGTATAGACTTACAAAAAGGTAGAATCATCTAGTTGTGATTCCTATTTGGTTTATCTCACAAGACTGACATCAATCTTGATTCTATTTGATTATAAAGCCACACTAACAGAATCTTGCATGTTTGAAAGTACAGTCCTCCCCCTTGTCTCCTTTACACACTGAGAAACTAAGGAGGGTCTCTTCTGAGCTTTTTGCCCTGCCCTGTTGAGAGTTATGCTATCTATAATCAGATTATTGGTAGTATGTCTTGGCCCAGTCTCCCAAGATAACAATATAGAATATTAAGAACATTTTAACTATTACTATATGCACTATAGTGTAGGTATAATTGTAGTAATATACCGGCTCCCTTCTTCTGGTATCTAATTTAGGGAAACCAAACTCTTACAGCATCCATGATCTCATTAAGTAGGTAAGAAAACAACCCACCCAACCCAATGCAACCAACCTCAAGTATTGCATTCTTCAAAGGTATCTTACACATGGCCAAAATTCAGTATGGTCACATACAGACAAGT
Source organism: Psammodynastes pulverulentus (assembly GCA_025802295.1). Classification (NCBI taxonomy): domain Eukaryota; kingdom Metazoa; phylum Chordata; class Lepidosauria; order Squamata; family Psammodynastidae; genus Psammodynastes; species Psammodynastes pulverulentus. Next base: position 107,619,021 of record JAOYMU010000192.1, on the reverse strand, counting down.
TAGCTATCTTTGTCTAAGTGAAATAAAATAAGCTTTATTTGAAGTTGACAGGAAAACCAAGAAGCAAATGCAGGCAAATGGGGCATCCTAAAATAGAATGTAACCTCTGAATAAAACATCAGCTGTATTTTTCAATGATGGAAGGAGAGACAGGTATCAAATGAATTGGGAAAATTGATAATTATTGGGAGGAAAATGTATTTTCATATTATGTAGATTCTATAATATTGGACCATGTTCCTTGTAGACATCTCATTTTAACATATAAAATATGCAAAACCATTTGGGAAATGCAATATTAGTTTAATGGATGATACAAACACGAAGTGAGATCCAGTCATTTTTAGAGCAACTTGATTAAAATAATTGAGACATGAAAAACCACCTCCCTGATGTCCTGTCTCTCAAATCCATTGCAGCAGTTTTGTAACTTGGTGTGAGTGTACTCTCTGTTTTACTATCCTCCCACTGAATTGACTGACACTCTTTCCAACTGACCAATCATAGGTCAGGGGAAAAAGCACTTGATTTTGGATAGCCATTTGCTTCATGGAAAGAATATGTGGAGAGGGAACACTAACATTAGGAATACAACATTAACAAGAAATGATTATTATCAGAGGTGGTATTCAGCAGGTTCTGACCAGTTCTGTAGAACCGGTAGCGGAAATTTTGAGCAGTTCAGAGAACCAGTGGTAACCTTTCCCCAGGAGTGGGTGGGAATGGAGATTTTACAGTGTCCTTCCCCAGCCATGCCCACCAAGCCATACCATGCCCACCAAGCCACACCCACAGAACAGGTAGTAATTTTTTTTGAATCCCACCACAGATTATTATGTAAATAAAAATATGCTTTATTTGGAAAATAACTTGGTGGTAGAAAATGGTAAATTATTTCAGTCTGTCTACTGCTAAGGAGCTGTATGTAGTGTGCTGTGCTCTATTATGGAATGAGAGTGGTCAGGTGAGAACTGCAACTGAATCAGAAGATCAAAGATTTAGAAGAAAAAAGGCAACTGAATTGAGAGGGGAAAGAACTGATGGACTCTTAAGAATATCAGTTTAACCATAGGAAGCATGTTACACGGATACATGCAAGGGAAGTTTTTTTTAGATAAGGAAAAGAGAGTTCTCTACTACATATATTGTCTTACATTTACAGGTGTAGAATGCTAATGTTTGCAAAGTTGAATTCGAACAGCTGGTATTCAAATCCCAAACTTGTTCTTCACTTACTACAGGAAAGCCCCAAAAGAAAGAAAGACCTCCAATCCCACTGAGTGGTTGGAGAATCTATCATGTAGAGTAAAAGGAAGGGATGTGGTAATGGTGGTGGTGGAGCAAACTTGAAACACATCTTGGAATTGGTCTACCAAATGAATGTTGAAGAGGACTTACTCATGATTACATTGCTTATTTCAAGTTTTCTGGATCTGGTCTATGGACTATGGGAAATAGATTAATCTAACACAAACAGGGTGCTTTAAAAAAAACAAAATTCCAAATTTGAAAAAGCAAAGATGTCAAGCTACATACAGTAGAACCAGTGGTGGGATTCAACAGGTCCGCACCTATTCGCGAGAACCGGTTTTTAACTTTCTAAGCAGTTCAGAGAGCCGGTTGTTGGAAGAAATCTCTTTTTGTTTTTTTCCACTTTACAGGGCTAATTCTGTAAGAAAGGCAGGAAGGAAACATTCTGGTATTGTTTCTAGACTAATCTTTATTGCCCTGGTTACAGAAACTGCCTCTCGGTTAACCCATATAACAGCTTAAGCTTCTTGCCAGTACGCCCAGACTTACTGTCGCCTGAATTTCACCCAGTCACATGATCATCCAGTCATGTCTACCCAGCTGGTCATTAGGGCAGAGAACCAGCTGTTAAATTATTTGAATCCCATCACTGGTCCGACCCCATACCATTTCTGACAAATGGCAATCCAATCTCTTCTTCAAAGTCTCAAGTGATGATGCTCCCACAACTTCCAAAGATAAGCTGTTCCATTGATTGACTGTTCTCACGGTCAGAAAGTTTCTCCTTATTTCCAGGTTAAATCTGTCCTTGTTCAGGATGAGATCTGAATATGTATGCAGGCTATGCATGTAATGCACATCATTATATTACATCATAACCACATGCTCAGACGGATGATACATTCAAACCAAGGCTACCCATCTTTCGGTCAGAGATGACTATCTGGTGCTTGGATTCCTTCAGTGGGAATTCCTTCAGTGGTTTTAAGGGTCAAAATTGCCCCTTCCAGGATTGAGATTCTGAGTGATCTACAGTACAGATAGTCCCTGACTTACGACCACAACTGAACTCAAGATTTATCTCACTAAGTGAGAAATTTGTTAAGTGAGTTTTGCCCCATTTTATGACTTCTCTTGCCATGTTTGTTAAGTGAATCACTGCAGTTGTTAAATTAGTCACACGGTTGTTAAGTGAATCTGACTTCCACAATGACTTTGCTTGTTCAGAAGGTCAGAAAAGGGGATTACATGACTCTTGTACATGGCAACCGTCATAAATATGAAGTGCTTGTCAATTATTCAAATGTAAACCACATGACCACGGGGAAGCTGCCATGGTCATAGGTGTGAAAAATGGTCAGAATCCACTTTTTTCAGTGCCGTTGTAACTTTGAATGGTCATTGAATGAACTGTTGTAAGTTGAGGACTACCTATATTCCTTCTAGTAGTATAAAATTAACCGATGTAATACACAGCAGGTCAATTGTTATGTGCAAACATGTACAGGTAATCCTCAACCTACAGCAGTTCATTTAGTGACTGTTTGAAGTTTTCAGTTACTGAAAGAAGTGACTTATGACCATTTTTCACATTTATGACCATTGCAGCATCCCCATGATCACATGATCAAAATTCAGATGCTTGGCAATTGACTCATATTTATGACAGTTGCAGTATCCAGGGATCATGTGATCATATTTTGCGACCTTCTTCAGAACCAGTTTCACTTAAGAACTGTGTTACTAATTTACTAATGGCAGTGATTCACTTAACAACTGGGGCAAGAAAAGTCTTAAAATGGGGCAAACTCACTTAACAAATGGCTCACTTAGCAACAGAAGTTTTGGCTCAGTTGTGGTCATAAGTTGAAGACTAGCTGTATAAATCAGCTGAGGGATGTGCTGTAACTAAACTGAGAGTTGTGTATTGCATGGTAACTCTTATATAAGGCAGCATAGAATCAGAGTTTCACTGGGTGTGTAAGGCTTCTCAAATTGTTCTTGTTTGGGGGCACGCAATGCCCCTTTAATCATTACTAGTTCTGCCTCTCTAGTGTAACTCCAGAAGAAGGAAAAGCAAACAGAAAGTATAATAAAGAATTGTTATTCTGCATGTGACTGTAGAAAGTTGGCAAGTGCGTTGTACCTAGCCATTAGCTTGAAACTAAATCAAATAATGGTTTAATTTCTGGACAATATCCAAATGACAAATGACCTTGGGCCAAACTTACTGCTATAACACAAACTATAATCATGGAAAGTTTCTTTTTAAAGTAGCAAATAGTTTTCTCCAAAGTGCTCATGCCCACCCCTAACATAAGGGAACAGCCAGCTTTTTTTATTCTCGGGCCTTAGAGAATCCACAATATGTTTTGCAATATCTAAAACTCTCTTCATACTTTCCCAGAAGGAAAAAAAAATCAAATAATACCTATATTGTGATTATGTTTTGCAACATTCAAAGGCGTTTTTAAAATTCTTCCAATTATAGTTAGTGGTTCTAAATGAGAAAGTAAAGGACTGAGATGAAAGACCGAACATTTTTCCTCACATTGGTGGCACCCTGGTTAAAAAACAAGGAGGTTGAACATTGAATTAGAATGTTCCAAACTCATACTTCTTTGTTGAATCGTGTAACACAGGGGTGTCAAACTAAATTTCATTGAGGGCCACATCACGGTTGTGTTTGACTTCAGGGCTCGGGTGGGCGTGGCCAGGCCGAGCATGGCCAAGTCAATGTCACTCCTGTCTAGAGGGCCCCCTACAGCCCTCTGCCAGCAAAAAGGGGGCTTGGGAACTCCATTTCTGCTGACAGAGGGCTGCAGGAGCTTGTTGAGGCCAAAAACGGAGCTTGGGAGGCTCCATTTTTGCTGGCAGAGGCACCACGAGCCGATCCTTCACTTTTTCCAGGGTGGCCTCTTTGAGTTTGACAACCCTGATGTAACAGATGAAGAGATGCTGTATGAATAATCTCCAATTCCAAACATAAGCATTTCATATAAGTGATAGGAGCTCTGCTCTCAGATTTGTTTCCCCACACAAGTTGTGACCTTCTGTACAAAAGCCATCCATCCATTTAAACTCAGCTCCATTAAATGTGTTATTCCTCATTACTTCCACTTGGTTGAAAGCCTTGGGTGGTATTATACTTGAATGATTCACTCACAGTTGCAGTGCATCATAGCTGTTGTGGTCTTAAGGCTTCTTAAACCCTGACTGTTGGTGATTCAAATAAAGATCCTGGATGCTTTCAGGCAGATACATTTTTTTCCCTCCCAGTTCTAAGAAACACGTCATAGTTTGTGGAATCTTCCAGTTGCATAAGCAAGTTAAGTTGTTGCTTGCTTCAGGAAAACACCCTAAATGACTTCATGTCAGTGTGATTTATTTATAGTCACACCACATCATTACTTTTGTAAACCTATCAGTGCAAAAGAAACTACTTCATGCTTTAGGGTTAAAGTCTTGCAAGATAAATATTACGTTAGAGGACAGAATAACTTATTACCATGGTATGGGCAAAAAAAACCTTTGAAGCCCAGGGTAATGTACCACATAATCTTGTAAGTAAATATAAAGGATCATTGAGTTCAGTAGGACTCATTCCTAGGCCAATGGATTATAGAAATGCAACCTAAATATAAAAAAGTTTCTTTTTTTTTTTTAAATCACACTTGGATATATTTATTATTTATTTCTAAACATGGAATACCATTTTTATTTAGAAACAACAGAATAGAACCGATTCAGTTGAGAGCTAATTCATTCAAGTCAACATTTTCCCCAAATGCTTTGCTCCTATCATCTGGAAATAATAGGAATGGAAGTTTAAGACATTTAGAAGCTCCAGGTTAGGGAAGGATATTTCTTAGCAGAGACTGTCAGTCTCATGTGGAGGTGGTGAGAGTGATGTACCACTGACTGCAGCACATATCATTTTGGCATAGGATTGTTTCTCCCCATGGCAAATCAGGGACGGAAGGAAACATTCGCAGAGTTGGAAATCCTACACACAATAACTTGCCCATATGTGGTCTGCATTAACTATCAGCATCTCTCAAAAAAGGTCGTCCCCCCCAGCTCTGATGGGAGATTCTGGTTTTAATCCCGAGAACTTCTAAATGACAAACACATTCTCTAACCCAGTCTTGTTATGACATTGGGTAAGAATCATACTGCCCCAGATTTTGCCTTTGTTACATCTCTTCTAATTTTTAAAAAACACTGTAAAAATGTAGAGCACATTCAAGTGAAACTCCAACCCCAAATCGGCATTCACTAGGTTAGTCATAGAACAGAAACAACCTAATTTGAGGAGCATTAATGCTTTTGACCCAACTCTTTTCATTGTTGCAAAACAAATGAGCTATTTTGAAACAATTCCTGTACTATTTACAAAATCAGGTGATAAATTTCAATTTTTTTCCTGCTTTTCTCCTGGTCATCTATACTTCTGACTCTACTCAATATCCAACTCTAAAGGAATTACACTCATGCATCATCATCATAATAACAATTAATAGATAAAAATAGGTCTATCTTCACTATCATCTTTCATAGGTGCTTGAGCATGACTTGATAAGACACACTGGGAAGTCCAGGAACTGACCTCTTTTGTTCATGAACAGTTTTGACGAGAAAAGTAAATGCAGTGAAAATCTAAAATCCAGAAGGAGGAAGGTCATTCCGTAATTGATGAATGGAAAGTTATTAATTTGGAAGTAACATGATAGTTCAATGGATAAAGTGCAGTTTATACCTAGGGTAACCCTAAGAATTTCTTCTAAAATAAAATGAGAAGAAAGCTGTAGAAATAGGGATATTCCAACTGAAGATGACTATTCACAGATTAGATCAGAGGTCTATGAAGCCCTCCTCCTTTCTTAAAGTTCTATCAGTTAGGCGTGGCATTTCGTTTTCTTACGGGGTAGCCTTTTTCTCCAAGTACTTAAGTGAAAATAGAATAATCTGCAGAAACTGGATTTGGAATGATATATGGACTCAATGGACAGTACTCACACTTTATAAAATGATACCATTGAAGTTTGAATCTCAGTATGATCAGGACACCAAAAAGGATTGATTCATTTGAACCTCCTCCTCAGGCTTTTTTCATAGGTTGCTCATGCTTCATATAAATAGAATAGCCAAACGTTATAGTCCAGAATGGGACAATGAAGAAACTTCATATTAGAACATAAATGCCTAAAGTTATGGGTTTCAAAGATGAGTTTGAATACAAGATAGCCCACAGGGGAGAAAAACAATTAAATTCCGTGGGAAGTATTCTTAATATACAAGTGAAACATGTTTTATATTCATAGATCCAATCTACACTCCTTACATCTCTGATAAGTTGATTGCAGCTTAAAAGGAGAATAAGAACTTTTGGTCCGGAATGCTGTAGAAGTATCACTAGCCTAAGTAAGTGGTCCTAATCTTGATAGATCAACAGCTATGACCCATCTCAGGATTAGGCATCTAGCATATTCATTTTATAGAAAGTCAGCTTGCACTGGATTTGCAAAACTTGCATAATATATACATCATATATAATATGTAATGTATAATAAATACATGCATAACATAATGAATACAAGGAATCTTGTATGCATTCATCATGCACGAAATTGCAGCAGCTTATATTTTTTGCTGAATTATCAGAAGCTTGTTTTCCTTGTGCCACAAAGAAATGGATGGGCACACTGAGAGATGTTGCAGTTTGTGGTCGTGTGCCAAAAGCATGCTGTTGTTTACTTTTTAAGAGCGCTATGCTAGCATTGATAACTGTCGCTCTTGGTCCTCTACCCTTTTCCACACTTTTTAGCATTCTGCCATACGTTCAACTCCAAATTTCTTATTTGTTGCCCAGTTTTTGCCATCTTTTCTTGTTCTTGCTTTTATACCATTTTGTTTTTTTCCCTATGTTTTTACTTGCAAATAATCCAGGGTCTTTGGGAGTCAAGTGATTTTCATGTTTTGATGATAACAGTAAATAACAATAAGTCAGTGGCTGCTTTTTAAAAGCCAATTGATCATTTTTTGGGGTAGGATACCTTCTATGGCTCTGCAATTAAGCATAAAAGCAATCCTTGTACTATCTCCAACAAATGAGTAGATATTGCACAGAAATACAAATGACTCCTATTCTCTCAAGCCATCTTTCTTGAGCCAAAAGTAAGTGTTTTTTGTTGGTGGTATGAGATGGCAATGGCAGTAGAGCAAACTTTGTAAAACTGAAAAATCTATGAGAATGCAAAGTAGAGTCACCTGTTAGAACATTGCTGTTTATTTGTTCCGTTTTGCTTGTTTGTTTTTCTGAAGATTCAGGGGTTAAACATCTGATTACTATTAGGAAGAAATTAGCTTCCTGGATTTGATTGCAACATTTACATATCTGAACAAAAAGGTAGGAATGTTCTTTGCACATGCTTGCAGGAAGGTTTCATTATTTGCAACGTGTGGGAACTAAGAAGACCTACTTTTCAAGTGAAGTGAAATCGAGTTGTTTTTCCAGAATCAGCCATATGTTTATGAATAGGACAAATTATTCATCTGGTAGGACTTCAACTTTAATTGCTCTTAGGCAGCTCTTTTTGCAATTAACCTGCAGGCTTGCAAAACCTGGTCTAGACTGGCATTAAATGAAGCTGTTTTCAGTTGCTTGGCTGCTGAAAGGAAGATAAAAATCAAGTATATAACTTTATCCTTTAAAATATTTTATTAAAGAAACTTCATATTTTCTTAAAGGTAAAGTTTTCACCAGTTAAAATACAAGGTAAAATGATCTTAGTTATTCAGTTGTTACCACAAAGCTAAATCCTATTCTACCACACCCTATTTGTACCAGCCCTGACTGTCTCCTGCACAGAAACTTCAAAATGGGATGGTAATTTTTGCAATTCACTTGCATTCCTTAAAGGCACCAAGATGCCTTATAACCTCCTCATGCATGCCTTAGGCCTTCTCAAAGGAAAGCCTATCCTGATTTAGACAAACTGAAATCCTTATGAAGGAACTCTTACTTCACAGAGCTCTGTTTGCATTCATTGTTCTTGAAAAACATTTGACCTAAAAACACTTGCCAGATCCCTAAGGCCTGAATTGTGTTTGTCAGAAAGCCAGGATAACTTCTAAACACTCAGGTCCATTCATGCCTTTTGTGGATTATTCCATGCCATGTTCTGTCTGTGGAGCCCTTGTTGCTCTCTGAGCTTGGTTGTTTTCTTGCAGACATTTAATTGCCTATCTAGGCAGCATCAGCAGTGCTTATCATCCGTGCTCGTTATCTGATGAGCATAGATGATGTTACCTAGGCAGGTAATAAAACATCTGCAAACAAACAACTGTTCAGAGGGCAACAAGGACTCCACAGTTCCAATCTCTTCAATTGGAAAGTTTTGTCTGCTGTTTTTTTAAAATTCATTTTCATCTATTCTCATTCTCCTACCCCTTCCTTCTTCTCTTTGTGATGTGCCCAGTGAGTGTGAGGCAAGATTCTTGTACCTGTCCCAGAACTGAAGAAGCTTCTTGGCTGAGAAGCAAATATTTTTAACAAAAAAACCAAGAAAGTCCAGTTGCCTTTTGGAAAAAGCACCTTTGGGACAACCATAACCTGGGTAATTGAGAACCTCCATAGACATTCTGGTAGCTGCTTTACTTATAAGGAGGTTGAATGACATATGTGAATAGCAGTCTTTCACTAAATCATCAGCACTCAGCCTCCCTAGCATTTCACACTTCAATTAAATCCCATGGGAAGGCACCATAAATAATTTCCCAGGGATCTTTTTCGGAACAAGGACAAGTGAGTCAGAGAGAGGCTGTAGAGTGATGGCTAACAAATATAAAGGAAAACACAAAGCAATATTGGCACTCCCGACTGTATGATTGGGACAAATTCACCTTCTTTTGTTGTGGAGGCTCAAACCTACATAAGAATATATTACCAATATATTATTATTGCCATTTGGGAGGAATATCAAGTTCCTCCCAAATAACAATAAATTCCAGATCCCAGCAACTGCACATGGCTTCACTTGGTAAATAGACTCAAACTGAGGTAAAGTTTCTCAAATACTTATCATGACAGTTAGAAAAAACAAATTTATGATAAACTGGAGTGAAGCCATATTGGAAACTTCAATGTCTTCTGTTATTACAAGAGTACATTTCTCCTCTTATACCCAGAGTAGGCCAAACCTATTGCTTCTGCTTTCCACTTTTTAATGGATTCTTTGCCTTGTCTTTCTGGGCTTTAGTATCACTGGCCTGAGAATTGCTGAGTCTTAATTTATCTCTTATCATTAGGTATCTAATAATTCATGATTCTTATACAGGCAATGTGAACTTTCTGTGGCCTGTTTTGCACTGTTTGCTGTGCCTCTGATTCCCTTCACGGCAGTAAGCAGGGATGTTAAACTGGCGGCATGTGCAGACCACGCCCACCACAGCTCCATGAATGGGGAAAATATCGCGAAACGTCATGTGATGGCAATGTGACGCTGCGAGTTTAACATCCGTGCAGTAATGAAATGTTCATAGTTCATAGAATAACAGAGTTGGAAGGGACCTTGGAGGTCATCTACTCCAACCCCCTGCTCGAGCTGGAGAGAGTATTCCAAATATTAGCCTCTACCTAGGATAGAACTCACAGCCTCCTGAATGTCAGTCATCCTTTTTGAATAATAACTGACAAAATGGCAAATATGGACACACATACCCTTTCCTCCTTATTGCTTTTAATGAGCTGGTTTTTAATTTGGTTCAGTTCTAGTAAACTTCACGTTACATCTAATAGGATGCTAGTCTACTAGTTAGCATTTAACAAGAACCTAGAAGCCCCAGAGACTCAGCACACCTACATTCCATGGCTGACACTCTTAAGATAATATAGGTCAGTAAATTTCTGAGAATTTCCATCTTACCTTACCTCCCCTGGTAAAA
>JAOYMU010000192.1:107589713-107600708 GCA_025802295.1 Psammodynastes pulverulentus | reverse complement strand
GACGCGTCACGTGACGCGGACTCGGAAAAGGTGCCGGAATGCAGTACCGCTGAGTTCCGGCAGAAAAAAAGCCCTGCTCTGAACTTATAAGACAATGTGGTTGTCCAGGTGTCTCAATTTATAAAATGCATAAAATACATTCCAAGGTACCATCTATGTCTTTCTAAAAAGACACTGCAAATATTTTAATCAGTGCATTGGGAACAAACTATTTATTTTCTTTCACATGTTCCGCCCCGTTCCCACAAAAAAAGCCCTGAATATAACTATAACTTTGCTTGTAAACTATATTGCTACAATTAATTGATGCACATGTATTACTGCGAGGAACGCTCTTCCAGACTTTTTAAAGCCAGTTAGATGCTATGAGATGAACTGATGTCATTTCCAATTATCTTTTTAATTTCAGCCACCTTTTCTGCTATCTTTTCATTCTTTCACTACCTTCAATTTTGCCAAGCATAATCATTGTATTTTCTGAGTCTATTATCCAATTGAATCACATGTCCAGAGATGTATGTTTCTGAGGGCTCCTTGGTATTCTCTGAGCTTGCTTGTTTTCATGCAGATGTTTCATTAATCTAACTAGGTGACATTAATTAAATGCTTTATTGTCATTATACGTATATATACAGTATACACATACAACGAAATTCATATAACATCATCAGTGCTAGTGCTGTTTGCTGTCAGTTTATATTCTGGTGTCTTGCCTGTCTGTGTGGGTGGGGGTGATCTTAGGGATTCTTTGATTGGGCTGTTTACTGATGGCTCTTTGGCAGTTTCTTGATTGGGGTATTGTTTAATTGATTGTTGGTCTGAAATTCACCTTGGCATTAATCTATGCTGACCTGAGTGCTGATTACTGGTGGAGAAATGCTGGAGTCTTTTTCTCTTTGGGGCTGGTTAATTTTCTCTTTTGCATAGTCTATAGATGTTGTTGTTACTGTCTATGTGTCTATTGATGACTGATTTGCCAGAGTGCGAGGCTTCTAGAAATTCTCTGGTATTTTTGGACTTGGCCTGATCTAGGATTGTCACATTTCCCCAATTGAAACTATGGTTAAGTCTGTCTATAGGTTGTGAAATTAAAGAATTTTCATCATGTTTAATTTTCCATTACCCAGCTTACTGTGGCATACTGTATATGAGCAAATCTATGGTTTTTGAAATTGAAATTTGCAGGAATATTTTCTGCTCTTTTCTATAATTTGATATAATAGTTATATCCATACTCCAGTTTTCTTTAGCTTTATTTTTTCCTTATAATAATAGAGGCATGTAATATGCATTATTTCATAAAAGCATTTATGAAAGGAAACGGTGCTATTTAGATAAGAGCTTGTACATTTTATGCTTTGAGAATAAAAATTGTTTCAAAACTATTCAAAGAATCTGTTAAAGATTACATGGAATTGGATCATACTTTGCTGTAAAATTAACTTGAGCGGGCTGTGTTTAATGTAGCTGGAATTAACAAATGAGGAAGTAAGGAACTGAAATAAACCATACATAACCAATCTGAAATTTGGAATAAAGTTGTATTTCAGGTTAAAATTGGCTGGAACTTTATTGATTACAGCATATAATAGTTTTGGCATATCACAAAGCAAGGATGTGCCAAGTAGACCGGGAACTTCCACAAAAGTGGGACTTTAGCCACACAATTTGTGCCAATAATGTGATTATATTCCAGCTGTTGAGTCTGTAGCAAACAGAGTCAATTCCTGACTCTTCATAGGCTTCTTAGCTAAACTGCCAAGGGAGTCTTGATTAAAATTCTTCATAGAGAACATAATTTTTGTGGCCCACTCCCTCTTCCAGAAGCCTGGCTTTGACATTTCTAAGCTCAACTCAATGCATTTGACTTTCAGGGTATTAATAATTTACACAGAGACTGAATCTAGTATACTGATTAAAGCAGGAAGGTGTAAACCAGAAGACTATGAGTTCTAATCCCACTTCAAGCATAAAGTCAGTTGGGTGATCTTGGGGCAGTCACTCTCTCTTGGCCCTAGAAACAGGCAATGACAAATTATTTTCAAAATCTTTCCATGAAAACTGCAGAAATTTGTCCTGGCAGTTGACTCGAAGGTGTATATATGCACGCATGTACACACTTACCACACATAGACACACCCCTACCAGTTTATACCTACCTGGGTATTTTTATCTTATGAAATACTCCATTTTTTCCAGGGATTTTAAACCAAAAATGCTGCATTTTGCCAAGATAGCATTTTAATATAAACTGCATATGTTATGTACTGCATAGTAATTCAGTTTTATTGCACTTTCTTTTATATTTTAAAACATTTGTGTGATTTTCCAGTAAGCAAAGTTTCTGTTTAAATGTTGGCTATTGGAGAACTACTGCTACAACAATAACAACTCTCGATTGACCTTTAGGTAACTTTGGCTTCACATGAAGTCATGGTTCAATGTTTAGCACTCTGTTGCTCAAGTGTAACAGGTTTATGCACCATATCATCACAAAGTGTTCCTTCCATATACCCGAGGTTCTTGAATTGTTGGAAAATGGAAGGACAGCTTTAGTGACTTTCTGTTCTCTTAGGTCAATCTTGAAATATTAGCTAATTTCTTCTAAATAACAGCCCTTGAGAATTCCAAAATATGTTACATGCCAAGTATGGCAAAAACCAGGTAATCATAGAGCCAGGAACACTAATCAACCCGTAACTGATAAAAAGCAGCCTTTCTCCTGGTAGAAGCACACTTCAAAGTAAGACCAAAAACACTTCTCAGTATTTAAGACTTGAACTACATGCAATTCTTGGACTCAATAGCGTTCCCGTTAATGGGATCCTTTTCTGGCTTAAAGAATGTTCTGTTCACCAAAGAAAGAATGTTGAGGCTAAATTGAAGGCTGGCAATCCACTACAATTGATCTCCATGGAATCAGTGTGGGAAGTGTAATGGTTTTGATGATTTGCAGGTGTGTGATCTTTAGAAAGAAAAAAGATCAGATTCCACTCAAATTTGGACATCATTTCCTTTTGCTTTCTTTTCGTTCTTTTCTGCAAAACTCAGAATAAGTAACAGAGCAGCTGTAGAAGATCTCTAAGCTTCATATTAAGGGTTTTTGAAAAGGACTGGAAAATGCCCTATTCATTTTTTGATTCTAGATGGTAGGGTCCATCTTTCTATAAGGCATCTTTTGTGTATCTATTGTCATAAATTTCAACCAATAGAAGCACACAGAGACAATGGCTTGTTTTCCTTTCACTGCTACCAACTACCAGAATGCCATTCATGGATCTTACTAAGCAAATATCCAGTTCTGAATTGTCTACTAAATCAAAACTCAGAGGCCCTAAATATAGGTAGATTCTAACTCTGCCCAGCAACTAATTTTCCTCTAGATTCTTCTTTTCTAAAGATAAATAATTCAGTCCATCAATATATTCAGACATCATGTTAAAGATCATATATCAGGTCCTACCAGATATAGTAAAATTCAGAAAGTTTGGCCATCACAAACATTAAAACAAAACACAGAACTCAGAAATATACCCCAAAATACTGCATTTATATTGGAAAGAAATGAAAATATAGAAGAAAAAATAAATCCCAAAATATGTATATTACAGAAAAATAAGTATAAAAAGCATTACCAAACTGAAATAGTTTATTTAATGTGTCATGAATTATCAATAAAGTTACATTTCCACCCAGAAAAAGACAGCCTGGATCACCTTTTTTCAACATGACATCTTCAAGAAATATAGGGGCTGGAGCTTCCAAAATCCCCTTTATTATGCTGGCTTGGAATTTTGGGAGTTGCAAACTCAATGTATTTTGGAGGAGACTGTCTTGGTCATATGATGTTGCATGGCTGTTTATTGTTGTTGCTTTGGTAAATAAACAGAAACTGTGGGGAGTCTCTTTCAATCGTTGGGCCTTTCCCTGCTGCAAAGTTATAGTACTATTCACTCTGCCTTGACACCTCCCTACTTCACTGAGAAAGAGATGAATCAGAATAACAGAACAATAGAGTTGGAAGGGGCCTTGTGGGCCATCTAGTCCAACCCTGCCACCCAAGCAGGACACCCTACATCATTTCTGACAGATGCCTATCCAATCTGTTCTTGAAAACTTCCAGTGATGAAACTCCCACCACTTCTCAGGGCAACCTGTTCCATTGGTTGATTGCTCTCACTGTCAGAAAATTTATCCTTATTTCCAGATTGAATCTCTCCTTGTACAGTTTCCACCCATTATTCCTTGTCTGGCCTTCAGGTGCTTTGGAAAACAGATTGACCCCCCTCCTCTCTGTGAAGCCCCTCAAATATTGGAACACTGCTATCATGTCTCCCCAAGTCCTTCTCTTCACTAGGCTAGCCATGCCCAGTTCCTGTAACCGTTCTTCATATGTTTTAGCCTCCAGTCCCCTAATCATCTTGGTTGCTCTTCTCTGCACTCTTTCTAAAGTCTCAACATCTTTTTTATTGTGCGGTGACCAAAACTGAAAGCAGTATTCTAGGTGTGATCTTACTAAGGCTTTATAGCCAGTTTAATAACGTTCTGGTCTTCATCTGGAGTTGATTTTCTTGTCTGATATAGCCAAGTGTGGCTAACAGATCTGGAGGAAGTGATAAAATAGTCTTGTCACAGTCCTGATCCAAATAGGTAGGGATCACAATTAGCATTTTCTTCCCAATGCAAATAGGATTGTGGAGCCAAATTTGTGTGGTGAGACAAAGGAATAAATAATTCTTGATAAGCCTTCCCTTTGATTTTCAAATAGATTTTCCCCTCCCCAATAATTTATTGAAAAGAGCACAATCGTGAATGACTTACTTGCACAATTATAGTTACTTTGGAAGAAAAATAATTAGCAGCATTCCTTGAGAAAAGGAAGAAAATAAGAGAGCTGAGAGAAGAAGCACTAACTCTTCTTTTTGAAGAAAAACTGAGGCCCACCGCCAAAAGACTAAATAAATCTGGAAATGTTTTCACATGGCTGCAGACAGTAAGATACTGCAGAAAATGCCTCAAAGTGGCTTCCACTGATGGCTCTGGCACAGGCAATTTTCCAGTCTAATTTGCAATGCAAATGTTTGCAGATTTCCATACATTAAAACTGCTGGTACTGTTGAAAGTAGGGAAAAGCATTCAAAAATTTAAATGATAATTTTACCCTAGTCTGTTGCAACAATGCACCACTGATTACTGCTTGCATGAATTAAAGGTGTTTTTGAAATATCGGTACAATTATATGAGAAACAAACCAAGTATAAGTGCAAATGGGACATTATTATAGTTGTAACTGAATTATTTCCTTCTGTAATTTATAGTTAACTCACTGAATGAAACAAACAGTTACAAAAACGAACAAGCTGACATGCAAAAGTGAGGTGCCAATAGGCATAGCAAAACTCTTGATTGGGAACATAAAAATCCAGCCTAACTCTGCACCTAGAGCCTTTAAATATTGGTTTTAAAACCCACCAGAGCATTGGAGTAACTGATAACCTGAAGCAAGGCCAAAAATACCAATCCCATAATGGTTTCAGTTTTCTTATCTGTGAAATGGTAATAATAGAGAAGCAATCAATTTACTTCAAAACTATCGACTGGAAAATAAAATGACACTATGAAAAAGTGTAGCCTAGGGAAATGCAAAAAAACCCACGGTACGTTCTTTCATACTTGGTGGACCTGCAGGGAAACCCATAAATTCTGGATCAGGATCTGGAAATGGGCCCAGGAGATATTACAGATAACAATTGACTTTCAACCAGAGTTGTTTTTACTGGGCATAATCAAGCAGAAAATGGCCAAGCCATCTAAATATCTTTTAATACACCTGATAACAGCTGCTAGATTAACGTTCGGCCAAGTATGGAAACAACACATAACTCCTACAGATGATATGGTGATTCAAAAAATTTTGGTATGCGCGGAAATGAGCAAACTATCCTTCGATCTGGAAGATAAAAAAGATTCAGATTTCTATCAAATCTGGGACAGGCTTTATAAATGGTTGGAAAAGAGGTGTTAAGAATTCTATTATGTATATATATTGTAAATATTTATAGAATCATAAACAATTTTTGGAACGATGACTTTATTAGAAAGATGAAAGATTGAAATGCCATAAGTAATTCGCAGAAGATAATTGTTTTTAATGTGTTTATTGTTATGTTAGTCCTTTTTGATTTGTTTGTCTGAAATTTAATAAATAGAATTAAAAAAAAAAAAAGAAATCTTTAAAAATGCTGTTAATACTGTTCCTTCTATCACCCACTTAGGAATATATCACATTTTAATGTAAGTTAATACATAAATTGTTTTTTAACTACATATAGATTTTTCATTGTATTGAGTAATGGGAAATCAGCTCTCTCTAAGAGATCTCTTGTGAAAATAGCTAAATATGTACATATCCCTTCAAGGACATTTACATTTCTTTCCTTTCACATAGATATATCTGTTCTGAAACCAAATGGCAAATTATAAAACTCTGCTTGGAATTTGCATGGTCGAAAAAATCTTGCAGCTCCCTTCAGTTACAATCCGATTGCTAATTAGGGTCAGGCAGCTAAAAGCCAAGGTCAGTGAAGTGATCTACTATTATCATTTAAGATGACCTCTTTGCCTTTTTTTGCTTGCATGTGGCTTTTCTTGTTCATATTGGCAAGTCAATTTAATTTTGTTAAAACCTCAGAACCTGATGATAATAGTTCCTATTCATTTAAAGTCTACTTTATCTATAACACAGAACTATATTTCACACTTTTGGAGAGGGAAACTAAGGAATTCCACCAAGAACCTTTCTTCCAGTAGAACAAAATAGAACAAAATGGTACTCTAACACTGAATGACAATCTGTCATGAAGCGAATAGTTTCCCTTTCTCTTTAACACAAGGTTAGTATGAAAATCTCTATAACTTTCCACCAGTGCACGGAAATGTTATTCTCCACTCTAATTTACTCCCATGATCCAGCAGCACCTGAAGGGGACCAAGTCTGAAAGAAGGTGAGAGCACTGCTATGATCACAGCTTTTGTGTGCATGCATTGACACTGCGCTCATTTACAAAAATACACAACTTTGATCTGAGTGACACTTCTGGTTGACCTTATTTTGGAGCAAATGTTCAATCATGCTAGATCCAGGAAGTTGGAATTGGGGAAGTTTCCTGCTTGTTTCAAGCTCATTAAAATTCAGGATTTGGTCTAACACATTGCCTATTGCAAAGTGACCTCACTGCTAGATTTGTCTGTTTTATTAAGCTGGTTCATCAAACTCAGGGTAAGTCTTAAATCAGGCACATGTTTATATGGAAGCCTGAAAAAGACCAGATATTTTAATGAATAAATGCTTGCTTATTTCAATGCAAGTTCTGAATTATGTCATTATTTTAGAAACATGCATAGCCTTATTTTATCAGACTGTTCCTGTTTAGAGTTTTAAAAATATCTTTCTTAAATATCACACACACACACACACACACACACACACACACACAAACACACACACACACACACACGATGTATAAGGGTATGTGTGAATGACTTCTAGACCTCTAATTAAAGATAGCATTGACACAATATGTTTCTGTATCTTCACCCATCCTAGAATAACATTCATTACAGTGGTGGGATTCACACTTTTTTACTACTGGTTCTATGAGAGAGAGTGCTTTGCGCATGCGCGCATCCATAAACCACCGTTTGTAAGCTTCAAAACTGACCTTGTATTCTGTGCTGGTAAATAAAACAGCTGAGGTATGGCAATCTGCTCTGCCGCTCTTATCAGCTGAGTTCAAAAACAAGGAAATAAAGCACAAGAAAGGGTGAGGGCAGGTGGCCAGGAACAACTGCTCACTGGTGCTACCAGTTCACTAGAACTGGTGTGAACCAGCAGCATCCCATCACTGATTTATTAGTATTATATTTGTGCTTGTTGGGAAACAAAGCAAGCAAGCAACAAAGGAAGCAAGAAAGAAAGCAGTTTCTAGCATTAAGTTGTTCTGTTGCTAATATCTGTTACCACATAATCAAAGTTAGTAGCTAAAGAAGTCTTGCATTTGCTTCAGGCAATTTATTAGTCATCAAGGAAGCATATTAGCCTCTAACATAGTTGCCACCTCTGAGAAGAGAAGTTGAAATTTATACAACATGATAAATTCTAATAAAATATAAGGTTACTCTCTAAAAAGAATTGTTATCCAGAAATTACAGAATATAGAATAACAGAGTTGGAAGGGACCTTAGAGATCATCTAGTCCAACCCGCTGCTTGAGCAGGAGAATATGACTGCTTGGAATGTAACATGAAAAAGGAAGTATGTGATAGAATTAATGCAATACTATTTGGGTACTCAAAACTTGTACATAAAATATTACCCCTCTACTTTCATTTTATCAAAAGAAAAGTTTTATCCACAATCAAACTTCCAAAGTCCTCCATACAGAAAAAACATTCAAAATGCTTTGTTCTATAAGAACAAGGCTAAAATAAAAAAAGGAAACATCTACATTTTGGTAGCTTATTGCCTCATTGTGATTCGCATCTATTGACAAAAAGCTTCCCATCTTGTGCATTTTTAAATTATCTCCTGAAAACAAATGAATGTAATATTGTGATGTAACATAACCCAGAAGAATGGAACTACAGCAATGGCCAATTATTAGTCCGGACTAAATTTGTCAATGGAAAATTCTTCATGAATATATGATATAATTCTGAAGTAGGAGGGATTGTGGCAGGTAGATTGCATCACTTATCTAAACTTTGGCATCCCCCCCCCTACACCCTCCTAAATCCTATTAGCTGATCTGACCAAAGGCATTTTGGAACTTCAGTGTTGCCACACTGGAGCTGAGGGATAGGGAGGAGGGAAGACACACACCTGGGGTTTTGTAGTCCTGGGAACCAAGGACATTCTCATATCTAGTCCGAGACGGAAGGAGTGATGTTACCAGGTGACCGGATGGCACCGTGATTGGATCATGTGATTGATTGTTTGGGGAAAGGGAAAAACTTTCACTTTTAATCAGATGAAAACGGTGGGAACATTTGGAGTTGGTCACCAGATCTGTGCCAATATGATATATCCAATAAAACTATTCTTTGAGGAATCTACCCGCCTTGGAGTTTTGTCTGATATGGGTGTATTACTTGGAAACCTGACAACTATGTTATTTCTTTAGGCTGGTAGTGGGATTATTTGTGAAAGGGATGAGCAAAAATCACCAGGAATATATGAAGTGAGTATATCACCCAGATCACAAAGATCCCAGCTGTCCAGATAAAGCTAGCAGACATTTACAGAATATTGGATCAGAACAATGTATAAAGAAGTAGGATATAGTTTATCACTTTTGGGACAATAGTAAAGACAACATTTCATATTGCATACATGAAGGCATTGGTAAATCATTCCTATATTTTACAAGAAATTACAGCTAATACAAAGTGATTGATGATATAGTGCTACAATAGATGAGGAGTCAGGTAAAAGGACACTTAGCATGCTACTGAAGAAGACTTAAGAAGGAATGGTGTTGCTTTCATAGTAAAGTCATCCATAGCAAAGACCTGGATAAAATATAATCAATTATAATAATATAAATTGGTGTCATGGACAATTCTTTTGTAGGACAGTTATCCAAGTCTATGTTCTAATAATTAGTGCAGAAGAAAAAGAGGTTGACAAATTATATGGTCACATTCAATCTGAAATTAAGAACTTGCAAGCAAAATGTGCTGCTTATGTTTGTAACTAGAATGCCATATTTGAAAATATTAAGGAGAAATGGGGTAAATGTAATTATATTTTATGACCTAGACCACCATGATGAAGCAGGAGAACGGTTTCTCAATTCTTTATTCAATTCCAGGTTGTCAAGAAAACAATCTTCCAACAATCAAAACAATGTATATATGGCCAGTATTGGAAGCAATGCACACACATAAATGTATTTTGTGATTGGTACAAGGTAGTAGAAGAACTTAGTTATAACCACAAAGATGTGGCCAAGAGCTGACTGTGGAATAGATAAAAAAACTGATCATGTGCAGATTCTAAGTCAAGATAAAGCAGAAGAACAAAGCTAAGTCCATTATATGATACTGAGCACATATCCACCATTTTCAAAGAGAATATGAATCCTTTTGAAGTTCTGAAACTCATTGATATGGAACCAGTACTTTGATTTTGAATAAAATGAAAGAATTCGTTACAGATAATTTAAAAAGAGACTGCAAAACACCAAGAAACCAAAGAAATCCAACAGGATGTCAGAAGAGATAGTGGGAATTTTCAAGAAAAGTCAAACCAAGAAAGAAATACTACAAAACAGATGATTTTAGAAACCTGTTAGAAAAGACAAGAAGTCATATTAAAATACAGTCTGAATAAAAACTGAAGATAGAAACATACAGAGAAAAGCAATTTTTTTTACAAAAAATTATCTCTGAGCATAGAAGGGGTTTCAAATCTCAAATTAGTATGCTAAAGGATACCAGTGAACAGACAATAACTGATTCAAAGAAAATCAAACAAACATGGAAGGATTATACTGAAATTCTATACAGTAGAGATGTCAACATCTATGATACTTTCGAAGATATTCCCTACTTGCAAGAAACTTTAGTATTAAAAAATGAAGTTAGATAATAACATTGCTAGATTACCAGATTGCCAGATAACAACGTTAGATATTGCAAATGTGAAAGGTACATGGATGAATGGAATCTGAAGAAATATAACAAGCAACAGAAGATGTATCAGTAAGATTCAAACCAAACTATGCCATCATATTTGGAGAATGACACAGTGGCCACGTGATTGGAAGAGGCTAGGCAACATATAAATACCAAAGAAATAATTCTTAAGAAAGTATGCAAACTATTGTACAATATTCTTAACTTCACATAAAAACAAATGCTTAGATCAGGGATGTCCAAACTTGTCAACTTTAAGACTTGTGGACTTCAACTCCCAGAATTCCCTAGCCAGCC
>JAOYMU010000192.1:107539959-107550483 GCA_025802295.1 Psammodynastes pulverulentus | reverse complement strand
ATACTGTCTTACAGTTACATGTGGCCCTTTGAGGGCAACCATTACGCTGATGTGCCCCTCGGTGAAAATGAGTTTGACACCCCTGTCCTATAAGCAGTTGCTCGAAGTTGAAACTTTGGGAAAAGTGCAAAGAAGAGCAACTAAGAAGATTAAAAGCCTGGAGACAAAAACATATGAAGAACGGTTGCAGGAATTGGGTTTGGCTAGTCTAGAGAAAAGAAGGACTAGGGGGGACATGATTGCAGTATTCCAGTATTTGAGAGGCTGCCACAAAGAAGAAGGGATCAACTTATTTTCCAAAGCACCAGAAGGCAAGACAAGAAACAATGGACGGAAATGAATCAAGGAGAGAAGCAATCTGGAATTAAGGAGAAACTTCATAACAGTGAGAACAATTAACCAGTGAAATAGCTTGCCTTCAGAAGTTGTGGGTGCTTCATCAGACTAGACAGACCACCTGTCTGAAATGATAGAGGGTCTCCTGTTTGAGCAGGGGGTTGGACTAGAAGACCTTCAAGGTCCTTTCCAGCTCTATTCTGATTGAAACAGATCCTAACCAACACCAGTTCAATTCTTTCTACACTATTCAAAGCCATACTAAGTCCCATTTTTTAAAATTTTCCACTATATTGTTCGTTCTAGTACAAGTAGTTCTCAACTTACAATCAAAATTGAGCCCAATATTTCTGTTGTTAAGTGATTTTTGCCCCATTTTACCAGCTTTCTTGCCGCAGTTGATAAGTTAGTAACCAAGCTGTTAACTGAATATGTCTTTCCTATTGACTTTACTTGCCAGAAGGTCACAAAAGGTGACCACATGATCTTGGAACACTGCAATGGTCATAAATAGGAAACAGTGGCCAAGCATCTGAAGTTTGATCACATGATTATGGGAATGCTGCAAAGGCCGTAACTGAAAAACTGTCATGACTCACATTTTTCAGTGCCATTGTAATTTTGAACAGTCACTAAACAAACTGTTGTAAGTTGAGGACGACCTGTCTTTCACATTTTAGACTTCCTGGGTACAACGTGCACTATTTTCTTACTTGAAATCTGTAAACAAGTATTCATAAATAGTAAGTGTATGTCTAAATCTGCAAAGCACTGTCAGACCATGTAGAGGCTGTTCCAGCTTCTGTTTACCTAAGAATTTCTTGAGACATTCAAATTGATCAGGTGCCTAAATTTTTGCATGCAGATATAAGTAAATAAGAGCAAATATGTACAGTACTTATCCTCCCCTGATGAGAACTGCAGAAAAATCCTCATCTTTGAGAGGATTTCTCAAGCAAATAAACTGGTAGATGGTAGGGGGGGAAGTGATGGAGAATATAGTGACTTGAACTCAGCGACATTACAATTGCTCTATTTTTTGGCCAATGAAATAATCTGATAGAGAAGGCAGACTCTCAATTATTTAACAGTCAATGTAGTGTCATCCTTTAAAAAGGGGGACATTCAAATTATACACAATCAGTTTTCAAATGGAGATGTGTGTCTATAGTATTTCAACAAAAATGGAGAGGTATCCATATCTTCTTGGCTATCACATTGAGTGTTTATATACTGAATGAGTTTGATCACATGCTGAGTTTTATGTCCATTGTGAAATATGTAGTAGAAAAGGTACATGTGGTTGGAATTCAATCATCATTATTTCATCTACTGCGTAGAGGAAGCAATGATAAAGGAGGGATTAGAACAGTGTTTCTCAACTTTGGCCTTGATCAGAGAAGGCATCAAAACAAGGTTGCTCAACCATGGTCACTTGTGTGGACTTCAGTTCTCAGAATTCCTCAGCCACAGATCTAAAACTGGCCAAGAGAGGAAAATACTGGTTTAGAAGATTTAGGTCACGATTGTCAAACTCCCAGCCCACAGGCCGGATGTGTCACTTGCTGGCCATGCCCACGCCCAGTTTAGCGAAGGGGAAAAAAGTCCCGATATATCATGTGATGCCGCCGTGACAATGTGAGTTTGACACCCTTGATTTAGGGGATCTCCCAGAGGATGTGCAAATCACTATTTGGCTAGAACACCATGGCAGATTCTATTTGATATATTGTTTATCTTCAGAGAGAGGGCAAGCTTAACCTTCCCAAAATTTAGGCGCCAGATCAATCCAATCTACCTTAGCAGGGAGATTTATTTAAGTTTACTCCTCATCAAGGATTTAATGGCTGTTTCTGTTAAAAGTTCTATTCAATTCCAGGGTTATAACTGTCTTTTTAACTATCTGGGATCCATGGTTATCAATAACTATGACTTGATGTGAAATTTGCCTGGCCCACCCATAGCAGGAGCCACCCACTTATAGATGTCAAAGTAGAAATCATTGAGAAAAAAAAGATGACCAGTCATATCCAGCAAAGTTTCTGGATTAAATTTGTTTGTTAGCAATTCCACCAAATTTCCTCTGCGTCACTCTCAAAGGCTGTTTCCTGATCACCTTGGCCTCTGCATTGTGACTTGACAAGGCTCTTGTTTGCTTGGGGTCTCATAACCACTTCCTTTCATCATCTGCGCTCACACTTTCACTTAACAAACACGCTTAGATGACCACTATTTTACTCTTCTTGTTTTGTTTTTAAATCTTCCATGTGGTTATGAATCTCTGTGGGGTGTGCATGTGCCTGCCTTTCATAGCATGAACCCTGCTGGCCTTTGACCTACTTACATTTTTAATAGGTTATACGAAACACTTTTTGTCAGTTTCTACAGAAATTCAAATAGTACAAGGTCTTCCTCTGAAGAACCACAGTCTCTATCTCATTTAAGAGAACCGTGATGATTAAAAAAAGATGGTACTTTTGGTAACACATCAAAACACACACTATGCACTCAGTAAGTGAGCTGCAGAATGCTTCTGAGGAAATTATGACTACTGTATGCCATTTACTGAAATCTGAACTGTTCTGTGGCTAGATAAATTTCACATATTCAGATATAAATGACTTCTTAGGTAGCCACCTGCCCCTCCGAATTAAATTTAGTGGATTGAAGACTGGATAAGGTATGCAAAGGTCAGCGATGAAAGGAGAGGGGAAAACAAGGTTATGGATGCATGCACTGCAGAAAAATATGGTTTTTATTGTAGACCCACTCATTTATTTTGATTGCCTCCAATTTTCTCTTTGCTCCACCATGTGCTTCTGATACATTCCAGAAGATTCTGTGTGGTCCTCGGCCCAAAACAAACCGAATGCCTTTGATCTGAGAGAACATGAAGGTTGCAATCTTACCATTTCTTTCCTAAATGATTGGAAGTTGTCTACTACATTGGATCTCTCTAAGGATCTCCTCAGACCACCTGAGTAGCAGTACTGTTACCACTTCAGGATTTCTGGGAGGCAGAGGGGAAGATGGTGTGATTAGGGCTTGATAGGGGTGAAGGCAATTTTAAGGCTGTGTCACCTGTCAAACAGGTAAAGCTCCCCAGGAAAAGCCTTCTTTCTTTCTTTTTTAAAAAAATGCAAGCTGCTTTTAAAGCAAATTGATATGTATTGGTAATCATATTGATGGGATGTGTTCAGCTTTCTGGCTCTGAGTTCTGCAGCCTCTCTGGATGGAAAAACCAATTCAGTGAGCTAGTTAACCATTGGATTTGACTAGTTAAGAGTAATGCTTAGTGTAAATTCAACCCTTTCTCTCATTTTCTTTTTTCCAGAGTTCTTTCTCCTTATAGTATAGTATCTACATTATCCAAGTATTCTGCCTTCTCTTTCTCCCAAGACAATATTTTTCCTCTGTAAGGAAGGGGCTGAGAAGAACTCATTGGACAAGTCTAGGCAAGTTCCTTTAAACTGAGCGGGGAATCCTTCTTGTTTTACCAGGGCATGTCTGGACTTGTCTCCCTTGCCAGCCCACATGTTCTTTGCATATGTGCTTATATGAAAGTGACATTTTTATGTCTGGGAATCAGCTGTCAATCTTGAAATGCTTGACTGAATGTGGGAGGGGAAGAGGAAGTGCTTGCCATGATTGAAAGGGGGTTAGCCATGTACATGCCTTATTCCCATTGTTACGCAGCTATTGATTTTGAATCATGTTTGAACAACTATACTCTTCAAAACCAAAGTTTTTCAGTAATGCATCAGATGGTTGGTCACATTCAGTAAAGGAAACTACTGGTCTCAACATTAACATGCTTTAACCTATAAAACGATATATTCTACAAAATACAGTATATAGAAATAGAATAATTTAACCTATTTCAGTCTGAAAGTTGGACAACAGGATAAGGAGGGAGAAAGCCATGTAAATTTAACAACCCAATGATACAATGTTCAAAATAAATGTATGTTTTAGGTGTTAAACGTTTATTGTATTATGAAGGAAAAGAAGAGGAGAGTCAAATTATTCTAAATCAGGAAATATATCTGTCGTTGAGCATCCTATGGAGCAAAATATGTCCTGAAGTACAATCTTATAATTTCCCTCAGTATTTTTTCTCAGTATTTTAGATGATTTTCGTTTGTCTTGACTCACAAACAATCCATCAGTTAAGAGCTGCAGAAAACATAAAAACCTAACTTGAAATTGGTACATCCAGTAAATTAAAAAATTAATTTATTCTCAATTTCTTTTTATCCTGGCTCCATTAATAGGTGAACATGTTCAAAGATGCTGCTACAATGTGGGGCGGGAGAGTTCTGAAATATCATACAAGATATTACATACATGTAAAACTTAATTCCAAGCTTTCTAAAATGATATTTTAAAATCACCTGGGGACTGATTTATGCTAGTTTTTGGGGTGGGGGGGGCTCTATTAACATTGCTGGTAATCATCAGTATCAGTTTTTGGGGAGGGAGGAGTACCTTTGACTCAGTTTGGACACCTGAGTTTGGACACCTGCATGGATAATTATGTGTCCATGAAGTTTTCCTGGCAAGATTTCAGAAGCAACTTTTTGGTCTGGAAGAATACTTTGAGTTAATTAAATATATAATTAAATCATTCAGCCTCTGCTCCTCATTTTTGAGATTGCAGAATCCTATCCCAAATCTAAGGGATGCAGTGGCTCAGTGGCTAAGACTCTGAGCTTGTTGATCGAAAGGTCGGCTGTTCAGCAGTTCGAATCCCTAGTGCCATGTAATGGGGTCAGCTCCCGTTACTTGTCCCAGCTTCTGCCAACCTAGCAGTTTGAAAGCATGTAAAAAATGCAAGTAGAAAAATAGGGACCACCGTTGGTGGAAAGGTAATAGCATTCTGTGTGCCTTCGGCATTTAGTCATACCAGCCACATGACCACAGAGACATCTTTGGACAGCGCTGGCTCTTCGGCTTTGAAACAGAGATGAGCACTGCCCCCTAGAGTTGGGAACGACTAGCATATATGTATGAGGAGAACCTTTACTCCAAATCTTCCCCAGCCAAGGCTTTTGTTTGTCCTATAGGCAAACCAAGTGTCCACTGTGCAAATTCGGGCTACACCAGGAGGGTTTCTCCTGCTTATTCCATGAAGCCTGTATCAGAATGAACGTAGTAGCAGCGTGTCATGCTGTTTTGCTGTTTCAAGATCCTGGTTTTCAAGGCTGAGCATGAACATTTGATTCATACTTGGCACATGTAATACTTCTCATGTGATCTTTGTGTACAAGGACCTTTTCTTTTCTCAAGAGAATTCAATGCTGGAAGATCCAAAACAAAAATAAACTTGATTTCTGGAAGCTATGAAATTAAAAAGGGGCAATTTGTACCAGCATTGGGATAGCTAAGATTATTGTCACTCTTTCTAATGGAATTCCTGCTTCCTTTCCTTTCATATACAAATGCAAAATTACTTATCTGGAAGAAACACGAAATCAGTGCAGCCAATGGGGCAGGAGGGGGAGAGGGAGAGGGAGCAGGGAAGCCTTGTCATCTGGCATATCCTTCAACCTGAGCCAAGAGGAAATTCATTTCTATGTGCTTTGAACAAGCAGTAAAACCAAACAATGACAGTCCTTCACAGCTGGCCTTTTTAGAGCTCAGATGTCAACAAGATTTGAGGTTGTATATTTTATCTTGAAAAAGATTTAACTAAACAGAGCATGGCCAGATTAAAGAATCCTGGCAAAGGAGAGATGTGGCCAAACTATCAGCAGGAACAAGGTGAGAAACAACTACAGCATTTAGCACCCGCTTTCAGATACAGCAAGTCAATCTTTTAAGGCTGCCAAAATTCTAGGAAAGATCTGCTTCAGCTCTATGAATAATTGAGAACAAGAGAGTTTGGTCCTACATTTTGGGGAGAGCCATCTACAGATCACTGAAACACTTGGGTGGGTTCCATACCAGAAGCCAGAAAATCTTTGGGGAAAGAAAATCATCTCATGGAACTCAGAATAATTTTGAATGGGTTACAGTGCAGCATTTGATTTGGCTATACCAATAAAACACTGAAGGCTTGTCTAGCTTCCCCCCCCTCTGGTTCTTGTGCATATGTAATATTTTATAACATATTTTCTTACTGAAGAAATAACATAAATAAAACAAAGATGAGACCTTAGGTGTATTACTAATGGCACTTATTTTGTCCCCTTTCAACTAGAATTAAAGACAAATTCCTTGTGTGTCCAATCACACTTGGCCAATAAAGAATTGAACAATAAAGAATTGAATTATGAGTGGAATGGGTTCCTTGGAAGCCTCTTTAATCCCACTGTTGCAATATGGATTTCCATTTATAGCTTAACTAGCTCAAGACTCCACTTCCTTTAACAACATAAACAAATGTTGATTCCCCTCCCCCCAAGACTAATACATTACAGTCCACATGTCTTGCTCTCACAAGAAACCTGTTGATTTTAAATGCTTTAGTGGTTCATATGTCTCTTGTTGTCCATGAAGTGCAAATTGGAGTTGAAGGAGCAGAGAGAGGAAACCAGCCCTTATTATGATCCAAAACAAATTTCATTCCATTGAGATGGGACCTACCTGTTTCCTTTAGCTTCTATGTTGTGTATTCTTCAGCATATGAAAAAAATATACAGATGGTTAACAGCAACCGTCTCTTATGTTACTTATATTCTAAAATCGGAATTCCAGATTCCTAGAGGAGAAAAAAAATGAACCAATAGGCAATCAGGGTCTTCTTGATTTGGTGGGAGCAATTGCACTGCTACAGAAGGTCATTTCAGGGATCAGTATTAGATGGCCACTATTTTATTTTTCCAGAATAACATGTACAAATGATTCCTTTAGGTGGAGGAAAAGTGGAATAAAAATCTAAAAAAGAAACAAATAAATTGAATTACATTCTCAGATAATTATTTTTAAAAAATAGTTTACCACCAACTCCAGGTCATAATTCCCAGAGTAGTTAAAAATTCAATATCTGGGTTGTACATCTGCACGAAATATGATGCATACCATTCTGATATCTTCCTCCATTCTTTCAAAAAGGTTAAATACATTGTCCAAAATGGGATATTGGTTGAAGATCAAACTAGAAAAGCAAAATTTAGCTTTATGGCTCTTAATGGGACTATGTGGAGTCAGTGGTATAAAAATACAGGAAATAGAGAAAGCAAAGGCAGCCACTAAATGAGATCCTTATCTACTTAAAAGTACACCAAGCTAACTCTCAAATTCTTATTGCTCTGTCAATGAGGTTTTTTTAATTACTGTTGGTCCTAGTATGCAAGGTTTTCTGAAAGATGCTTTTTCTAAAAGGCAGTTTGACTTTCTTGGTGTTTTTCTTTGAAAAAAATTTGCTTCTCATCTAAGAAGCTTCTTCAGTTCTGTTCACTTCCAGTTCACTTCTTCAGAACTGATGAAGCTTCTTGGATGAGAAGTGAAATGTTTTCAAAGAAAAAACTGAAATAAGTCCAATTGCCTTTTCAAAAAAGGACTATTGGGACAACCATAACCTGGATGATTGAGAATCTCCATAGGCTAGATATTTATGCAAGGTTATATTTAAAAAAAATGCCTCAAACTGTTGACAAGTAAGATATTGGGAGGAAACAAACCAGAAAGAACTCAGTTATTTAGAAAATATAATTATAAGAAAAGCTTTACATTCCCACAAGGCAGGCTTCCTAAGTTTTGTGGTTGGGGAAAAGTTAATGATTAAAGAGATAAAGTTGAGGTGGGAAGAGAGGGTTAGAGGTTGGGAAAAGGAACAGTAACTTTTTAGGCTGAATGTGCATTTTCCAAGAACGGAATTAGATCTCTAGGTCAGAGGTTCTCCATGCTATAGGTTCTTTCATGGATGCTTTAGATGGCAAATCATATCATCCATGTTAGTTGAGAATGATATAAATTATAATCTCAAACATGAGGAGGAGATACATTGGTAAAGGGTACTTCCATTCAACAAAAACAAAAGACTGTTAGAAACATCACTGAGACCATTAATTTTCCTTAGCGTTGAGAGGAAGGTGTACTGGTCCAAAAATCTGAAACTAAAGAGGAAGTATCAGAATTTTGTTCTAAGGATAACGAGAAAATTAGCCGCAATTAGGTTTCAGATTATCACCTTCCCTCTGGGAAATTAACAATGTCCCTCTCCTGGAATATTGTTTAAATCCTATTCTTTAGTGATACGTTTTTTCTTTGTTCAGCAGCACAGAACCTTTCATTCTTGCTCAAGACAAAGAGTTTCCAAACAAGTCCCCACATGTTTATAAAGATGTCCATAATGTTTTTACTTGGCAGGACCTGATTTTAGCTGGAAATCTTTTAATTTGGTTTTGCAACACTCTTTTAATAGCAACAGTCTTTTGTTTTCTGGCTCTGTTTGCCCATTTCTGAACGCTAGATACCTCGTTTCCCAATTATTCACATACACGCAAAGAGAAAAATAACGTGGATGAGACCTTTACACAGTTGGTCAATTATTTTCAAACCAATGTCTGAATGAACTACAATGCCCTTCAGTGTTAATCAGTAACCAAAAAAGCACTTGAAAGATAACATGGGATTGACTTTATAAATGGAAAACATCCAGATAGCTTATTGTCCTTTGAAACAGCAACAAGCTATATTTATTCAACAGAAAACTCACAAGGATCTATTGCATTTTTAGGAGACTGGGGTGGGGTTTAAGCATTCCTCATCATGACAATGCACATTTTATTTCCTAGCACAGGGGTTGCTATTATTAGAGACCCTGGGTGTTAAACCCAAATGGGTTGAAATGTCAGATTTTTAATCTAACAGGACGCCTAAATGAATATGAATTCAAATTTTGTATTTAATTTAGATAAAAATGAATCCTGCTATCCATTTACAGTGGAACCTCAGGTCACGAACGCTTCTGACCACGACCAAATCGGGTGTCGACCAAAAAATGCATAAAATGTTTGACTCTGGTTGCGAACACATCCTCGGATGGCGATCAAACACAGCTATGGTGATTTTTCCTGCAGCGGGTATTTCCACTTCCGCACCATTTTTTTTTAACACACATGTGCAGTTAATTTCACTTCCGGTCATGACCAAATCGGGTTGTGACCAAAGTCCTGGAATGGAGTATGGTCATGACCGGAGATTCCACTGTATCTATTTTTAGTATCATATTTAGTACAGCAGACATAGATCTAATTCAATCTGTGCATCTCTCATGAGATGATAGGATGGGGGGAAAAAACCTGACAGGAACTTTTATTTGCAAAAAAACCTCAAACAGCCAGAAGTTAGCATCAAATCGATTTTGTTGTTGGCTTATGACATTTCACAACTCTTGAAACTACACATATGGAATTGAAACAAGGGACACTTCATTTCCATCATAGCAAAAAGGAAAAAAAAATTCAACAATAGATATCCCAAAGCCATATTTCCCTTGATTGTATCATTTCCTATAACAAGTCTCACATCCACAACATGTACTTTGTTCTTTATTACCCTAGTGGGATTTCCCCACCTGCAGCAAAAGCAAGTAATGGAATCTCAGGGCTGTCTGTTTATTGATTCTCTGAGATAGCGTCTTATTTCAACATGTACTAACAAACACTCCCACCGTCAACAGAGGAGAAAAAGTGCCATGCGGAAGGAAAACACATTGTGCCACTTTTTCCAAAGAAATTGGTTTCCAGATGAAAGAATCAAAATATGGAAGAGTTCAGATTCATTTGTATAAGTGCCCTTGGGGTAAAATGGCCTTTATTTTCTCCCCCCCCCCATTATTTTCTTTTTAAACTTTTTACTTTGCACTTTTTGCTCTGTTTTTTACTTTCCTTTTTCTGAGTTTAATTTGTATTAGTTTTTAATCATTTATACACACACACACACACACACACACACACACACACACACACGTATGCATGCATGTATTATATGTTCTAGGTCTCTTTCATGGATGTTTTTTATCAAGTGGAATCAATTCTATGACTGCCTTGGTGCACCCGCCATCAGTTCTTTTTGCTATGTGACCAACCCATTTCCATTTCACGAAAGAGACCTAAAGCAAGATGGATTGATGACATCAGCAAGTATTGCAGGCCCAATTGGCAAAAAAAAGAGCGCAGGTCCATATTAGCTAGAAACATGATGAAGAGGCTTTGATCCTGTAGTGGATAGACAATGGCT
>JAOYMU010000192.1:107479180-107491404 GCA_025802295.1 Psammodynastes pulverulentus | reverse complement strand
GTACTTATGTATATACAAATATAACTCCAAAACCCCATATTTTATGGCAATGCATATTTAATCCTGTACAGTGTAGGTCCTGGGCCTAGAGAACATAGTGAGAAAGAGATCAGGCTAATTCTGTGGATTCTGACACAAGAGGTTAAAATAGGATAGCAGGAGGAGCAGCTGGAATGTCTTGGGCAGCCAAAACAAATACACAGACTAACAACATTGTGATTCATCAAATTCAAGTACGGTATGTAAATCCTGAGGCTGCCTGAGGCCCACAAAATCCATGGTTGAGATTCCCAGTGCCACAGCAAAAAATGCTAATGAATTGAAAAATAAAAAGCATTTAATAAGTAATATTTTAAAACTAAAAGATAAGGAAATTTAGGTTTTGTGTTGGCCCTGCCCACTTTGTTATCCTGACCTAGGTTACTTTTTGGAATGTAGCACCCAAAGTCTGAGTCAAAGATCATATGCAGGCCAAGGCCTTAGCAAATATATGCACCTGTAATGAATCCCTATACATATTGTCTACCACCATTCTGAACTAATTATTGAGTTCTTCTCCTCTATTTGGTAATTTAAATCCTTGCTTTATTTTGGTTAGTCATTTGAATGTTCCTGATTCTTTCCTCCTTTTTCCCTCCCTGCTAATTAAATCTTAATTCTTATGTACCAAATGTCAGTAGGATTATACATATTTCCTTCCTGTGTGATGGGTCTCTTGTGTAATATGAGCACCGGACAGAGTCACTTCTGCCAAACATGCAGCCCATATGGAAAAGACTTCTAGATTGTTCAATATTTAGTCGCTTAGTCAGATATTTATACTGTACTCAATCAATATTCAAAGGGAATTTCCCCCCAATTGCTGTAGATGCCATGGTAGAGTTGGACCAGTCTTCCTTTATCTCATTTTGCCTCAGTGTTCAATTCTACATGATTTTTTTTTGTCAAGCCATCTTCAGATGATATTCCAATTACAATGGGCTCTTTTGAAAAAAGGAGGGAAAGTCTCCAAAGTGAGGATAAAATAGTCTTTTAAACCTATAATTGATGAAAGAATTAGAATACCGTTGAAAGTATACCATGTTCTGTACATTTTGAATACCAAAATGTAGCTTCTTGATGCATCTGCAGTTTTATAGCTTGTCAATAACTATGTTAAGCTGAGTTTGGCAACAGTTCCTGTTCTAATGCATTTAGCAGAGCTTGCAAGAAGTATTAGTAGGTGAGGTACAGGACAGGTGTGGGAATTTGGCAGTAATCCTTTTCATTGGAGAAGGAAGTGTTCTTGTGGCATGTCAGAGCTTCTCATTTTTAAAATCAGATGAGAATTGTCACCTTTATAAAGCAAATATTTAACACTTTATGGACTACAGTGTCTCAGGTTTCAGAAAGGTTGGGAAGTATGTGTAGATCTAGGGCTCTAAGCCAGGGGTGTCAAAACCTTGGAAACTGTAAGACTTGTGGTCCCACGGGTCTTAAAGTTGACAAGGTTGGACAACCCTGCTCAAAGTAAAGTCTTTTTAAAATCAAGAACTTGTCATCCATTCACATTTTGCTTCTGGTGTGATTTCGGCTCAGTTTCATTATCTCTGCCTGTAGGATGGGAATTAAAACAGGGACCTAGTTAAAGATCTTGGTGGATTGAATATGGATATATAAAATTTTAAGGAATAAAGCCATTGTTCTAATGCTGGCTGAGGAATTCTGGGAGTTGAAATCCACACATCTTTAAGACATCTTTTTTCCTGGCCAAGTCACTCACCCTCGTGTGCCAGCAATGAGCAATCGTGTGTCAGATAGCAGATAGTTAGTCCTCCTGGGCTGGAAGGCTCTGGCTTCCATCCCTATTTCCTAGCTTTTAAAAACTGTTCCCCACGCCTTTTATTCCTGCCCTTTGCTCTCAAGAAAGGAACTGAAATAGACACAACATTATTTGCCACATCTGTGAAACAATATTTCCTTTGTTTATCTGAATCTTCTCTTTGATTTAACTGAAGACCTAATAATCTAAAAGAAGGACACAACCTATGTTCATTGGGGCCACATCTCACACAACTTTACACCCATACTTTCTTTTTTTTGTCCTCCACACAATTCATATTGCTATCATTCTTTTTAAAGGATTTGCTTTTAGAATCCCTCATCATTTAGGAAGCCTGGTTTTGCACACATTACAATTCGGTTAGTTTGACTGTTCCCTCTCAATTTTTTGTGATAATTGAATGAAGGTCCTTTTTCACCTGCAGTTAACTATGGGATTGTCCACGCTGCCCTATTGCCACATTGCAACTGGGGAAATAAAAATATTTTTAATTAAATAATTAGAAACAACACACACACAAACACACAGAGGCAGCTCTGGTGGCCTGGAGCTCTCGCTTTGCAATCAGGAGGCTGTGAGTTCGATCCTAGGTAGAGGCTAATATTTGAAATAGACACTCCTGCTGGAACAGGGAGTTGGACTAGATGACCTCCAAGGTCCCTTCCAACTCTGTATTCTATGACTCTAAGCCAATCATACTTCTTGTGTTTTGAACTGAAAATGTTCTATATGAGAAACAAATGTTCTAGCCATGAATATCAGATGATATAATATCAACATGAGCAAAAAGTCTTCTTGAAGAAATGCTTTGCAAATGCAAGAAAGGAATTTTAAAACTGTTTATTTTGCCTGCATACCATATATACACAGTATGTGCAGTAATATTTTCCCATAGAAAGGAAAGTGATAGGCCATTGCCCTCCTGGAAGAGAAAGTAAGGCAAATTGTTCAATGAAAAGATATGGTATCCTGCAGTCTGGACAAAATCCTTTCCAAGATGTTACCAGTCATCTCAGTCTACGCAGCATTTTCTTCATACCTTCTTAGGTGTAAACTTCCCTGAGTACAAGACAGGAATAGCAGTGCAAATTTATTGAGTTTTATCAACGTGTCTGGTAACATCTTTTACTTGCCATTACACCATGATGTTGATCCATGCTTTTGCTTTGACTCCATGAGTGAGGTATGTATATTTAAGTCATCCTTAGCGGTGCCAGTATTAAATACTGTTTTCTCTGTAATTCTGACACCCACCAAAGACAACTGCCAGGCGTGTTAAATCTCATGCATCTCACCACTGATTATGTTGGTGGCAATATTAGGGGTCAGTTGTGGGTGGGATCGGAGTGGTGCTTCTTGGCAATTTCAGGCTGATGTTGGCATGCCCCCCTTCCCTTGGTCCTTGGCCAGCCTTATCTACCATAATTCTGCTGTTGTTTTCCTAAAGAGCTGAACACAGACATGCTTTATATCAGAACTGTACAACTGTGTTACACTGTTCAGCTGCCCTTAACTTTGTGGCCTTTACCAGTTCAGTCCAATCTGAAATAGTGGAATAGTGGAATGACTTTCCCTGAGACACACCATTATTTTCCAGACAGAATATGGAAGCATCTAGAAGCCTGCGTATTGCTTATATAAACAAGTTACTAATGACTTAGCTCTATCTTTGATTCTGCTATTTTTATTTTCATGTATTCATCTGGAGAATAAATTAAAGGAATTAAAGGAAGAAGTCTAAAAATCCAGACTCCTGCAGATCTGCCCCATTCCTGCCATGGTCCATGATTAAAAGATATTTTCCCTCATCAGTTGGTGATGTGCAAAAGAAAGAGAACTCCAAAGCTACAAAAGTAATCTTTATGTATTACAAGTTGTGTTTGTAAAATCAGAAGAGCAACAAACAGTACTGAAGCTGAATATATGCAACAGAGGTAAGACTGAAATTGATGATGGGACAACAAATGACATGCCAATATGGTTTTTTGCAGCTTCAGAAGGGATGGATAGCCTCTTAACTCAGCATAGGAGGAAGGCCCTGAATAGATGATTTAGAAGAAAATAACTACTCTGTACCTAACTGCAGGATATCCCCCCCCCCTCAGCCTTCAGCTCTATATTCCTGTAGTAGTAAATCTGTAGGTACTGGACATTAGGCTTGTTTGCATTAAATGAATGATACACAAAGACACACACACACATACATATACGTGTGTACATACTGTGGGAAGAAAGTAAAAGTGCTAAAGCTCAATGAAGCCCAAGCCCAAGCAGGGCCTTTGTCATCAAGAAGGGTGTGACTGACTCCTTTCACTTGGGGGAAAAACAATGGCATAGTTGGAAGACTGGTAATACCATTTGGAATGTAGCTGAGCTCTGTTAAGAAACTGAACTTGCTGAATTGCACTATTGAACTTCAAAGCTCACAGTTCAAAGCTAAGATATGTAGGACGGAGCACACCCCATTGGTGCTTGTCTCCGAATATGAAATTTATGCAACACAAAAAATTTTCCTCTTCCATAAAGATCAGAAAGATACCGTGGAATCTAAGAGACATAAATTCTAGTGTAAGATTAGCCTCCCTTCCTCTAATTCCTCATCATCAGATCAGCTCATTTGGAGCCTTTGCAGGACATAGAAACCATATACTCAAGCTGAAGCAAGTGTTCCAGCTAGAATTAAGAAAGATACAGTGTGAATAAGGAGCACAGACATTATGTTTTCTGAAGTCATATGATAGAAGGTCAAAAGCTAACGCTTATGGTTTTGTAAACTGTCTAAGTGGGAGAAACCCATGGATCACATACAGTATCCTCTGGATGTTCCAGTCACAGCTGCTTCAACACATTTGGGAGGCCAAATTTCAGAATAAGATAGCATCTCCCCACCCAATTTCATGTGTTAAAATGGTGACTGAGCTGGCATTCACTAAGTCTGAATTTAGTTGAAGAAAAGGGGCAATGTTCTAACATTTGACAGGAGTGTCAAACTCGATTTCATTGAGGGCCGCATCAGGGTTGTCTTTGATCTCAGCGGGCCGGGGTGGGTGTGACCAAGGTGGGTGTAGCCAGCATGACATCACTTGTGTTGGGGGTGCCTGTGGTGGCCTGAGCGCTCTGCCAGCAAAAACATGCTTCCGAGCTCCATTTTCAGCTGCAATGGCCTCCTGCAACCT
The DNA here is from genome assembly GCA_025802295.1 of Psammodynastes pulverulentus. Classification (NCBI taxonomy): domain Eukaryota; kingdom Metazoa; phylum Chordata; class Lepidosauria; order Squamata; family Psammodynastidae; genus Psammodynastes; species Psammodynastes pulverulentus. Next base: position 107,486,406 of record JAOYMU010000192.1, on the reverse strand, counting down.
TCTGCCAGCAAAAACTGAGTTTGGGAGGGCTGCCCATGGCCCTCTCAAGCTGCATTTTCACTGGCAGAGTTACTGCATGCCAGTCCTTCACTGTTTTCAGGGTGGCCCCGCAGGCCAGATCTAAGCACCCCATGGGCTGAATCCTCCCCCCGAGCCTTGAGTTGACACCCCTGCCTTAAGACATCAAATTAGTTTAGAGAATATGTGGTTATCATCTACCAACATCTTATGCCTAATGTCAACACATTACAAGAAGATAAGTCATCTTCCAGTTAAATGGTAATCGAATAGAAATCAAGTACAAGGAATACTAGTGGTTTTGAAATGGCTGGATCACAGCCCATAAATGCCAATATAGCAAAGACAAAAGGAAAGTTTTCTACTGCAGAAATATGTATACTATGTGTTATACTGAATGACTAAATCAGGGCATGACTAAGCATGAACTTATGTGAAGTTGTCAAGACAACAGCAAATCAAAATGGGATGAAATAGTTGTTTCACATTCGGGGTGCATCAGATCTTCTACGGCAGCAAAAAACCCTGAAAGGAATGGAGTATCCATCATTTGGATATGACTCTTATTTTATCCATCACTTGGATACAATTCAAAAAAATTATTCAATTTAAGTCCAAAGCAAGCCAACACAGAGGAAGTGGAAGGTAATAGTTTTGTAATGACTTGCAACACCTTGTAGACACTACATCAATTCAAAAGTAAATAAATATATCCCAAAATTCACATGCCAGTTATTGGAGACTAGAATACTAAAAGTTGGAATTCCAGAATAATGGGAAAATATGTGCTAAGTGTACAAAACAAAGCAGGAAAGAAGGCAATAGAAAATTCAATGTTATATCAAATAACTTTTCCAGCATCTTAAAAGATAATGCTTAAAAGAAAGCTCAAGGACATCACTGGATGGTTAACACCAAAATCAATGTCACTATACAATACATAAGCAAATATTTATTTCTTTGTTTGTTTGAATTTATTCACTGCTCAATTCTAATGGACTGTGAGGCAAACAAAACTGGACAATGTATAAAACATTTTAAAAAACAGAGAAACTTTACTCAATAAACAAAAAGCAAGAAGAGATGCTGACTGAGGCTTCTAACCCTTTTTGAAAATTATGACTTAAAGCAGGGATCTCCAAACTAATATCCCAAGATGCAAAAAGCAAAATGAAGCCAAATGGTTTTCTGCTGATGTAGTAGTAGTAGTAGTAGTAGTAGTAGTAGTAGTAGTAGTAGTAAAATTTATTTGCTTCCCATCTTATTTCAAAGTGACTTTGGGCAGCATGATACATTTTAAAAAATGATGAAAAATAGAAAGCAAAAGGTATGAGAGACAAACATTGCCAGACATTGACATTTAGAGAAAATGCAAAAGTCTTGGGATAATGATAGAATGGGAAGAGCAAGAGATTTAAGACAATTACAGAAACTAAAGGAAACTTCTATACAACAATGGACATGAAAAAGTAAAAAGAAGGCAAAAATCTTCTGGAAAAAGAAGACGTAAAGAAAAGGTGGAATGAACATACAAAAGAATACACCAACCTTCTCTGACATATACCAAAAATATGATCATTATCTAGAAAGTGAAGTTAAACAAGCTGCAGAAAACATTGCTAAGAAAACTTCAGGAGCTGATAAATTACCAGGACAACTGTTTAAAATATTACAAGATGATGCACTTCAAGTATTATACATGATTTGGAAGCTGGTATGAAAAACACAGCAATGGCCAAGGACCTGGAAAAGATCAATGTAATTCAAATGTCAAAAACAGGCATGCTAAAGATGCTCAATGCTCAAAAAAAATGCTCAAATGATCAAACAACTGTTCTGAATCCAACAATGTAGGGAACAAAAAAGTGTATAGATAACACCTGATAGATAATGGAAAAAGCCAAGTTTTTCCATTGTTTATATTTAAATCTCTAGATATTTTTTTAAAAATCTATTATTGCTTCATTGATTAGCCAAAGTTTTTGACGGTGCATATCCCAACAAATTGTAGATAGTTCTGAAAAATCAGGGGATATGGGGTCATTTCCTTTGCCTATTGAAGGATGTGTGTCACAATCAGGAAGAACAGATTACAGAGGAACTAAATAATTCAGATTTGGGAAAGGGTAGCAACTGGGATTAAAATTTAAAAAAAAAAACCTTCTTCAACAGTCTAAGACAGAAGTCCCCAAACTTGGCAACTTGAAGACTTGTGGACTTCAACTCCCAGAATTCTCCAGCCAGCTATGCTGGAGTTAAAGTCCACAAGTCTTAAAGTTGCCACATTTGGGGACCCCTGGTCTAAGATATGCCATTTTACCACCTTGATGACTGAAAACGAGGGCAATTTAAAATATTGTTGAAGGTGAAAGAATAGAAAAGAGGGCAAACAGCTCTCTAGTCTTCTGATCATTTTTCTTTTGTTTGTTTTGTTTTTAAAACTAAGATCAGGTTAAAAAGAAGTTGTAGCAGGCTTAATTTCCTAGGCCAAAAAACTCACAGGGATGGTGACTATAGCTGTGAAATATAGAAATGGCTGCTGTTTTTGGGATATATTGCCATCTGAAATGGTGTTTTGATGATTTCCAAATATGACGATTTTTAGTTAGTGATTACTACTAATAATACCTGATACCAAATTCCTTCTATGTCTCTATGATGCAAGGATGAAACAGCCCCAATGAATGCCCTTTAAAGTACAACCAGGTAGTCCTTGACTTACAACCACAATTAGGGCCAAAATTTATGTTGCTAAGCAACGTGGGTGTTGTGAGTCATGCCTGATTTTACGACCTTTCTTTCTGCAGTTGTTAAAGGAATCCATCTTCCTCCACTGATTTTGCTTGCCAGAAACTGGCTGAGAAGATTGCAAAAGGTGGTCACATGACCATGGGGATGCTTCAACAGTTGTAAGTGGAAGGGACTGTAAGCCACTTTTTACAGTGATATTGTAATTCTGAACAGTTGCTAAACAATGGTAGTAAGTTGAGGACTGTTGTTCAGTCACTGAGTCATGTCCAACTCTTCCTGACTCCATGGACCATAGCACCCCACGCCCCCTATCCTCTACAGTTTCCAAGAGCTTGCCCAAATTCATATTTATTGCATCAATGACATTATCTAACCATCTCATCCTCCTTCTCCTTTTGCCTTCAATCTTTCCCAACATCAGGGTCTTTTTCCAATGAGTCCTCTCTTCTCATTAGGTGGCCAAAGTATTTGAGCTTCGGTTTCAGTATCTGTCCTTCCAAAGAACAGTCAGGGTTGACTGATTTGGTAACCCCTATAATGATTTCTGTGATCTTATTTGAAGTTTCGTAGAACCATAGGTTTGGAAGTGTACACAGAGGTCATCTGCTCCAACTTCCCTGCTTGGGGCAGGATTTGCTAAAGCGTTTATGACATGGCTATCCAACCTCTCTTTGAAAACTTCCAGTGAAGGGGAACATAAAACAGCCTGTTCCACGGGTTGACAGTTCTCAACCATCCCCCCTAATCTAACCTGAATCTACCTCCCTGTAGTTTCATTAGGCTTCTGTTTTGTTGATTTTCATCAGAGAAGTTCATCAGTTATCATCTCCATGCGGAAAGGAAACCACCAGAATCGCAGCTGTAATAATTTACTGAGTCTGGTTCATAATACAGATGCCTTGCCATAATGAGTACAGGTGTTTCAGCAGAGCAGAGCCTCCCCAGTAGATTGGATTTGTAGACTGCCTGTGGAAAACAAATTCCTGACCATAAAGATCTCAGAAATTGCAATATAAACGATGGAAAAGAAGCTCTCCCATTTGTAAAAGTTCCAAATCACTAAAAAAGAAATAAAACATTGATAAAGGTTAATGATGCAGCAGTAATCCTCACTTAATGACCAACAATGGAACTTGAAACTCTGTTATTAAATGAGACAAAACATGTAACCATGCTGGTCAGTTTTGCTGCAGTCATTAATCAAATCAACCATGGTTGTTAAGTGTAATGTCGCTTGTGACTTACTGCTTGTTTCTCCGTTGACTTTGCTCGTCAGAAGTCAATTGTGAAGTATGCAAATGACAATCGTGTGCATGTGTCTGCTGTGCTGTGCATGCTGTGAGTATCATAAATTCTAGGATCAGTCAAAAAGCTACTTTTTTCAGTGCTGTCATAAGTTTGAATGATCACTAAGCAGAGCACTCATTAAGTGAGAACGACCTGCATTTGAAAATGGCATAAGGCCACACTTCTCTTGCCAGGCAAGGATTTGGTTGATGTCACTAACTCCTGATTAAATGCTTAGATTTCCTGCTCAGAAACTTTATCTTGGACTGTGGCTTTGTAACAACTCATGCAGGGCATGCCTAGACATCCGTTGTGATATTAAATGGGATGTATCAGCCAACATAATCTTTGTACATGCTTGAGTTAATATAATGTATAGAACTGACTAATTTAGTTTACAAGAGCAGATAGACAGCTAGCAGGGACCTGTGAAAATTTCACAATGGAAAAGGATAAATTGGCACCAGACTTTTATCACTCTAGGGAATATTTATTTTACAGAACATCCGACATGCCGGCTCCTCTGTCAATGTGTGACGTGTATTTTCTGGGAACGCTACCCAGATTGTTAAGGTCAACAGGCCTATGCTGTCCTAGAAGGAGCAACCAAGCTTAAAGCCTGAGAGCCCTGTAGCAACAATAAGTGTATTTATGTCTTGTGTCTCCTCTACTAATTGAGTTAAAAAGACAATTTCCATTAGGTATTATCCATCAGGATTTGAATTATGGGTCATGCACTGGTGACCAACAGATTTCCAAGAGCAATAAGACTTCCCCACCTGCTTGCTTCAGATATGAGTCTTAAATCTTAAACCAACCATTAAAATATTCATGATAATGACATAATAATTAGTATAAAAGAAATATTGTAAAGCAATCCATGCAGTAAAAATAATAGTAATGGAGTAAATGGAATCAAAATAATAAATGTTAGATACATGGCAACAAAATGTTAACAATTAGATGCCCTCTAGAAGAACTCTGACTTAAAGAACTCCAGATAATAGAATGACATGAAAACAATTCCATAAGGCTGGTGAATTGGGGTATTCACTGATATCCCCACCAGTCCATGGAAAAATTGCCTTCTACAAAATCGGTCCCTGGTGCCAGCTTCGTGGAAGGTTGGTGACCGCTGCACTAAAAAAGCAGAGACCAAGAAGATAAATGCCATGTTCTCCAAACAACCATCCAAGATGTATTTCCAATGGCAGTACAATAATACAACAGTCATCTTCTGCATAAACTGAACAATACTGGAAGAACATATGGGAGAAAAGTGAGACACACAACATTAGGTGCAAAGTGACTGCAGGACCAGAGTGCCGATCACAGCAAACTCCCAGAACAAGAACTAGTCACAATCACAGTAGCTGACATTCAGCTGTGAGTCAAGAATGTGAAGAACTGGATAGCACCTGGCCCAGCACAGGATCCACACTTGCTAGCTAAAAAAACCCTAACAGTAGTTCAGTGCATGAATGTCTAGCAGCACAAATGAACCAGTTGCTAGCAGCGAACTCCCACAAGGAAGGACGGTGCTGAGACAAGGACCAAAATACAACAGTGGTAATAGATGTAGCTGTGCCAGATGACAACACCAGAAAGAAGAGGTATGAGAAGATAGAGAAGTACCAGGGCCCTAAAGAGGAACTGGAGGGGATGGGGGAAGTAAAAGCTAATACTGGTAAGGGCACTCAGGGCTGTGACTGCTAAGCTGGGAGACTGGCTCTAACCGATCTCAGGAACAACATCAGAGTGCAGTGCAGTGTTAGGAACAGCTAAGATCCTGCACAGAGCTCTCAAACTCCCAGCAGAGAGTAGAGGACCCAAGAGTGGGGAAGACACATAACACCCATAAGGGTGAGAAAGGAATATTTTTATATATGATTTTTAGTAATTAAAAAAAAACTAATTCAAACAAAGTATATATACAATGTCTAAATGGAGAGAAAGAATGTCAGAGATGAGTATATTCCCTGAGCATATCATATAATCACCTTGGATCCCAAAAATCAAACTAGACAAGATGGCGAAAAGGGAATCTCTTGTTCCTTTTTTGCCCACCACTAGTATTAAAATCTCATGTATGAAAAGTTTTTGCCCAGCCTAGACATAATTGATTGATGAAATATTCTTGCTGTAATTATGGCATGTGTACATCAATTCAGAGAGGAATTTGTCAACCATTGATTGATAACTGTAACCCTAACCAATTAGTTAGGTGGAAGTGTCAGACAGTAGAAATAAGTGGATATAATTTATCAGTGCATGAGACCCACTAACAAGCAAAACCTTTTTGGTGGGAGAAAAAGGAACAACCACCAAGATATGTGTATTTAAAGTCTTATTTAAACAAAGCAGTTAAATGCAAGTATTTCATATTGATTCGTCAGTACCAACATTACAGTAACAGAGTTTAAAAAATCAAGATAGAGCAAAAAGTCCAGCGAGAGCATTAATTAGACATATAACATGTGTGAACACCAACCAGTGTAACTCTGGTACTGATGAGTTAATACGAAATGCTTGCATCTACCGCTGTTCATCTTTTAACAGCTTTGTTTAAATTGTTAAAGGGGACAAACTGCTTTAAAGTCTTATTTGCCACAATGAAGTGGGAAGTTATAAACTGTACATGGCAACTGCTTTTTTTTCAAATAAGAACAACAATTCAACAAGTGGAAATAGCAGAGGCTTCTATTCACACAGAGGTAAAGCTCAGAAACAAGTTGCCATCCTCTTGTACTCTTTATATTATATTATGAGAAACAAGCAGGATTAAGAGGCACATACATTAATTTGATGCTCCTGTACAACATCATTTGTATTCCTCTGAGATTTTTAAAAGGTATTTGCAAGTTAATGGGTGTACATTAGTCTTTTGAAATGAAATGCCAATAAATGTGGTTGAGAATTACTTTTTTTCATTCCAAGTTCAGTCTATATGAGAATGAATTCCTAACGTAAGATCATATAGCAATAAGAGAAATTTTAAAAAGCTTGTTATGCTAGACACAAAGGATTCCAGATACAAAGGATTCTTAATGCAGTTTTGAAAACTAAGAAAAGCATTTCCATTACCAAATGATCATCTTCTGTTTTTCTCTTTTTAAAGGAAGAGCATTTATTTTTACTGAGATCCTCTCCCCTTCCCCTCCCCTTCTCCC
>JAOYMU010000192.1:107373926-107385247 GCA_025802295.1 Psammodynastes pulverulentus | reverse complement strand
ATTTTTAAGAAATTTTCTGTTCGTGAACCGAATTGTTCGTGAACCGGAGCGTTCGTGAACCGAGGTACCACTGTACAGTATTATGAAGGAGGAGCCAGGGGTCCTTCAGCTAGTCTTTAAATGGTGAAGATCATGACATCTGATATTTATTCTTTTCCTTTTACTATTTGGAAAAAAGAGAGAATATTTAACCCATGTTGACTGGTTTACAGTTTTAGAGGCCTGGATTTTTCATGACTTTCTCTTCTTACTGCTTTGAGACATTAGTCGTGGAAGTCATTAATATTTGTTTCCTGGAAATACCCAAACACATTAGAATGTAAAAGCTGGAACCTAATCTTCCTATCTTACAGAATACTCTTTCTACTAACATGTGCTGCTGTGGGCCCATCTTAAAAAATATCTCCTTCTCCCTAATCATCTGAAGGTAGAGTTCTGAAGCTAGAATTCTGAATATACGAAGTTCAATTTCTTTATATATGTAGTTGAAATAAATGCTACAAATGAAAGCATCTAACAGAGTCTTAACCAAAGCCAACTCTTATAAATTGGCAAGGTTTTTCTTCTCTCAGAGCAGGGATGAACAAGAACCTCCCAGGAGCTCTAAGAATCTCTTCAAAGGTCACCACCACTTTGAGAAAATATCTTAATTCATGGGGAGCACTCAAACTATCTGTATTTCAATAAGTCAGTATAGCTACAGAAACAATTCAGTGAATAAGTTAAAATGTAGATGTGGTTCTGAACTTTCCTATTTATGTAAGTTCCACACCTTGTTTTGAGCACAAATCCCAGCATACCATTCAAAGCCCTTTGACACAAACATGGAATCCCTTGTTTTCAGGTTACCTAAAGGCTTTTTACTCCCATCACAACTCTATTTCGCCTTATTAAGAACTTAAAATGTACATTTGAGCATATGTGATGAGTGGTTATTGTATGTGCTAAAAGCTCACTTGTACCTCCCCATTCATATCTAGCAATTATTCCCATCCTTATTGTTATATACACCATGCACAGCAATGGGATGTAATCGGCGCCATCTAAGTTTGGGATCACGCATGTGCACTGGAAATATGCACATGTGATGCTTCCCAGCCCCCAGCTGGGGCTTATAGGAACAAGCAGCTTCAGGAGATGAAGCACAGGTAAAAATCAGGGCATGTGGGAGAGCCCATCATAGGTTTTTTGCTTCCTGTTCTGCTCTGCAGAATGGAGGCTTCCTATAATAACTGGATCACCCGATCCAAGCAGACCCGGCTAGATCCCACCCCTGACTGTGCACTATCCTAGATAATTGTAAGGGAAGGCTAATATAATGCATATTGTTTTAGAAGAAGCCTATAAGCTATTGAGATGCATACTAACTCTTGCTGATGCCTCCTCATTACCTGCTTATTATGCAGCAGTAAATTGGCTTTTAGCTACAGGAGATGCACTTCCTTTTTGTTTTTTACTGTGAATCCTTTTTAGTATGTATGTTATTGATAAGTCTCATAATGCAAAAATAGCTAAAACAAATGCAAGGTCTTATAATTTACACTAATATGTTTACAGATAAATATCAGCAAAGCATTCTTTCCATTTTTTTCATTTGATAAATGAAATATGTCAAAACTATAACTTTCACGTATACCGCTTTGCTCACAGCCTGACAAAAAATGAGGGTGGTGGATTGGAATGCAAGGGTGGGGGAGGAATGGCCTCCAAACATCGTTGGTTTCCATGAAACATTGCTCCCCCCCTCAAGGACACCCAGGGCAGATACCACAGTCTGGTTGGCTAGTTCTCAAAACAAAATGAACATAAATGATTGGTGGATGTAATGGATGGTGGATGGCCTGTGGGGAAATGAACTATGCATGTATTTACATGGGAAGTCCAGAGCTGACTTTGCTTCTTCTGTGCCAATGTGGATTTATTCAGTAAAGTTTATACTTTATACTGTTGGTAAAATAATGTCCCAGGAGTTTATTTTTCTGGATTCGCCAGCTGGACTACTGACAATGAGTTTCATATAAAGTATTTGTGAATCAGTTTGCATGATAGTTGCAATTTAAAGGAATATTTATGTGCACCCAACCTTTGATGGCTGAAGAATTCTGGGAGTTAAAGTCCACAAGTCTTAAAGTTGCCAAGGTTGGAGACCCCTGCATTTGAATAATAATACCTAAGGATACTGTTTTTCTATTATCTGATAGCTTGGATTTAGAATGTGATCATTCCATATCCTCAGCTACATAGAAATTTGAAGCTTCCAAAAGGACTACAGGCTCCTTGAGTCTAGAACAGTGGTTCCCAACATGAGGCCCATGCACCACAGGGAGGCAATTTGATTTTAATGGCGGCAATTCAAAAAGTCCGCTAATTTGAAAGCCCACTAATTTTGAAAGCCCACTTCAAAATTAGGATCAGGATTTTAGAGATGCTTAGGTGGGGCATGGTCCCAAAAAAGGTTGGGAACCACTGGTCTAGAATTAGTAAGAAGTAGAAGGTTCATGCCTCTTTTCTCTTTGCAAGTGCTGAAACCCATGGTCAAATGTCTCCAGGTTCTATCTCTGGTGAGGACATAGTTCTTGTAGACTTTCTAAAGTTGGAATGAACTTTTGTAGGGGAAAAGTTTATTCTATCCAATGAAACAAAAATGTGAAGGGCTTCTAGTTGTATCCAAAGAGCCAAGGAGATCAAATTAAAGAAAAATGAGGAACACAATGGGATAGTTGATGCATCAAGCACATTTTAATGGTTTCTGCATTGTTTAATGGGAACAGAATTTATTAAAATTTTGAGCATTGTCTCTCAAAAAGCAGTTGTGAGTGAATGTTCCATATTGTTGTCCTCTCATATAATTTTAGATTTCTGCATTAAGTGATTTGTGCTGCACTTAATGCAGCTGGAATACAATTGGATGATGGATACACCCAAGGCTACTGATGAAAATAAGATATGAATCTTGAGAGAGTTATTCTGTGGAAAAGATTTTAAATAAACGTGTTCCTGTTGTATTATAACCAAAATAACAGTTATAATATGAACCATGCCTACAGCATTGCTGTATAGTTCTAGTGAGGAGGCTGCATTATTATTAACATCTCTTCACGTGTTATTTCTTCTTTTTGGCTTTATTTTTATAGTTTTTAATATGCTGATAATAAATGAAACTAAAATGCTTTGGGACTTTAGAATGCAAACAGACATGCACCTGCCACATAACATCTCAGACTTAATGATTGTTAATAAGAAAGACAAAATAAAAGTCTGGATAGTGGACATGCCAATCTCTGGAGAGAGCAGAATAAAAGAGAAATACCTGGAGAAGATAACAAAATACAAAGACCAGCAAATAGAAATAGAATGATTGTGGTGAAAGAAGCCAAAGGTAGTATCAATAGTATAGGATTCTTTAGTACAATCCCAAAACAACTGAAGCACCACTTAAAACACCATCAGCATTGACAAATTAACCATCAATTGCAAAAGGCAGCTTTACTTGAAACAGCTTACATCCTGCAATGAGACCTCTAATATCATCAAACATCAATATCTACCATCCCAGGTTCTTGGGAAGGACTTCATAGGTGGAGAAAAATGCCAAATCTGGCCTAAACATCCTGATGACTAACAATTAACTGTGATAATAATAAAAACATGATACTTCAATATCTAGAAAGTTGAATTTATCAGACCTGAACAGCATGATTTTACAAGAAATCACCCTGCTTGGAACTGCCTATATTCTTAGACACTTTCTAGTTCTTAGTCCTTGGTTAGGATTTGAATTATTAGTTTCCACCAGTCTTAGACTGTGAATCTAACTGTACATTTCCCACACATAATTGTTTTGGATATTTATTGACCGTATTTTAGCTTTGTTATATGCAACCTGTAATCACTTATTTTTGATGGGCAAATATATACTGTAAATTTGATAATTAAATAGTTCAATGCACAGCTTTCTCCAAACTACCGTACCTTATTAAATAAACAGTGCTTGTGATCCATTCATTTACATTTGAAATTATATTATAAGGCAATTGAATGTTTCACACACAGTATGCATTTATAATTGAAAGTGGTTGTAATTTGCATCAGGCATTTATTTCAAGAAAAGTATTATTGAAATATTTGATGGGAGTTGTGTAGTTGCTCCAATTCCTGCTCATATATATACACCAGTATATTTTCAAGTTAAAGTACAATATTAGTTTGTATAAACACAGAGAAAAGTATTGCATTATTTTGCTTGTTTTATATCAACTTTTGTTATTGTGGACAGATAGCCAAGCCAAGGAAAGTGCATGTACATGACATTTTACAGATATTAAGCAATGGAACTAGATTACCCACATGGGCTTTCTAGCAAGATTGTGCAGAATAAGGCCAGATAGAGTCACATGAATAAACATATAGGATATATTAGGAAAAATTCAAGGAAATTATATCCTTTCATGGGTTCATATAGTTTGACTTTATAGATGTTTTGCAAACTTGAGTTTGGTTTAAGGTGTTCCTCAGAGGTATTGCATGGATACTCATGTGGACTTTGAATCATATGTTGTCCTTTAAATCCAGACCTTTACCCAGCCCCAATACAGAAAGGTTCCAAATTCCCCTAGATTCTGATGTCTGCAATTTTAAAAAGGTGAACTTTGTAGATGAGCTTTGTAAAACATTTTTTCAGAGTCATTGCCAGTAAGAATAGACAATAGCTCAGCTCAGTAAGGCAGCATAAATTGCCTGTTAGTTGTACAGGCCTTTAACTGCCACAATTCTAGTCAACAAGATGAAAAGCCTTGATAATAAGTCTAAAATTGAATATAAATAAGAGCATTCTGTATTCCTATGCATCTGCTCTGTTCTGTACTACAAAAAAAATTAATACCAATGAATGTCCTAAGACGGTCAAAGTAGCTCAATGATATGATTAAACCATAACTGATGAAACTATTCCTTTTAATAATATGATTTTTTTTAGTGTACAGTGCCTTTATAATGGATTAGGACTTTCATTGGTTTTAGGAAGTTGGATTACAGGATACAGTGTGCATTTTTTGGATTGGAAACCTATACTGGATTGTCCACTTAATTTAATCAGAGTTGTTTAAAACTAAAAAAATCTTAACAGGCATTTTCAGATAAATTGGGCAATCGCTATTTAATTAATAGTCTGGTATCTGATCCTTCATACTGCATCCTCTGGTCTGGTGGGTTGCAGCCAAAAATGTGCCAAACAATTTGGGTGGAAGCAACAGGAAGATTCTGGTAGGTCGGCTGTGGAGAATCATTTATTCTGTTCCTTTCCCGTGATGCATAAGCACAGGCTATCATTGCGTGTTGTACCCATTCCTGATTTCTCTGTTCCTGTCACTCCTGATGTATTTTGACTCATTAAGAACCACAACATTTATTAGAAATTGGCGAGTCTTTCTGTCATTCTCTAAAGCCTCAGTGACTCATCAGGAGGTTTGCTATATAGTCTTTTGGAAGTAAAACCAAGACATTAAATACCAATAGGCACCATTGAGACTCTGTTGAAGTAAATAAGATTTTTAACAGCAGCGTCAGGGCAAAAAAAACATTGGCAGGCCAGTCCATTCAAGCCTATTTAAAACAATAAGCAATAATAAGTTGAAGTTGCCATAATTACCTCATTAAAACCAACAGAATGTTCACCAAGCATTTCTGGCTAAATAGAATTACAGAACCTAGACCATGAACCAGCAAATTTGTGTTGACTCAACCAAACAATTCAGCCAAACATAGCAATCTATCCTGTAAATAGTGGTGGCTGATTTCATTCATTCTCACACAGATAGACCTAACAGACTTGGAAATCTGCAAGTTCTTTTGTAGATCATCAAAGAGCTATCTGAAGTGGATGGATGGAAATGAAAGTAATAAGGCTGCCATTGATGAAATTACCCAGGGAGCAATTTCTTAATGTTTTATTTAGTTTTCAAAGGGCACCCCTTGGCAAAATATTCTGGAAGTCCCATCCCAATGCATATTTTTGGATCTTTCTTAATTTTTTCTCTCTCCCTCTCCCAACTTCCCACTGCCCTTACTCTTTCTGATAGTTCTTTCTTCATCACTTATCAGCAACAGAGCAACCTTTCCTCTTCTTCTCTCCAATATTAGGATGGAGCCAGTGTGCTTCATGTTGGCTAATGTGTTGAAGTTGGATGGGAAAGTTGGTGTTGGCCCACAGGGCTCTCTCTTATTGTTGTGGGAGTATAAATAAGTATGTCTGCCATTTTTCACTGTCAGGTTTTTTTTTCCTTTAAAAATCTTGCAATTGCGGTTCCCTCCAAATTTCAAATGCCGCCAATTTTCCAAATGGGTCTTCTTCTTTGTATTCTGTATCTGGGGCACCAATAGTCAGAAAAGAGTAAAATTCTCACCCGGATCACATTGCTCACTTCTTCCTGCTCCTGCACAATCTTAGGGCTCTGGCTGACTCCATCTTTGTGGCTGCCATCTTGACAGCCGCTACAACTCATCTCAGGGTAGAGGGCTTTCCATGGCAGGGAGGGAAGAAGCAACTCCCCTCTACCTGCCAGGTGGTCCTTCTTTCTAAATCATTCCTCCAGAGTGATTCTGGCCCCTTTGGGGGCCGTTCAATGCGAAGAGCTCGGCGTGGGACTGCGGACGATCGCGGATCCCACAGCTGACTGCAACGGAAGCTCAAACCGGAACCGGTATGTCTGCCATCTTGAACTCTTGAAGAAAGATAAGGATGTAAATTCAATAAATGAAAGAATCTATGTGCATTGAATCTGGCAACTAGATTTATCCATAATGTCTGCAGGGGAAAAAAACCAACAGGGTATCTCTCTGTTTATATTTTTAAGGATAACGTCAGGGGTGGGATCTAGCTGGGTCTGCCTGGGTCAGGTGATCTGGTTGTTATGAGAAGCCTCCATTCTGCGGAGTGGAACAGGAAGCAAAAAAACTATGCTAGGCCCTCCCCCCCCTCCCCCCCGATTTTTACCCATGCTTTATCTCCTGAAGCTGCTTGTTCCTACAAGCCCCAGCTGGGGACTGGGAAGCATTGTCCACATATTTTTACAATGTGCACGCACGCTCCTGAACTGGTAGATGGTGCCAGTTACATCCCATTGCTGGATAATGCCATATGTAGCTTTGCATGTGGAGATCTTGCAAGCTATGAGGCTTTGGGCTTTTGCTGGGTAATCTAGTTCTAGCAAATCAATATTCTCATTTTGGTTACCTGTAAGTTTCTAACTAGAAACATCTTTAATCTGATGTAGCAGGGATTATTCTTATGTCCATAGGAACAGAAGAAACAAGCTGGATCACCTTCTACATCATTTTCTTTCCAACTTGAAGCACATGAATACAAGAACACCTTCATTATCATACTTTCTAGATCCACCCACATATTGTCTGAACAAGGCATTATAGGTTGCAGAGTTGATGTTATTTGCTTTAACAAGCTGCAGTGATGATATGATTTGTCCGACTAAGGCTCCAACACCTCCAGTGATTCTTACAGTATTCATTAAGTAGCTCATTGGGACTATGAAAAGAGATTGGTGGATAGATAGATACTCTTTCATGCTAGAAGCCCCATATGCAAGGGTGGGATCCCTCCGGTTTGGCCCGGTGCAGGTGTCCGGTAGCAAAACGAAGCCTCCACTCCATGGAACAGAAAAGGAAGCAAAACATCCATGTTGGGCCCTCCCACCTGCTCTAGTTCTTACCTGGTCTTTATCCGCTCATCTGATTGACACTGCAGGCCTCAGCTGGTAGCTGGAAAGTGGGGCACATGTGTGTTTCCGGTGTGCACGTGTGATCACCGAACCGGTAGCAGCGTCGGTAAGATACCACCACTGCCCATATGTAATTTAAAATAAAGCAATACAGCAGCTTTATTTCATTATTTAGGAGTGGGAAAACAGGTTCTTTGGCAGCTGCCTCAAAATGAACATAAATCTTCTAAATCAAGAAGTTCCACCATGTTCTTCTTTAACAAAATTGATTGAAATGAAGAGGGTAATGTGACAAGAATTTCAGTAATGGAACTATTTTCCAGTGAGAACCAATTTATCTCCTATTAGATTAAAGCAGAAACAGCTTTTCTGTGATCTGGTGAGGAGGTGGGTACTTTTACTAGTAAGGAAAAAACTTGCAGCTGATTATTTACAAAACCTTCTCTTAATCAGTCTGTGAATTGTTGAGAACTGATTGCCTCATAAAATAGCTTGAAGCATCAGCAAAGTAAAATACCCCACTGAAGTTTTCCACAGCCCTAATATTCCTTAACTGCTAGTAGAAAGAGGTTTACTTCTCTTATATTTTAAACTAGGATTTGAAAGCTTGAGTTACCTGCCTGAGACATGACAAAGAATTGTACATCCTGTTAGGCAGAAGTGTAAACCCAACTGCTTTCCCTGATTTTAAAGAGACGTAGTATATTTGACTAAACGATTGTGCTATAAACTGAATTCCCACACTATAATCTTTCTTAGCCTCCATTTACAAAATGATTCCTGATGGTTTAAGGCATTCAATAATATTTACGCTTAGGCTTATTTACGGATGTAACAAAATAGAGATGAGTAGAGATGGATCATACAGATATGTAACTCTTCAGAAATAATTAAAAAAATGTACCTTGGACAATACAAGAATGCAACCGTAACATCTTTCTGCAACTAGTTAAGTAGTCACATCTTTTTCTTTAAGTACCATGTGATCCCAGGAAATATTATAGTTTAAAAAAAGTTTTAATCCAGTGTTATATTCGTATTGCCTGAACTCTTAATCACATTTTTGCAATCAAGTCCAAAGTGGTGCATATCCCTAAAGGATAAGAGTTCTACAAAAACTACTAATCCAGTGCCTATTAGTATCAAAATCAAGGTACTGTAGGTCATCAGTGCCATAAGTCCTGCATCCAACTTTGAATACTGCATTTTAGGAAATACATCAACAAAGTGATCTAGATCCCAAGAAGAGCAACTACAATGATCAATATATTGAATATGTTTAGCCTGGTGAAAAGAAAATTGTAAGGGAGGCATATAGAAGATAGGACAATTATATAGAAGTATATTTTAGTTAGGTATCAGGTAAAATTTCCTAATATCAATGTTCCTAATGTTTATTTTTGTTGTACTTTATATCTTTCTGTGGGAGCAAAGGGGAGAATAAACTGCAAGAACAGATTTCTCAGTCAGTTGTGGAAGTATTTAAGGAGAGGGAGAATTCTCCTTAACAGAAATATGTTGTAGTGGTGTTTTGCATTACACTTTCCCTTCCCCTTTCAGGAGAGAGAGGAGAATGAAGGAAGATCTCTATGCAAGCCTTGTAACTTTTAATTAAATTCACTCTTCAATTTATCTCTGGAAATATCCCATGGGAATACAATGTTATGAAACCATTATGATTGTCAGGAAATGTTACTTTATTGATTGCAAAGAAATCTCAGAACAAGTTCTATTCATTTCTTAATTTTTATGAAATGTGCATCCATTCTTGCTATCTGAATTGTAATCTGTTGCTTTGGGCTGCAGTACTCCAAGAAAGTGACAGTACTATCCTTAATGTGTCTATTCAAATAGAATAGCTTGACTGGGTTCGATGTTGCTTACACTTAAATAAAAGGATGCAGGCACAGAAGCTAAGCTTTGTTGTAATAATTCTCAATATCTGAAGATATACTTGGAATTTACCTGTTCTGAAAACTAGATACAATGATTTTCAATGTTATTATTTCAGCTTACACCTGAAAGGAACTAAAACATTGTAGTTATTTCACACAACAAGTTCAGGATCTTTACACTACAAATCCTATAAGTTCCTTAAACAGTGACAATTAAGGTATTTACAACACATTAATCTTGTAAAGGAATATGGATGAAGGATGTTGGGACCACATTTTTCTAAATTCTTCTGTTTGTAGTGATGTTGTAAATGCTGGCTTTGGAGTACAAAATATTTTTGTGCTGTATAATAGCAATGGGTGAAATCTAGATCTTTAAAAAAACAGACTTTTTCAGTTTTTATAAAATATGGAGATGTGCCTTGTGTTTCCTTCTTCCCATCTTTGCCCATGGAAAATATTAGCGATTGGACCTATTATCACCAAGAGAATTTCCTTGGTTAAGAATGGCCTTAAAATTGAGTCATTTCACTGCCAGTCCAACAACTTGACTACTACAATATTAGAACAATACAATATTGTTTTAATTACAAGTAAATGAATCGGTCAAAGTCTTACCTTTTATTTTATAGAATTATCTTTGTCCCTCTTTGTCCCTCTTCAGCCTTCCTTGATTCCAAAGTCAAATTAAATCCAACAGGAAGACATAATAAGAAAATTTCTCTCATGGCTATTTTTGAAATTAAGAAGCACTGACAGAGAAGCTGCAGAAAGATGTAGACAGAATTGTAGAGTCAGAAGGGGGTGCCTTAGGCTATCAATGCCCTGTCTTCACAAAATCCAGTTTAAAGGATCTATGACAGATGGAATAATTTATCAGTGAAAGGGAGCCCACTAACTTCCCAGATAATTGACTTCACTTTTGAAATGTTCTTACTTTTAGGAAGTTTTTTTTCCCTAACCTTCAGTGTATTCCCTTCAAAAATTTGAAAAATATTATTATATTTTCTCTGCAATCTCCTCTTTCTCAAATATTCTCAAATATTTCTCTTCATAGAGAAATATTTCTCTTTCTAGGTAGCAGGTTCACATTCTCTGAAACTGTTACAATTTCTCTGAATCCATATGGTATGGTGTCCAGAAGTCGATGCAGTACTTCAGAGAGGAAAATTTAATGCAACCTAAAGTTGCATTTGTTTCTTTGCAACCTCATCATACTGGTGGCTTATAATTAAATTGTAATCACTTACACTTCTAGAAGGTTTTTTTTTCACAAGAACTATTACCAAATAGACTATCTCCTACCATATATAATATTAGTGCATTTGATTTTTGTTTCCTAAACAAGGAATTTTGCATTTTTCCAGTTAAAATTCATTCTGTTATTTTCAGTCAATTTCTCTAAATTGATTTGCATTTTCTTTATGGCTTTAAGATTGATATGTGTTTTATTTATGAATTTTAGGTAATTAATGATTCTATCAAATCTTGAATTATTGGTACATTTCATAAATAATCATCTTAGGCATTAATAAAAATACTAAAAGAGCCTTGGTGGCGCAGAGGGATGATTGCACGTAATTGTAGTAATTGCAAGACTTCTGCTAACAGCCAGATGCCTGTAATTAGGCAGATCGAATCTGACCAGGCTCAAGGTTGACTCAGCCTTCCATCCTTCCGAGGTGGGTAAAAT
>JAOYMU010000192.1:107299161-107312550 GCA_025802295.1 Psammodynastes pulverulentus | reverse complement strand
GAACGCCGGAACGTCCGTTCCGCAGCGCTACCGGCTCGCGCGAGGTGCCGCGAGCCGGCTGAATTTCACCACTGAACGGAACAGAACAGAATAAAACAGAACAGAATAGAATAGAATAAAGTAAATGGAACGGAACAGAATGGAACAGAACAGAACAGAACAGAACAGAATAGAATGAAGTGGAACAGAACAGAATGGAACAGAACAGAATAGAATAAAACAGAACAGAATAGAATAGAATAAAGTAAATAGAATGGAACAGAACGGAACAGAACAGAATAGAATTTAGAATAGAATAAAATGGAACAGAAGAGAATAGAAGAGAATGAAGTGGAACAGAACAGAATGGAACTGAACAGAACAGAATAGAATATAGAACAGAACAGAATAGAACAAAGTGGAATGGAATGCAACAGAACAGAGCAAAATATAGAATAGAATAGAACAGAATAGAATAAAGTAGAACAGACCGATCCCCGTGAGGGCAACTATCCTAGCCCCCATTCCCGGTGTCCTTTTGTAAGACTCTCCTGCTGAAACCCCCCATCAAAAGTCGTGGCAGTGACCAAGCTGTGTGGCTGAGCCCATTTAACAGATTAACCGATTAACAGAGTTGGAAGGGACCTTGTAGGTCATCTAGTCCAACCCCCCACCAAAGCAGGAGACCCTACACCATTTCTGACAGAGGGCAGTCCAGTCTCTTCTTGAAGGTCTCCAGGGATGATGCTCCCACAACTTCCGAGAGCAACTTCTGTTCCATGGGTTGGTTGTTCTCCCTGTCAGAAAGTTTCTCCTTGTTTCCAGGTTGAATCTCTCTCTTCATTTCATCCCGAGATCCTTTCTCTCTTGCAGCTTCCTCTACAATTGGATCGCTCAAAGTTTCAAGAGGGCCCTGATCGCCGATCTCAACCAAGAGGTAAGATTTGGGGGTGGGGGGTCCCTTCCTTTCAAAACAGGCCCTTCCGCTGACCGAGGTCAAAAGCCCCCCCGGGATGTCCATCCATCTTCATTGCTCTACCACATTTAACAGATTTATCCGATTTACAGAGATGGAAGGGGACTTTGTAGGTCATCTAGTCCAACCCCCCCCCTGCCCAAGCAGGACCACCAGATTTTGCTTCCTGACCAGCTTTTCAAAATACAAGATTTTTTTTTGTTAAATTCAGAATAGAGCTAAGAGGGACCTTGAGAGGTCTTCTAGTCCAACCCCCTGCTTAAGCAGGAAACCCTACACCATTTCAGACAAATGACTGTCCAATCTCTTCTTAAAAACCTTCGATAATGGAGCACCCACAACTTCTGGTGGCAAGCAGTTCCACTGCTTGATGGTCCCCCAAATGAACGGTCGTAAGTTGAGGACTCACTTGTAAGCTATGGGTTCGCTTCTCTATCGGTGCCCCTTATCAGGCAGTGGTGGTATGCGACCGGTTCGCACCGGTGCGACCGAACCGGTGGCGGCAAAAACTGCCGCTCGAGCAAACCGGTGACAGAATTAAAGCTACCGGTTCAGCCGAACCGCTAGCTCAAACCCGCCCCCCACATGCACGCGCTTTCCCCACCCTTCTGAGCACGCGTGCGCCGATCCGTTGAGAGGACTCTGATCCTCTCAGCTGATCGGCGGCCATTTTTTAGCTACCGGTTCAGCTGAACTGGCACTTTTTTGAGTTAAAAAAGTGCCGGTTTGACCAAAATCCCCCCAGCTGATCGGAGCGCGCATGCGCAGAAGGCACATGCCAATAGGCCCGCACATGCACAGAAGGGTGGGGGAGCGCACGAGTGTAGAGGTGAAAGGGGCACAATATAATAATACAGGGAGATCTTGTTTAGGGACTGTTTGCAGTTACATTAGTGATGAAAAAGTAACTTTATGACCAGTGCTTGCATTTATAAACTTTGCAGCAAAAGAAATCTGAAGCAAGGTCATAAGCATTAGAGTCCTCTCAGTGAAATGAGTGGCACAGAATTTTGATAAAAAAGAAAGAAAGAATAAAGCACAGCTGCAGTTTCACAAGCAATGTGAAAATAAAGGTCACAAACTTTAAAGAACTCAAAAATATGTGTACTTAACCCTTGAAATCCTTGATTTGATCTAATGAAAATATTTATTTTCTATTGGAGAGCCAGTATGGTGTAGTGGATAAGGCAATAAGCTAGAGCTAGAGATTGGGAGTTCTAGTCCCACCTTAAAGCAGGATGCCAGCTGGGTGATCTTGGGCCAGTCACTCCTTTTTAGCTCTAGGAAGCAGGCAATAGCAAACCTGTCTAAAATCTTGCCAAGGAAACTGCAAGGACTAGTCCACACAGTCAACAGGAATTAACAAGGCCTTGAAGTCATCCCTTCAACCCAACTGGGTTTGTGCATAATTTTAGACAAGAAGGAAAATAATGTTCGGAAGTCTATCTGGATGTGAATGTAAAAACCTGTCAGTGCCTCTGTACACAAATCACATCTTTACTCAAGATAATGCAAAGCCAATGGCACAACTTCTATAAAGAATCAATAGCAAGAGTTGCATTACAGTTCTGAAGCCCTTTTTCTTTGTTCAAATCCAGAGCATTGTCCTACCTTCTAATACAGATTTTGGATTTCGTAACAATATAATCTAGATCATGGGTCCCCAAACCCTGGTCCGGGGACAGACAGCGGTCCACAGCATTCCAGAAACCACAAAAAACTCTCTCCACAGTACCTGTCCCTGTTGCCCAAAAAGTTGGAGGGCAGCTGATCTAAGATGTATTCCATGGTTAGCTCTCTACTTTCCCACAAAGTTCTGAACTAATCAGAAATTAATGACTTTTTTCTCCTAGTCACATGGGAAACAAAACAATACATCAATCATTGTTTTAACTAGGATGATACAAGTAGTCCTTGACTTACAATCACAATTCAGAACAGAATTTTTGGTCATGCTATGTGACCACACCTGATTTTACAACCATTTTTATGACAGTTGTTAAGTGAATTATGACATTAAACAAATCCAGATTTTTCAATGGGTGCTTTTTTTTTGCCCAAAAAAGGTCACAAATTGTAAACATGTGATAGCAGGATGCTGTAACCAATCATAAACTTGATCTGATTGCCAAGTGCCCGAATTACAATCATGTGCCTGCAGGGATGATGTGACCATGCGCAATGATTGTAAGTGCAAATACAGCTGGTGATTCATTGCTTGTGATGTCCTTGTACATAACTTTGGACCTGTTTGGCCTGTCAGCCGCTGGCCCCTCCAGCAGCCGAATCAGAGGAAGAGGAGGAGGCGGCATTGGCGTCAGGGTGAGCATCAAGGCAACCTGAGAGCTCTGAAGGGGAAGAGGGAATGGAGCTGGCAGAGAGACAGACAGAGGTGGAGCTTAGGCCATCCATCAGCCCCTCAGATGGAGAGTCAACAGCCCCCAGGTCTGGAGGTGGCTGATGAGGAAGAGGAGGAACAGCTGGGTCCAGTGCCTGATGCATGGATGCACAGAAGGCAGAGGAGAGGAGGGCAGTGAAAATCTTCCTTCTTTGGGAAGGAAGAGCCATTGCTGCTAGTGAAACCCCAGGGGATTTCAGGGGATCTGGGGATAAAAGGCAGGGGGTGGAGATGAATAGATGTGGCAGACAACTATTCATCACCCAGCCAGACGGATTTGTTAGCCTGCAGTGAGAGAGAAACTTTTTGCCAAGGCTGCTGGCGTTCCTAATAAAGGAGTCTTTGAATTAATTTCAGAAGGTTTGTCACATTTGGGGAGCTGCGTCAAAACAGAACCCTTGTTAAATGAATTATCATTAACTGGAAGACTAGATGTATACTATATTTACCTTATTGATTTCTTTAGTTCTTTCACTGACATTACTGTTTTCAGCTGCAGTCCAGAAACCTTATTCAAAAGAGAGATGATTGAAGTTTGATAATATCAGTGTTTTTGGTCTGTTTCACTAGGTTTTGAGTTCTTTGAGACAAGTGCCAAGGACAACGTCAATGTCAAGCAGACTTTTGAACGTCTTGTGGATATCATCTGCGACAAAATGTCTGAAAGTCTGGAGACCGATCCTGCTATTGCTGCTGGTAAACAGAACACAAGGCTAAAGGAGACCCCTCCACCACAGCAACCCACCTGTGGCTGTTAATAACATCCCTGTCAACCAAGGCAACTCCAGTGTGTTCTTTGGCCAATAGAGTATTTACCTAGGTCTATATGCCTTTATTTATAATGTCTTACTGGTCCATTTCAGAGGAGTATACCTCTTCTTTAATGTCCACTCCTGGTAAAAGATGTATTCAGAGTTACAAATGTGTAAAGAAAGGACACTCTAATTTCTCTGCATTTGGCCTCAACACTCAGATGGCTGCTTGTCTTCTCTGTGACCTTTCCTTTCTTCCTTCTAAATCTATCGCTGCTTCAGCTGGTGCTGTGACTTCCGTCACAAATTCTGTCTGGTTTTGACTCTTCCGTCACCCATTTTCAGTTATTGCTATTTATTCCAGGGCAATGACCAAGTAGTTCAGAAATAGGACTTCTATGATTCAGCATTCTGGATCAACGTAAAAAGTGCTGAAGTGTAGCGATCCTGCCAAGGCAACCGTAAGTAGTCCTCAACTTATAACCACAACTGTGACCAGAACTTCCATTGCTAAGCGATGCAGTCGTTAAGGGAATTGTGTCTGATTTTATTAACCTCCTCCCCCCACAGTCATTAAGTGTGTCAGGAGATCATTAAGCAAATCTGGTTTTTCCCATTAACTTTGCTTTTTGAAGTTCTCTGGGAAAGTCACAAATGGTGATTAGGTAACCCTGGGAAGCTGCAACCATCAT
Organism: Psammodynastes pulverulentus; assembly: GCA_025802295.1. Classification (NCBI taxonomy): domain Eukaryota; kingdom Metazoa; phylum Chordata; class Lepidosauria; order Squamata; family Psammodynastidae; genus Psammodynastes; species Psammodynastes pulverulentus. The sequence continues at coordinate 107,307,753 of JAOYMU010000192.1, read as the reverse complement.
AAATACATGCCGGTTGCCAAGTGCCTGAATTTTGATCATGTGACTACAGGGACGCTGAGGCACTTGTAAGCGCAAGGATCAGTTCTAACTTCAAATAGTTATTAAGCACATGGTTGTAAGTTGAGGACTACCTGTGTATTAGCTAGATAACTTGCCAGAAGATGAGTGGCTCCATATGGCCGGGATCTGGCACTTTTAGAGAAATCATATGGTGTCCCTAAATAGCCACACCCTCATTTTCATCGTAAGTGAAGTCTCCTACTAAAAGTCAAGATACACACGTTCAGAAATAGGTGTGCAAAAACCTGCTGCCTGCCTACTTCTAACTGGATTTTTTTGATCATCAGCACTGATTATCTGGCAAGGTCCCATCCATCATTAGATCAGAATTTGTCCATGCAGTTCTTCTAAAAACTTAGATGCAATTCCCAGGGTCCTTCCAAAACTTTCCATCATATTGTGACTCTTAATGTGACTGAATTAGACAAGTATTAAATGCTGTACATCTAGGACAATTTCATTGCTTGCATGTTTTTCATTATCATTCAGTTAAAATAATATTAAATTTAATGTTTGTTCTAGTTGCCCATTTCTTTGGTCTGGTCCACCAAGTCATTGTAGTTCACCATAGAATCCCAGGTAATGTGGACTGATAGCCAAACACTGTTGCATAGACCTTATTTAGATCACATTTATGCAACATTTAATTCAGTTTCATTAAGAAAAACCGATATATATTCTGTACTGATCACATGGAGACAATCGGTAAGAACGACAGACGGATTGGAGGAAGTCTGTATAAAGCAAACAAAATCCTGTTTAAATTGTCGATGTGATTCAGGTAAAATCAATCCAATTTTATTCCAATGCTCAAACCAAATTAATTATGTTTATTCAAGTTGAAATTTAGAAACCATTTGGAGAAAACTTCCTAATTATCTGAAAAGATTTAGAGAATTGCAATCTGATTCAATTAGTAGAATTGAGTGTCCTGCTTAATTTGGAAAATAAGTTTAATTCAGATGTCCAGATGCAAATAATAGAATGTAACAGGGATTATTTTTCCCATAGTACCTCTTCATTGGAGAAAAGGAGTCAGCAAGATTCCATCTGCAGATATCTGGATCCTTACAGCATCTAAGGAGACTGCAAAAAATCTTGACAATTTTTTTGCATATTATCTCAGGGGATTTGATCTGGGGCATTTTTAAAAAAAATTAAAAATAGGGATTCATACTATCATATGAAATGCACAATGGTGCCTGACATCTAGAAAGCAGGTGCTGCCCCCTACTTGCACTACGTAAAATACTTTAAGATTTCCAATACAGTTTGTATGTTTGTTTCCATATCAAACACAGACATATAAAATTAAATGCAGTCAATCTTTAAAGGGCTTAGCAAGTTCATTCAAAACAACTCTTCACAAGTACATATAATACCTGAGTGATGAAAAACTGCAGGTAGTAGATACAAATAGCATCAACATATGAAGAACATAATAAGAGGAAAGTGATTTAGATGTCTTTTCATATCAGTTTTATATACATGGAATCTATGGTCTTTAAATATATTTTTGTTTATATTGTCCCTATGAAATATACTTGGTCACAAGAGAGTAAATCAGTAACCTTTTAGTTTTCTAAGTGCAGCCAAAAGTTATCAGCATGATAATGCTGAAGATGTCTGATCCTGTTTTACAGTGGTAGTCCTTTATTAATTGATTAGTCTTGCAGCCATGTCAAAGACTGTCACAGTAGATTGTGCATCTCATGTTTCATTGCCACAGAAGCTCTCCTACAAGTTTAGGTCAGCAGCACCAACATTTCCATTTTTCCTTTATGTTGGCCATTACATGGTCCTAAAACATTGTGAGGAGCGCCACTTAGACACAAGAGTCAGCAAGGTAGTAGCAGTGACTATAATGTGTCCATGGAACTCTTAGGTGTTTAAAGAACACCCTTATAATTTCAATGTGATACATCTATTCTAAAGGAATATGACAACAGAGGAGACTCATCTATTGAAGGACTGTATTTCTGATTCCTAAAACTAGATTCCCTATTTCTCATGGGAAAGTCATTTTTCTGTCCTTATAAAATTTTGTTTTCCCTTTCCATTCCATTTTCATTAATATCATCGGGAGCTATATGAAAAGCCTTGACTGAATCATTAGCTTTTAGCAATATTTTGACCCTGATTATTTTCTTGCAACTTTTAAAGAGATTATCTGAATTTGGATAGTTTTTGATTACTATTATTATTAGCAAAATTAGTAGCAACAAGATATTCAACAATAGCAAAAAAAATAAACTGTATCAAATGATTATGAAATCTCTGGATGAATTTACCAGAACAATGTGCCAAATATTTTAATTATAGTCCCCTGTGCCAAGATATTTACTTCACACTATGTTAATTAATTCTTTTCCTGAAAGTAGGAAGCAATTTTATCACATCCTGCATGTTCCATCTTCACCACTGGTTTGGATCAAAAGCCTTCAAATTAGCATGGCTCCCAAATAAATATTAGATGTTTATCATTCGTCATTACATCATATTTTAAATATGGATCAATCAAGAATAATAGATAGAAATTAAAAATATAGCTAATTGCAAGGAAATATCTTCCATATATCTGATTGTTGTTGCTACAGAAGGAGAATAAGATTTAACCCAATGTATCCCATGTATAGATGAATTTCTAGAATTTCTGTCCAACATAACCATGGATGCATATTATTAGGGGAGGCATATCTATTTTGGTCCTGCTTATTTATATATGTGTGACATATTGTGAGACATATATGCACATAAAAGTACCCTTATTATTAGCCTCTCTCTTTTTCTTTCCCACTTCAAATTGGTGCCCAGATAATTAAAATGTGTGCATCTGGGACTAAGCTCCTTAAATGCTAAGAGACTATTACAAAAACATGCAATACACCAATAATGAGCATTTGGACATTCAATATCCATACTTTTTACATAGTTCAGGCAACCCTTACATCACTACTATTGTCTTCTTCTTGTCGTGACTAGCCCAAATGTTTCAGAGAATCCTTTGATTTTGGCCTCTCTGGGCCCATTAATATATTTCTTTAGGTAGAAACTATATTGTGGAGGAGGAGAGTTTTACTCTAGAATAAGTGCAAAAATCTAATTCAAATCAAAACCTAAGAAAAGGGTAGGGAAAATTAGTTTTTTGTTTATCCACTGTGGTCCTGATTTGACCACCAGTTTCTGCAATTTATATAGCCAAGTGACAACTTTGGACCAGGATAAACTGCAGCACAGGGGCTGGTTCAGACTGGAATGTAGATATTAGCTATGTTTTAAAAAGTGAGTGTAATTTAGACACAATGGAAGTGGTAAATATGTGTGTAGGTTGCACCACTTCAGCCTGTAGGTGGAGGCTTTTATATGCATGATATTTACAATTTTTCCTAATATACTTAATCTGGTACGCAACTTTCTGAGGTACATTATATGCATTCTGTGTACAAGTAGCATACAATCCAAAGAAGGGTATAATCCACTGGATAAGTTCTTTTCTGCAAATAATGTGCAGGTTGTTGATTCAAGTAAAGGTTACAGACCAAATTAAAATTTCCTCTATCATTAGTTGAAACAATAGGAATGAGTTGGCTGTTGTTGTTCCATGATTCCTAGTTAACAACTTTCTCTAGATAGAATCTTTTAAAGGCACTAAAATCATTTAAGAATATAGACAACAAAAAATCAAACCGAAGTTTAGAAAACCGGATAAGTCACCAATATTTTGCTTCTTTATTGTTATGAAATTGAGGGGGAGATTGAGTGAGCAAAAAAGTGGAGGAAATGAAAAAAACAATGTTTAATCAAGAAATTTAATTAGGAAAATTGCAGTAAATCACATTCTTAAGTGGTTTACTCCCTGCAGGAGCAAAATATTTCTTCATAAAGTATCCTTTTGTAGGTAATTTTACCATAGATGTGTGAGTCAAACACTTACAATATACTGTATTGTCCATAAACATATGATGCAAACATAATCTATCAAGAATCTTACATATCTTATCAATAAATTGGTAATTCGGGGTTTAAACTCACTTTATGAAGGTACAAATGTGCTTTGTCCTTTTGTGCCATTAATTCAAGACAGCACATAAACAAAAGCAAAAAAAAACCCTTATATAAAACTGTTTGCTTGATGTCCAAAAATGCAGAAGAGCTTGGTCTGTCCTTTCTGTCAAAACGTTTCCTTTCTCTTAGCTGCAATGTATGTGACTGTTAATGGAACCATTTATACTTTCATACTTAAACAGAGGGCTTTTCCAAATGATTAATAATGCAATGAAACATATTTTCTGCAGGATTAATTATGTTGGTAAAGTGCTTTGTAGCCGGGGTTGTATATTTCCCTGACATTCAAGAAATACTGTTCCTGGAAAACTGAGATCCTTTTTCCAAGGCTATAGTGCTACTACCTTAATTACAAAGATATATTGTATATACCATAGTTTCCTATATGATCGGGCTAATGACATCACAAAAGAAGAGTAGCACAGGTAACTTACTGCTCTGGGTAGTGAGCTTGATTGGTCTATTGCAGGGGTGGGATGTAACTGGTCCAGCTACCGGTTCGGGAGTGCATGTGCACACTGGAAAAATGCACGCATGCCACTTCCCAGCCCCCAGCTGGGGCTTGCAGCACTGATCAGCTTGAGCTGATAAAGACCAGGTAAGAACCAGGGGGGGGTGGGAGGGGTGGGAGGGCCCAACATCGATTTCTTGCTTCCTGTTCCTCTCCACAGAATGGAGGCTACGTGTAGCTACCAGTTCTCCCGATCCGGACAGACCCGGCTAGATCCCACCCCTGGTCCATTGCTAAAATAAGGAGAGAGTTTCCAGAGAAGCTACAAATGATTAAACTCTTCCCACAAATTCACTGCAAATATTGAGACCTTGCTTTGAAAGTTCTTCAAGGACTTTGCCTTGCCACTCTGAAATCATGTTCACTTCATGTAGCTGATCCTTATTTGGGAAGCAATGCATGCTTTCATCTTTCTTTAATACTCTCCTCCATTTTAAGCGAAATGGTTTTGCATTATTGTGAACTTAATTAGCCTTCAATACCCTGCATGGTGCAGCCTCCCTTGACCCAACATCTTTCAGAGATGTTTGACTACAGCTACCGTTCACCAGCAAGCAAGCATGCTGGCTGGAGAGTTATAGATATTTTAGCCCAGAGCAACTAAAGGGCACCTGGTCAGGGATGACTGACATGGAACACTACCTGAATAGCTAGATCTACAGTATGTGGCCTTTCCAGAGTTTGAGTCTGAAAGATTTGATTTTTCTTTCTGGTCAGCTCAGCTCTGATACATCCAGCTGTACTGCCTGCACCTTACTTATTTTAAGAATGAAGTGCTGTGGTGCACTATGTTCACTGGAGTTTGCTCCTAACTTGCAACCTTCTTGGAATGTCATGGTTTCTAAGAAATGTAACGATGGTGCAAGATTCATGTCCGTTGATGTCCGTTCTTGTCAATCACAATTGTTAGAGCTAGTTTTCAGTGTAGATCGAAGTTTTGTTTTTCCTCTCCAGTACCAATATATTTTCATTTGAATATTGATCAAATGATGTAATTGCTTCTGTGATGGCAAAATCTACATATATCCCCACCCAAATTGTACTAGAGACATCCAGTAAAATCTGGAATGAGCTCTGATTTATCCTGTACGAACCCATGTTGAACTGTCCCCAACTTAAACTTTTGTCTGTTGACACAGGCCTGTGGCCACTATGAATGTTGATTTTGTCAAACCAGTGCTATTATGGAATGACAAGACCTCCATGGGTCTTTTTGTAGATTTTGCTTGTTTTTGATATGGGCAGATTCTCATATATTTGTATATTAGAAAGGCCAAAAAACATTCACATCTCAGGTAGCTATGGTTACTCATAAACATACATTCATTCAATGAATAAGTTACTAAAAAGTTTAGAGCAGGGGTGGGCATTGGGCCATATGTGCCCCTCCAGATGTTAAACTCCAGCCAGACCTGTCCAATTTAGATAATGATCAGACATATTGGAAGTCACAGCAACATGGCCAATCTTGGATCTGTAGCCAATAAAACACTGTTTCCCAAATATAGCAAATTGCTTTGTACTAACAGCTTTGGAAATCAGAAATATTATGCTGAACTCCAGCATTATAATTCCCATAATTATACTGGCCAATGTTGATTTATTTCATGTAAATAGGTCAGTCATATTTCAAACCCATCTCCCACCTCCCACAGTCAGGTAGGGTTGTTGTGTTTTTTAGTTTTACATTTGAAAGGCTTGAATTCAAAATGCTCAATTCAGGTTAAGAGAACTTTGTCTTTATCACTGTTAAAGCTTATTTACTGTATGTAAACGCTCCAATCTCACTTTACCAAATATATTTTGTTTCTCATGGCAACTCATTCCCCTTCTCAGTTTAGTGGTGACAATCTCTGTACAGTTCCAGTTCCCCTTCTTTTTCTTCTCCTCTCCTCTTGTCTCTTCTGCTATGTGGAACTTGCCAAGAAATTCATCTCGTCACTAGCAAGTGCCTCTAGTAATTTCCCAACCTGTACAATCTATATTTACAGTGGCAGCAGATGGCAGGCTCCTGAATACAGGATCCACTTGGCATTTTAAGGGAGAGACTGACCTTAACTTTTTGACCACTTAATCTCTCTTTCCAAACACATGAAACTGATACTGGGATTTGCTCACCACCTAACCATGATGAATTGGCAGGAATGGGGAATCCTGACATGTACCTTGCAAACTAGTGTTAAATAGAACCTGTGCTGTGATTCCTGTTCAACATATCGTGAATAACGTCAGCTAATGTGTTGTGATGCAGTTGGACTGTCAGAATGTATATACTCTTTAATAGTGTTTGTGTAACTGAAATGTCTTAAATGTTGCATGAAGATGTTACTTAAAAATAGATTTCTTTTCTATTTTTGAACACCTCAAATCTGAGGGATCTTGGGCCAATCAGTGCAATATTTAACGACCTACTCAGTGTATATAAACTTGTGTGGAAGAGAGAGTTGTGTTGAATGTGTGAGATGCCTCCACTGTTGGTTGATGATTGTGTGGCTTATTTCAACAATTTCTATTAGCTGTCAAGTGTCTGATAGTCATGTTTATATCATATAAATGCTATCAATAGTGTTGTGCAAAAATATTCTATTCCTAATTCTGTTAAATTATTTTTCTTATATGAGATAATTATATAAATATATATACACCCACACACACATATAAAAATGTCCATGTTTCCTTCTTTGAAAGTGCATGTTAATTTTACTTCTAGAACTATCTTTAAAAAAAGATTGTGCTAAAAATAAAAAGAGTGAAGAACATTTTTAGTGGAACCAGCTCAAATGTTTCTCCATCAGTTTGTGCTTGCTAATGCTCATGGGTTTCCAATGAAGTTTCAAGTACATTTCTTCAGAAACACACACACACATCTTCTAGCTTATTCCATTGAAAAAATGCTTTTAGTTCTTCCCCTACACCTTTCTTCCAACTACATATTTTCTAAAAATTGTCTTCAAATGAAGATTATTAAATAAGATGCCATGAGAAGAAGAACAGGATGGAACTTCTGACTGGGGAATTCTGAGAATTGCAGTCCACATGTTTTAAAGGTGCCAAGGTTGAGAAACAATGCTCTAATTCTTAATACATATTCTAGCAACATGGGATTATTCCAGGGGTGGGTTCCTACCGGTCCTACTACCGGTTCGGTGATATCACATGCGCACCTAACACACATGCATGCACATGCACCTAACACGTGCCACGGCAATCAGCTGCAAGGATAAAGAAGAAAAAGGTGGAGGAATGATCCTCCCACCCTCCCATCCTCTTTGCTCTTCTTTTATCCTCACAGCTGATTGTTGGAGGAACAGGTTCGGCCGATCTGTTAAGTTTATTTACTACCAATTCAGCTGAACCGGTAGCTTTTTTTGCTACCGGTTTGGCCAAATCAGGACGAACAAGTAACATACCACCACTGGACTATTCCAAAATATTTTTCATGATACTTTTACTGAAAAGGCATTTATAAACTTGTGAATGTATGCATATGAATATAAACAAACAAACACACACACACACACACACACACACACGTGTGTGTGTGTGTGTGTGTGTGTGTGTTAGATAACCTGACACATGCATCTTATCTGTGTTACAAACCTATGTCCCTTCAAAAAACTTAGATCTTTCACTATACAGATATTGAAAACACAGTTCTGTATAATAAATTTATACAAAGCATTAAAGTGTTGTAATACAGTTTGAGACAGATTTATGCAGAAATAAGGTTCAGTGATTTTACTGGTAAGTAGATGGACTTATTTAACTTACAGTCCAACTAGGAGCAAATCTGAGCAACTTTATCCAACATGTGCCAAGCATATATCCTTGCAGCAGCCCTGCAAGTAAATTTCCAAATTGGTCATCTTCGAAAGAACCAAGTTACCAAGTAGGGGACTGGAAGCTAAAACATATAAAAAATGGTTGCTGGAACTGGGTATGTCTAGTTTGATGAG
>JAOYMU010000192.1:107244068-107260769 GCA_025802295.1 Psammodynastes pulverulentus | reverse complement strand
GGTGTGAACCGCCCCGAGTCTTCGGAGATGGGGCGGTATATAAATTTAATAAATAAATAAATAAATAATAAATCAACTAAAAAGCAAGTTTTTCTGTTCTGTCTGGCATAACATCATGTTGGACTTCCCAAATTTTGCTCATTGTCATCCCTTGTATCTTTTCCGTCATAATTCTGCCACACACACAAAAAAATCTCCCTCCCTCAACAATCAATTTACATTTGCTGTCCTTTCTTATGTACAGGGACAACAGTTTTCTAGTCGAGCACAGATTTTATATACAGTAAACAACTTGCAAAGTCATTCTAGAAGCCATTTTCAGATTTTAATGCTTTTTCAGTGACATTCCATTTTCAATATTCTGATAGCATTAATTTCTTTTTCATCTATTTTTCTTTTAAACATTAATATTTATAGCATTCCCTTCTATACTACTTTTTGATATCTTTCTCATGCATATCTCTGAAGTCGAACTTCCAGCATTCTCTCACTTCCTGTTTCAACCCACATAATTATATCGCTTTGATCTAAGTTCCATTCTTTTGCTGGAGGTTCTTTGTTTTGTTACCTTCATTCATTTCCAGAAATGTTATACATTTTAATCAAAACCATGTAGCGTTTTCTCTTTTATTCTTCCCTGTTCCTCGTTCTTAATCACATTTTGCAGTTCTATTTTTTGCTGCACACATTTTGTAATAGCTTTCTCTCAGCATTTTTGTAGCACTTAACAAATTCTTTTCTCATACACATTTCATGTCTTCTTTCCATTAAAGTCCTATTCATCTACCTTCATACACTTCTCTGGCATGTTGTAGCCTGTTTATTTTCTAAGCAGTTTCCACAGCCATTTTCATTGCAGGAGCAATAAAACTAACCTCATTTCTTACAGCTGTTATATAGCAGTGACCAAAGAATGGTATAATTGCTGGGGAAACATTTTCCATACAAGGCACCTATGTGTGGATTTGCATGCAGAGTGTACAAGGATAGATCCAATGACAGCTAGCACTTCAGTGAGTACATATTCCATGGTTCCCTTCCAGTGGTGGGATTCAATTTTTTTTACTATGGGTTCTGGGGGCATGGCTTAGTGGGCTTGGTGTGGCGTGGCAGGGGAAGGATACTGCAAAATCTTCATTCCTACCCCACTCCTGGGGGAAGGTTACCACTGGTTCTCTGAACTACTCAAAATTTCAGCTACTGGTTCTCCAGAACTGGTCACAACCTGCTGAAGACCACCTCTGTTCCCTTCCCAATATATTCTATAAATCCATTTCTGTCAGGATTCTCTCTCATGCAAAAACTCCTTTTCTCAAAACTTTTCTCTTTAATTCCCCCCGCCCCAGCACCTTCTTTCTCACATGCCAATACTATATCCTTGATCATCACCCAAATATACACACCCTATTCTGTCAGATATTCACCTTATTCTCTCACTCTCTCACACATATCTCATTTTTCACTCTTTCTTTCTAGCACCAACACTCCACACAGACACAGTTACTGAAATTAGGCTTTGAAACAGCCTAATAATTAAAAGCAGCCTCTTGAAATGCCCCAATACATCTGCAGATGGGAAGGCAATTGTTCAAAAGGGATGCCATATCACAGAAGGCAAAAACAGACCATCCATCCCAAACCACAATTAAACTTTTAAATAAACCTCTGTTCTTACAAACAAGATTTGCAGAAAGAAAACCTAGATGGGTTCCCCAGTGCATTTTTTTCTCTTGACTGCAGCACAATTTGTGTTGCAACAGGGTAAAATGGAGTCTTCTCGGATTCACACTTCAATCTTGTTGGCTGTTTTGTGTCCATGGAGGTTTTTCTTGGCAATAATATGGAAATAGTTTGTCACCACTTTTTTCCACAATGGTTTTCAACTTCCCAATGTTGCTTGGTATACCATGATGGTCTCCCTTTCAAGTACTAATCATGCCTTCCTTTGAAGCACAAACAAAACTCAGCTAGACATTCTTGGCTGAACTATGTGTGCAAACAGGTATCATCTATGTATCTATGTATCTTATCTATGTATCTTATCTATGTATCTTATCTATGTATCTTATCTATCTATCTATCTATCTATCTATCTATCTATCTATCTATCTATCTATCATCTCTCTAATTCTAGATTCTATTTGTTATCTGTAGGTACACTAGAAATGATAGGATAGATTCAGAGTTGCACAGACTGTAGGACAACTGATTTTGCTAATTTAACATTCCCATACGTTTCTTGAAACCTGTTCAAGATTCTTAGTGATAAGGCAACATAGAAAACATTGGTTGGCTATCCAAGATTAAATGTTTAATTTTTTGCTCTGTAGCAGGTTTTTTTCACTTAGTAAGTGGAAGTTGGTTTTAATTCTTTACTCCTATTTACTTCAAACGACTTTCCTCCATAATTGTTTGTATATCCAGCCATAACATCATCCAACTCCCATTCTTCTTTTCACTTTGTTTTTTAGACCAACTTTTTCGTTTATGGGACAATCATTGTGTTAAGATAAATTGACATGCAAAAAAAAAATAGTCAAATGAAATTACCTAGGCAGAATCAACCCATGCTTTTATTTCCATTGCATATAAAAATTTCATATGAAGGTATCTGACATACAGTACTATTCCATAGGCTGTAAGAGAGGCTAAGAAACCATTGAATTATTTGCAATGTTCGCATACTCTGTCACTCTAAAGACATACCCAAAGGAAACAAAACCAACTGAAAACAACGAAAATATTGTTCAGGAATTCTGTTGTAATAGTGTCCCTTTTACATTGTGTGAAACAAAAGCAATCGTATTCCTTTGGGCCAGGGCTGCTAAAATCTACAGTTTGTGTCAAGGAGGCGGCTCTGTTTTTCTTGAAAAAGAATCTCTCCTTTCACTGAGCAATCACATGCTACATGGGCTGGGCGCGGGTGGAATGGAGATGAGGTATCTGAACTACGAAGCTTCATGTCCAAGAGCAGCAGCAAGACCTATTTCAGGCCATTCTTGATTTTTGTCTAAAACAAACGGTAGTGTTTCAATGATGTAGAAAAGCTACAGACGCTCTTCTGCACAGTCATTCATACAGAAGTAAGCTTTGGCTGCCTGAAAGCCTTATGGGAACGAGTAGGTCCTGTTTTACAGCGCAATATCAAGACAGGTCTAATCTGGAGAGCCACTGTGTTAAAGATAAGGGGTATAATCTGCCTATATGAATTGCCTTGGTATAGACAGAAAGTGACTGCCTTGTTTCAGTGGGGCTTGAGAGCAGTAGCTGCCATTGATTAGTGCTCATTCTCGTTGATTAAGTGTTGGTAGCATTTTTTTTTCTTCTTTACTTTCTCTAAGAAAGGTGAAGAATCCCTCAAGAAATGCTTTGAAGGGGAATGTATATTCCATTAGAGAGAAGGCATTTATCCAAAAGGAGGTCAGAGGCTGGCAGGAGCATCCACATGGCGTCTCAAAAAAGAATCAAGATGGCAGTTTCAATTGCACAGTCTCTTGCCATCTTACCCTTTAAAAAAAAACCTTCTCCCAAAACTCAGTTTCAGTGGATCCTAGATAGTGGAAAAGAGAACATTCCTAGATGGGACACAACTGAAGTCCCTTTATAAAAAAGCATATTAGAGATACGCCCAGCCCATGTTTGCTACGACCTTTCTTCCAAATGCAGCAAAACAGAAGAAAATTTTGTTTAAAGTTAAGGCACAGCCCTGGGACCAAAGACCTGCAGCTTTTAATTTATATATCTATGTATTTTGTCATTTTCTCAACTCTTCCATAAACAAGCTCTAAGGTGATATAGGATATATTACACGAGGGGGAAAAAATGTACAAGGGGAGTATGTATACACAATATTAATTCTCTCACCAAGAGTTTCCAAATATAACAACACCATCCCGGCAAGGATGATGTTATAATAAGAACTTATAATTTACAATTAACATTACATTATATACATTACAATAAATACATAGCTGTAAACAGAGACAAACAAGACTTATTACAAGTAAGGTCATTTGGTGAGAAAAAAATATGCATGGCACAAATAAAAAATAAATAAATGCATTGTAAAATAAATGACGATGTTGTAAAATTCATTTCATTCTCAAGTTTTTTTAAAAAAGCTTTTGAATGTGATTTGTTCTACCTATATTATCTGATCACATTTTTTTTTGAAACAATGACATGAAATCAGAAATCAAAAGGAACAGACACAACATTACCAAGAACAGTAACTTGCAAGCTAAAGTATAAATGCAAACTCATATTCCTCTCACCTTTCCCCCATTCTCCCACCCTCCTTTTCAAAACTGTACCAATGCTTTGCATTTTACTTGTGGCAAAAACAGAGAGCACATGTAAAGTCACCTTTTAATATTTTTTTTCAGCCATGTGTGTGCTTTCACACATTTCAGGCAAAATAAAAACAAAACAAAACAGAAAAGATTGTACAGTGCATTCAATCCCTGGCTCTAAAAATTATTATGCTTTCTGCCATTTGATTGTCCATGTGTATGAGTATATTTTTACACAATACACAATACAGCCTCCATTTTCTTTGAAAGTTTAATCTTACAGTGTGCACTCTAACAAGATCCAGCAATGAATGAAACCTCCTTGAAATTAATATTTGGGAAATCTTGTTAAAAAGCGAAGATATTTATGTATTTAACAGTTCTTATCTCAGAACTTGCTGGCTCAAGCCAGAGAGCACTCCACCTTATTGATTAAACTATTAGTGCAGAAAAAAATACCCTTCTATGTCCATTTAGATTTTTGGAATTTATATTGCTTTTTTTTCATTAAAATTCCAGGCACTCTTGGGGACTGTACAAATGTCAAAGTAGTGAAGGAGAGGCCATGAATTTATGCTAACAGCAATTTGATGACATTCTTCCATTCATTTCCCTAGTTGGTTTTTTGTTTTTAACAAAAGGCATTAAGAACTAAGAAAGAGTCAACATATTAAAACAGTTTTCAAAAATCCTCATTAGTCAGTGCTTACCGTAAGAACTTGATATACAAAACAAGTCTTAATTCTAAATAAATGAAGGAATAGTTCCATTGATTACAATGAAACTAAAGCCTTATTAATTTAGGCTCGATCCAATCCAATCCTATTTTTCTTTTTATTGCAGCAAAACAAAGACTCGTGATTCAAACCCAGCCCAACAAAGTTGCTTTGATACTGGGATTACAATAACTCTGTGCAAAGCTTTTGCATACGGTGAGGAGCTGTTTTATGCAAATGTAGGTTAAAGGTAGAGGATCTATGTGGTCAAGGAACTGTACCATGTTGATAAAGCAGCATGAATATGTGCCCACTGATGCGATCTGGCAAGAGAAAGGCAGCACGGGTCGGGTGAGGAATGGCCCATTTCAATCCTCACAGACATCAATCTGCATTAATGTCTGCTACTGTGCATAGATTTTCTACACATTATTACAGCTGTACGCTATAGCTACAGCCAAATTTAAAATTAGACACGCAAATCCCGTTTTAATTAACAGCCATAATGGCATATCATTCTACCATGGATGGCAGTCTACAGTTTGCTCTGCAGTGCTTTTTTCTCTCTCACAACCTGTCAGTTTTGTAGGGTAGGGTAGTGCACTTTCCACAATAGCATAAACCTTCTCAAAAAGTTTTTGATGTAACAAAACATTCCTTAGAAACAATTTGTTCCTGACTTGTTTGCCCAATTGCAATCTGAAGTACTGTGCAATAACAGTTGCCCGCATGCCCCCAACCAAAGTATTTGTTGGTTTAGTAAGTCATTGGGGCAAAAGACTACTACAATGCTATTGTTCACTCCAACAAGCTGTCTCGTGGAAAAGGAAATATTCAGTTAGCAAATAAAACATTTGTATATATAACAGGAAAGTCACACTTATACTGGCCATAGATCTGAAAACCTCAGATCCAAATTTATTCATACTATGAGTATCCAATAATTTTGTTTTAGAGCATTCTCAAGTTTCCATGCACTATTATTTGTCATTCACTTCAACCTTCTGAACCCCAATGCACCTACTGTAGGAAGATTGAATCCTAATGGTCCAAATTCCTGCCACCCCTCAATTGTTGCAACCCAAATGTTGGGAAACTGCTACTCTAGTGTTCCACTAGATTTCAAAAATAATTGTTTTGGTTGAGGGAAATTAACCCACAACCATAAACCTTGGATCTGCAGGACTAAGCTATCTGGGAGGCCAAAGAGCTCGTAGCAGATAATATATTGCTGCTTTTGGACATTTACAAAGAAAAAAAGACAGAAAACAAAGTGTTTTCCTACAATAAGAGACTGGGTAGGTGGGTGGGTGAGAGAGAATTAACAGAGCATCATATACGTATCATTGGTCTATAAAAACAAAAGGCTATTTTATAACAGTTGAAGGAATTGCTATGAAAATCTAAGTGCAAACAAATATAAAATTCAATTTATCCAGTGTAGCATATACATGTACTGAAAACTTGCAAGTTACTCTTTTTTTGGGATAGGAGAAGAGGAAGAAAAAGCCACTGGCAGATGAAATTCAGAGGGTGTTGCATTCTTTTAAATATAATAACCCAACACATTTAATAATAAAAGTAAACTCTACAAAAAGATTTCTGTTTTACATATGATACAAAATGCAGACTTCAGTGCAACCACTGAGCTGCACCTTTTTCAGTCATGTGTCAGGAAGACTTGAAATTAGAAAAGTATGCGATTTCCACAGCTTCATCTTCCTACTGATTCATGTTGTATCCCGATATTTGAGTGCATTTATTTTCCACTAGACAACTTGATTCATTTGCTAGTCACTTTCTTTAGATTCTGATGTTAATCATTAATTGTATGTTATTAATTGCCTCCTCATGAAATTAAAACCTAATACAAAACACACATATAATCTCACACACACACTCACATTAGCTTTGGACCAGCCTTTACTCCTTTCGAAAAACAGCTGTGAGTGCTGTCAGTCTCTCATCGTGTCAGCCAAGCTGAATTCTTAATTCAACTGTTCTTTGCAGATGTTTTCCTTCATTCTCTGGTGCCATGGAGATGAACAATTCTGGTCACACTAATCCTGAGTGCCGAACTAAGTTTTTGATCAACAAACAACTCTGGCAGATGACAGTGAGGCATGATCATGGTTGTGCCATATGATATGCACTTTGGAAACCATTTTCAGCTTTTAAAAACAGAAAAGGAGAAAGTACAGAGAGCTATGCACTTAGCACACTGTTACGTGTCAGGAGACCGTTCTTCTAGCACACAGGGTTCTGACTGATTCTCCTCTTCTTCCTCCTCTACCACCTCTTCTCCCACTTGCTCATCAAGTGGAATTTCTGTGGACTCTGAGTCTTGGGTGCAAAGAGTCTTGGAGTCACTGCAGCTGGTATCTTCTTCCACTTGACTTCCACTGTCCTTCTCTGTATCTGATTCGCCATCTTCTTCCAATGTTAGTTCAAACTGAAATTTTTCAGTTTGCCCTTGTCTACCCTCCTCTTGGTCATCCGGTGCAGGAGAAGGACTCTGAGGGATTGTGCTCTGGTACCATTCACGATTGTCCTCCAACGTATCTAAGATGTCTTGGGCATCTGGGTGGACAAGGTCAGCCCAGGTCTCCCAGAGAGGGTGAACAATGTAGTCTATAAAACCCACCTGTTACAATGTAGAATTAAGGAGAGATGTTATTCCAAAGAAGGAAGGAATTAAGTTTATCACATTATTTATTCAAATTAACTTCACAAGAAGCTATCTTTTCTTGTTTAGTTCTTTTCTATATTATTTTTCTTTTTAAGTGAAAACTTCAAATTAAACTTTCATTATTTTGTAGGCTTTAGTATTATATCAACCATTTGTGTATAAAGATGACCTTGAGGGAAATAAACAAGAACCATGTTGCAAGCAAAGAAATATTCCTTAAATCATGGGAAACGAGATAGCATTGGGAACAAACTCAGGTAGACTCCTCTCTGATTCACTGAGATATGGGAGGGAGAGGAGATAAAGTCCAATCACTCTTGCAAGATTCTATTAGTATAGACTGTTCAATGTAATATAGTTCTTGCCTTCCTGTAGAATCAGTTTCCTGATCTGAGCTATGCTGAATGGCTGACATCAACAGTTATTGCCTATTTCCTTGAAAAGCTTACAGAATTGTCTAAATCATCTATATTGATTTTTTTCATCCTTCAATTAAATGATTACCTGTGATTTTTCTACAGATGCGTTGTGTTTATCACACATGGGACTTATTTCCATGCCTCTTTCTCTTTCTCGATCTCCCTGACGAAAGAACTCTTCCATTATTCTATCTGTCCATTGGCGATATAACTGGAGTGGCTTTGTTGGATTGCTTAGATCTGCACAGTGTACCATATTTTGTAGAACCTAAATTAAACAGGAAAAAAGTATTGAGAAAACTTGTGATGTTATTCTACTGGAGACAAAGCTCTTTTTCCATTTGCACATTTAGTGGGTGAGAAAACAGAAATCTTGAAAATACATGGAGTGCAAGGTTTATTCTGAACACCAGAAGGATGATATGCTGTGCGTTTTTCACACTGACATTAATAGCTACCAATTATCTCACATCTATAACTTTGCCTATATTAAAAGGCCAAAAATGTTGTAAGTGCAAGACTGATCAGTTATGAAGATATGTGGGAATTAATCGAGACTGTTAGCCACCCTGAAGAGCAGGAAAAAACTTCAGACACTGACAGAATAGTCTAAATTCGGTCTGGCCTGCAGGCCGCATGAGCATTTGAATTAAATTTTGAAACCCAAACTGCAGAGGTGGGTACCACTTCATATGGAAATGTTAAAAATGATTTAAGAATGAAAATTAATTTTAAAATGTTGATAACATGCATAAACATTTAAAGTAATTCCAACCCTTCACTGCTAAGTAGAACTTTGCAGGTTAAGAAACATTGCAGCAAACAAAACCATCCAACCAACTAGCCAACCAAAGCAACGGATTGAAACTTCAGACACTCCTACTTGTGTATATACCCATTAATGTAACGATAGTGTTGACATTTGGTCAACAAAAAACAGTGGGGACATAAAGGATTGCACATAATCTCTTTGACAGTTTATATGTAGGTTCTGGCTGAAAATAATACATTTCTGTCCTTCTACTAATAGATATGGGTATGCAGGTGGCCTGCACTGCTTCACTTGTAACAGTGTTTCTGCAAGTTGAAAAAGCTGTGGTTAGCAGAACAAACTGATTAGTCAATGTAAATTAGCATCACTAAATGAAGAGTATCAAGGAAAAGTGAAGTACCATTGTAAGATGAGGCACCTCATCAAGGAAGAATGCCCTACAAGCAGCCATAACCGGGAAAATGTTTTGCAAAAGGTATGGTGGATAATTTATTTAAAATGCAGTGTATCTTACCTGAATCCTGTCTGAATAGTTATCAAGAAGTAGAACTCCAGAGCTAGTCACTTTCTTGGTTTCAACCATTGTTTTCAAATCGGCCAATAGATTCATATGCTTAGACATGTCTGTGGCGAGCACCTTGGAGGAGAAACAAAAGATAAAGGTCAGAATAACTGCTTCTGTTTTAAAAGCTATTACAGCTTGGTAAGGAAAATAAAGAGGGTTAGTAAAAATATCCTAATCAATAGAAAGATCTTATGGAAACATAACTTGCATAAATCAGATATAAGACCTATTTTAAATTATTCACACACACTCCCCAAAAAATTATCCGGTACATCATTTTGCATTTGAGCTATAAGAAGAGCAGAAAAATGAAAGTAGTATCAAATTAATCATGAAATGTTTCTTTAAAAAAATAAATACATTAAAATCAATCAATCAATTAATCAATCAATCAAAACAACTCACAATGTCAATGACCATCTTCCTCAATGATTGCTTCTGCTTTTTTGTCAAGTTCTGGAAAATGTCACAATTCTCCTCCTGCAATAATTTGAATCCAACAGCTAGATGATGGTTTTCCAGGACTGATGAATCGTTGTACATCAAGGCAAGTTCAGAGTCTGCAAGAAAGTCCAAATACAGCACTGTTAATAAAATTTGCATTTTCGTTTGTTTGTTACAGATGTTATATTTTGGGGTCTTAACATTATTATAGCATCCCAAACATCCAACTGCATTAGGAGAAAAAAAAAACCCACCACTATGGCTAATTGCAAATCAAATCTGACAACAGACTTTCCTCCAATTCCAATTCTCTGCCCAGTTTTTAGAAATGGTTTGAAAATTACAAGGGCAACAAAGTAAGAGCAAATTAGGGCTGATCATGAACCAATGTTTCAGCAAAAGCTTCCCTTCTGTGGCACAAATGCTCAATAATTTTGTAATCAAATAATGGAATTTTCCCATAGATTTGGAAGCATGCCTATCAAAGGCAAATGGAACAGAGAACTTCTTCATCCCTCCCTCTGTATAGTATGATTTCTTAATCACAGGACAGTAGTTTGTTGACTTGAATGTAGCTGAATATTAACATTCTGCTAACATGTCTATGGAGATTCTCAATCATTCAGGTCATACGTGCCCCAAAGGTCCTTTTTCAAGAGGCACCTGGACTTTCTTTTGTTGTTTTTTTGAAGACATTTTTCTTTTCTTCCAAAAAGCTTCTTCAGCTCTGACTGGATAGTGGTGAATGGAAGGATTTATATTCCTTGCAGATAGCATGGTCATTGGCATTTGCATTTTGCAAATAGGCCGCAGCCCAGTAATGGGCCATGGCCCACAAGTTGGGGACCCCTGTTTTAGATAACAATATTTGTGATTGATCTGCCATTCTTTAAGAATACTGGTTTATATTTCTTTTTCCTTGGTTTAAAGTGACATACAGCTGACCATGCTGGAATACTGGTTTCTCCAGATTAATCAGCACATTCTCCATTTGTCCTTCTGCTTTATACAGTATATAGTGAGAGGAAAGCATGACTGCATTGGGAACTGTGCATGCTAAAGAGGGACAACTTCACCTTATGATAAATTCACTGCAATTCTTGGAATCGTCACAATGTCACTTTTGAATGTACCAAAGTTTGTATTTGCTACAGTGAGATGCCTGTGGAGTCCTTCCATCATTATATACATTCCTTTTGAAAGCTTTAGAAGATCCAAGTTCCTCATTAAAAAGATGGCAGATGTTCAACTCCAGTTTATGCAATAGCAATCCAGAGAGTTCACTTGAACCAGGGAGTTCTGGGGGAAACTGAGTAGCATTAGCTCTGTGATAGAATCTGCATATGAAGAAACAGTTGTGGGAGAATTTTGACGACACAAGAGCTTTTCCAGAAAGAGGCCCAAAGGAAGAGACTGTGCAGTCCTGAGCTGGATGGGGGAGGGGAAAAGAAGTCCAGGGTAGAATGAAAAGATCATTAGGCAGAGGTTACAAATTGCCTATCCTGACCCTTTCCTTCATATTGCAGAAATAGGAATTTATGACAATGAAGGCAGACTTTGGCCATGGTACCAACATCAGTAGAAATGTTACATTGTGCAAGTTGTGCATTTTGCCTTGTTGTTTCTCTGTTGATGTTGAAAGCAGATGTAGTCATATTGAGGAACTCTTCAGCAATTAGTGCCTGCCAAGTTGATTTTCATTTTCCTCCTCTTTCTTTTCTTGTCTCCTCATTCTGTACTTTTCCTTGTGATTCTGCAGAAATACAGCCCTTTCATTCTGTTACTTTATCTGTCACACTCCATGCCATGTCACAGTGATGTTTGGTGTCATCTCTTCACCATGACGTTCCCCCTCTATTTCTAACTTGCATAATTATGTTGATTATATTTATTTTACAATATTGCCATTCTTGCCTCAGAACAGTTTAAAAATAGGATCATGTGACCCCCTGAAGGTTAGGGCAGGATTGATCTACCTGATCACCAGTGCCCAAAGGAGGGAGCAGGCTACACTCAGTTTCACAGTAAGAAGCAGTTGAAAACAGGATGGGCAAGGACTGAGGTACATAGCTAATGTATCTGTCTGACACCAGAGAGAGCCAGTTTCTATTCCACCTGCAGGCATAGCAGCTCACTTGGTGACTTTCCCACCTACTTTTCAAGTTTGTGAAGAAATATAGAAGAATGGACCACTATGGATATACATATATAAATCTAAATCTAAAGTGCTATATATAGCGGTTCATTCTGCTGAATGGAATATAGATGCATGTGCATGTTGTGTGCCATAGCAGGGGGCACATAAAGCAATTAAAATATCCAGATCTTTCTTCAGGAACTTGTTTCCTTAAGAGCCACATGATTAATCAATTTCTTGCTATTAGGTGGTGGAGGGAGTGGTGGATTGCGAGAGTGGCTGGGAAACTGTAGCAGAATTTGAAGATTATATGACTGCAGCAGCAGCCCAGCAGCATCACAGTAGTGAAGCAGCCACAACTTCCCTTAATTTCATTCTCTTCGGAAATACTGATCCTGATTTTGGATGCATTATGTAAGTTAGCCCATACTTTTGTTTAAAAATTGTTTTCTATGATCCACTATTTCATCCAGGTAAAGATCATTGACAAGAAGAGTTTTAATAGTATAGACATTCCAAATGGGCCAGAAAACCCAAGAAAAAATATAGAGCAGTGATTTTTAAGCTCAGCAAAATTTGTGGGCTTCAACTCCCAGAATTCCACAGTCACCAAACATATCTTAGAGTTAACCAAGGTTGAGGAACATTGACCTAGAAGAATAAGTAGCATTCAGGGACCTCCAACAATCTATCAGAAGAAAGCTGCCTTAGATTTTCCAGTGAAGTAACAATGGAAAGAACATCCAACTGACTGAATGAACAGGAAAACTCATTTCTCAATTTCTCATTATGACAAAGGGACACTGGACTAGAAATATGCTTTTGATGACTGACCATATGATGTATGCAGAAACTCTACATATCCAAAACCACCTTTAAAAAAAACCCTCCTCTTTGTTGCTTGTTCAAGGAATCACAAGTATATAGACAATCAGTGGAGCCAGAAATAAACTAACTTACTTGTATTGATAAGAAATTGGTTTGAAACCCCAGGATGGTCAACATCATGTATTGCACTGGCAAAAATAGCAGCTAGAATCTCCAAGTCTGTGAAAACGGCCTAAAAGAAAGAAAGAAGAAATATTTAGGAATAAGATAGTGGAACAAAGAAGAATGACTAATGGAAAAAATGTTTTAAATGAAAAGAGAACTGCATCGGTCCTCTCCCCTTTTAAGTCTGGATCTATTTTTTCTGGGGGAAAAAAATTAAAGTCGAATTTACAAAATGTTTTTACAATAAAGTATCATATGTTGATAACTTCAAATTAAAAAGTTATTTTCTCAGTAACTAATCCTTTGGCAAGCCACCTTAGCGTATTGCGAGACATGAAAGTATGTTTCACAAGTATGTTTTTTAATTTCACCCAGATATTGTGGACTTACCTCCAAAGCTGGGGTTGACAAAAGCACATGTGTTGATTGTACAACATCAGCAGCATGTATATTGTTGTGATATGCCACATCTGCATGATAATGGTCCTCCAGCGTCATCAAGTAGGTTATTAACATGTCTGGGGGAATTTTAAACGTTTTTAGCAAATCCCGTTCCTGTAATCACAGAGAGAAAAGTAATTATTTCTTCAGTACAGGTAAAGCTTTCTGGAAAAGAAAAGGGAAAAAGTTGTTTCCCCTTAAACATACCTGAAAGATTGTATACATGATGACTGTCAAAGGTCGGTTCCCAGATAATTCGGCTATTTTAAACACTTGGAGGCCCCATTTATTTACATCTTCTAGCTCCTGATATAAAACCAAACAAAAAACAGAAACTGTTACCCTGGCTTTGAAATAGAGTTTGCACAAAACATTTGCTCTTGTCTTTCTCTGTATTTTAGATCTTAGCAATCTAATTTTTCAGATTTCAAATATGAAGTAGAAATGTTGCTCCAAGCTGCATGCGCTGAAATGCTTCAGTGTCGCCCTGATGCTCTGATATAGCAAAGAGCATTAGGAAATACTCCAGGGAATGACACCACTTTACTCTATCTTATGTTTTGGAAATACGCTTTTAAGTTTCAAAATAATCAAAATAAATTAATTTCCTGCCAATTTTTTTTTTTTTTGCTTTCTTTTGGTGTAAACATGGCATCTAGATTTTTGTTAAATTCTATAGGTAGTTTTATTTTTTAAAAAAATCAATTTGACTTCTGCAGTTACACACTACTAATGCACAATTGCTAGTGAAATATTGAATCAGAATCTTTATTTGGCTGTACAAAATCTGGGTGTGAGATTTTATATACGTGACCTATAAAAACATTCAGACATATGAATGTATGTAAATATTTGTGAATGTAATGTTGTGACTGTATTTGGATCTGAGCTGCAGATACTGAATCAGCTGGAAATCAGCATTGCTCTTACCTTGGCTAGAGTATCTTCTTGATCTGTTTTGACTCCAAATTTGGGGATGCTAGAATTTGTTAAGCTGGAACTGTGCATCAATTTTTTTACTCCACTGATTTGAGACATAGGCCGTTTCTTTTTCTCTTTTTCTTTCTGTGCTGGAGATGGGATTTCCACTTCATGTTGCTTGTCTTTTAAAGAAGAGGGGAAAAAAACATCTATAATCTATTTGTAAATTACAGCTACCTTGCAAGAAGTAACATTAAGTGAAGCATAGCTTTTCATAAAAACGTGCTTCAAAATAATTTCAAAATAAGAAAGATGCAAGTGAACACAGCAAATCACCATCAGACCTATTAACGCAGGGGTCCCCAAACTTGGCAACTTTAAGACTTGTGGACTTCAATTCCCAACTCTGGGAGTTGAAATCCACAAGTCTTAAAATTGCCAAGTTTGGAGACCTCTGTATTTTCTAGTTCCACCTTAGCTATGGAAAACAGCTAGGTGATAATCTAGCTCACTCTCTCTTTCAGCCCAACTCACCTCACAAGGTTGTTGTTATGGGAACAATAGGAAGAGGGGGGCATATTGGACATGTTTGTCATCATGAGTTTATTTGCCAAAAATAACAAAGGCGGCATACAAGTAAATAAATAAATAACTGCATGACAATCTAGGTTCAGGACCACTTTAGTTATAGATTTAAGCAATATTACACTGGTCATTTACTCTCTCAGTAGTGCAGCAACATTGACTTTACATACAGCTACAAACTCTAATGATGTTGATATAAAACAGCTTGAATATTGTAAACTAAAAAGTGAAACAAGGAGCCATTAGGTTCTTAGATCCAAATAATTTCTTTTCAGTTCTGATTCTTAGGAATTTGTTTATATTATTTTATGCTTTCCTAAATCTTGAGTGATGTTACTCCATTATTGTAGTTTAAATAGAGATCTGACCTCAGTATTTCCCATGTCTCAAATCTAACCTATCACAAGATTGTCTCTGAAGTACAGTGATAATTAAAGGTTGATGAATAAGGTAGTTATTTTTACAAATATTAATTCAAGAATATTCGGCTCACAGTCCAATTTATCTTGCAAATAACAGATTTTCAATATCTGTCAACAGATGCTTCTCTTGTCGCTAGTTTGGGAACACTGCTGAAAATGAGGCAAAGTAAACCAATTTTGTGCTAGCGGATTGAGCATAACAAGGACATGATTTACTCCAATTACATTGACAAAAATAGGAAATAATAGATGATTGAGCATAAAAAGTTGGCATATGTTTTATGAATGAACAAATGAAAATAAATAATAAAGGTGCTACAATACCCTATTTATTTAGAAGGCAAAGTTTTATTGTAGATAATAATCTCAAAAACTGTATCTAACCGGAATAATTCTAATTGTTGCTATGAACATGCTGCAAGAAAGATCATAATCATCGTCCTGTTTTCAACTAACCTTAATTTGTTTCACTGAAACCTGGTTTCAACTATAGCCTGTTCAAGCAAATCAAATTCAAACTTGTTCCTGAATTTCATTTATTCTCTCCTTCCCAAATGTTTAAATATATTGTAGTTTCAGTTTAAATAATTAATAGCAATTAGCTGTAAAGAGTAGATGATGTTTTTGATAGCCTTCCTTGAGAGCAGATATAATGCACACAATTCAAGCATTACCTTCAAACAAGGCAATGTAAATAATGCTTATTAATTCCCTGTGAGTTAATGAGCTCATCCTAGGTTGATCCCAGGTGAACGAAGGCATTCTCTGATCCTGTGACGTAAGATTTTTTGCATACGCACACTGAATAGAAAATCAGGATCAGGCTCACTATCCTAGCTCTTAATCTCCACAGTAGGGTAAAAATAAAAACTTCCCCACTGCTACAATCAATGGCAACAAACATAATTGTGCTATCTCTAAAACTAGAATCTAATGGTCTCCTATGGGCTGTACTATTTACTCCTTAAAATTCCTGACCGTCAGAACCATTATATATACTTTCTAGATGTGGGAGGTATTTCAGGTTCTCTCTCTAAGTTCCTCTTATGCAAATTAAGCAGAGAAATTAAATCTGGCCAGGAGTCTGAAATCTATTTAAGACCTTCAACTCAGATCAATGGTGGTTTTGTAAGATTATGAACGTGGAACCAAAACAGCTTATATTATATAAGGAATCTATGTTAATTTCCCCTCACATAGAAGGTTCATTGCTAAATGCAGGGGGGGGGGAGAATAGTCTTACTCCAATCAGTTCTTTCTCAAATTCTTATTCCTTTTCCTAATAATAGTATATCCTATTCTTGA
>JAOYMU010000192.1:107226019-107240485 GCA_025802295.1 Psammodynastes pulverulentus | reverse complement strand
AGATGGTCCTTATCTCAGTCGAAGGGCCCCGGGGTTTGGAGAGGGAAAACCTGAGCTTTGCCTACAACCGCTATCTGGCTTCTACTTCATTTTGTTACCAATCTACAAATACTTATCACTAAATATTTTACTACTTAATAATGAATTGTTTCCAATAATTTTTACTAATGAAAAGCAACCCTACTTTCATTTACTAATGAAAAGCAAAGTACAGAAAACAATTTTGATCAATTTACTTATCTGTTATTTGGTTAGTTCCCCAGCCACTTACTGACAGTTGAGGGATTTTTCAGACATTATCATATAGAATATGGCAGGGGGAACTGAGACATGCCAATTATCTTTTTTAGTTTCTGCGTTCTATGTCGTCCCTCCTTCTCTCCTCCAACACTTCTGTTTGATTGTCAACTGATGATGGGAGAAGACCAGGGAGGGGGGGGGCAAGTGCTCAATTGTCAGCTGAGTCTGTCCTACTGCACATTTTCTTTAAAAAAGAAATCATACTAGGCAATACAAATACATACAAATAAAACTTTAGATTATTCCTCTATTTTCCAAATCCCACTTCAATTTTCCTTGTATGTTTCAAATAGCAAGCAATTTGAATATGAACTCTGCTTTGTTATTCATCTTTAAGTCAGCAAAGCAGTAATGTTAGAATATTTAGACTGAAAATCAAATATATTGCTATGAGACAGAACCTTTCATGCAGCCAATTTTGCTTGCTGTTGATGCTGCACAAACAGAAATCAAACTTAATAAATTCCCTGTATACTTTGCTAAAGAACTTAGGTGAGCCTCATCTTGTCTTATTTCTGCCAAGAACATTCTGAACCAACACATGTTCAGAATCATACCCAGATGGCTCATGAGCGCACAGGGAATTAGTGAATTATAGTTGCTGCTTGTTACCAAAACTAGGGGTTTTTTTATGTCGATGTTGCTAAGGTTATGTTAAACACAAAAGCCCTCCATCTTAAAATGAACCATCAGCTAGAAAACTCTGATAAACAATATGAAAATGTTATTTAACCAAACAGCACAAATCTATATCAGAAGTATATTCTTGATCTTTACTGATTGGATCCAATTAGAATATATAGACAGACATTTAGAACATTTACACCATTCATAGAATCACTTCAGATCTTTCTATCACAGCATATCCATATATCATTTCTTATTTTTTTTTCTATAAACATTTCACTTCTCTCTTTCTAAGGGTCTCTCCAATTCCTTTCAACCATGGCTTTTTCAGTCTTCGTCTTACCATCTGTTCACTTTTTCTTCATTTGTTTTGTGATTCTGTCCTCACACATTTTCTCATATTAACAGGCCATCTTAATATGCTTCGCTGTTATGTTCACTCACTTTTGTACTCAATCTTCATTTCAATATCTATTTAATTTTCATAGCTTACTAATTTATTAAGTATATAGTTTATAGGTATCTTGTTTCCATTATTTATTTTTATGAAATACCGCACTCTTACTTTCCAATAATAAAATGGGCAGAAGAACATTTGTATTTACAGCCATTTTTGTTTTATTTAAGAAACAGCCATTCCTCTTAAGATAGTGGTTATTCCCACTATTTTTCCACTTACATATCTTAACATTTCTCTATCCAGATTTATAAAAGCACTTCAGCTTGCCTTAAATACAGCTAGTTTAACATCACCACACTTATTTATCTTCTATCAATGCACTAAATAATGATTATGCACCATCCAATGGTGTTGACTTTTAGCAACCAGGTAGCAGCCCTGAAGATGCTCCAATATGGCTTGGAACTTGGAACCCTGACACCAGATAGATTTCTTCCATGAGAATCTGTCCCTAACCTGGTCTCTCTAGCAGTATGTCAATTGCCAGTGCAACTAAGTCTGTCCATCTTGCTCCTGGTCATCCTCTTCTTGCTTTTTCTTCCACCTTTCCCAGCATTTGCAGTTGGCTGTTATGGTGCTGTCAGCCATGCATGTGCTACAAGAGTGTGGTTGAGCATACGTCCTGTGGGCAGGTGCTATGGAGTATGAGATCCCTAGGTTCTCGCACGCCATAGCTGGGTTGCTCAAGAGAAAAAGCAATGGGAGTCACTGAGAGTGAGTTGGGTAGCCAGGTAAATTTTCTTAAGTAAATAAAATGACTTACAGGAGCAACTTGTAATCTTTCCTGCCAGCTTTCCCATTGACTTTGTTTATAAGAAGCTGGCAAGGAAAGTTCCAAAAGGTGATTACTTGACTTTGGGGTGCTGCAACTGTTATATAAGCCACTTGCTAGGTGCCTGGATTGTAATCATGTGATGATGAGGATGTTGAGATGTCACTGAACAAGTGGTCATTAAAAGAGAATTAACTGTATAATAATTTCCATTATCTTTATTTGCTGTTGTCATCATCTTTTATGCATTTTTCCTGACCAGTCTCATTCTATGTCTCCATCTATTCAAGATCTATTTCTGAGACTACAAATAATGACCTATCCTTCAGAATTTTTGAGCACTATTCTATCCTTTCCTATTTTTAAAATCATAATTAAATCAATCATGATTTTTATTCATATTCCCTGCTATGTATTTGCATGAATAATCTTATGTTTAAACCAATATTTCAAATGAATGTTTTTCCATTCAGATAGTCATCAAACTATCACTATTCTTGTTTATTCTATGGTTTCAAATGAACCAATCACTTTTTCTACACTCTCTTCCTCCTATCCATCCATGACATGTAATAGAATAATTTCCTCTCTAGATTGCATTCATTCAGAATGCTGCTTAATTTCTCCAAAATCTTATTTAATTCTTCCTTTATCATCAGTCACTTTGGTATAATATACCACTATATTATGATATATAGTGGTAGAGTGGCACTCCATAACCTAAATGACACCTATTAATATATAATCAAACCTATACTTTTACTTTCATGAATGTATGTATTCATTCTATTCTACTATATTAGATCACCTGCATTCATTTTGTTTCTTAATTCATTCTGTTTGCTATTCACTTCTACCATACTATTTCATATGCAATGAAAAATCACCTGATGGGCCCAGATTGGTCATATGTCTTTTCTTTTTTAAGGCAGAAAGGTATAGATTAAGTTAGATTACCTGTACCCTCTGCCATTACAAATATCCTCTGGTAATAGTCAGTATTGGTCAGTATGGGCACATTCTGTTTAATCTTCCACAAGCAAAATTAAAGCCCAGATTTTACGCCAAGTATGCTCATGATATTCTTTGAAAGTTTAAGCTCCAATCTATAGAATTGCTTTGTAGGGAAAAATGCTTTTGACCAGACCTCACCAAGTAAGAAATCTATGCAGTGTATTGACACATACTCAAGACACAGCCACAGGAGTTGTGTTAAATCAATGGGAGGGCAGCAAGACAACTGGAATCAGTGGGAGAAGGTTCTTTAAAGACTGATGTCTCAGGAATATCCAAGGACAATTAGGGGAATGGGTGGACTGATAGAATGATTAGTGCTGAGGCAGGAAAGCTCTCAGATAACTAGCAAGACAGCCAGGCTGACACAACAATCCACATCGGATTCAAGAAGACCCTGGGATAATCAGAGGAATGAGCAGGTTGGTCAATAGCAGCTATGAGAAAGCCCTTGGAAAAACTGGATGATGTATGGACCTGTAAGAGGATCTGTGTATTTGTAGTTGCAAAAGCAAGATGGATGGCATAAGAAAACCATTCAGATGTAGGTTTCATTTGGATTTAATTAAAATATCATCATCTAATGAGTCTGAAATATTTTAAATGTGTTGACTTTTAGTCATAGTCTTTTGGGAATAGTTTGGAAGGTTTGACAAAGGCCCATGGGTAATGTACAGCAAGTCAGTTAGAAAAAGACCATCTGGTAAACTCTTTGCCACAACTCTTACCAACTTTCATTGTAAAATAAAAGCAAACATTGTATTTAATTAATGAATGCCTGTTTTATTATATACACATAAATACATGTGCATATATGTATCTCTCTGTGTATATGTATATATAATGATATCCTGTAGAAAGTAGTGAAAACAAAACAGAAAAAACAAGGAATACCAGTTTTTATAATCATGCTTACCTAAAAATGTGTTGGATATATATTCAGAGACTTGATTGCCTGATCGGCTCATTTCAGATAAGTGGGTTAGCTCTCGATTGAGCATTCTTTTAAACTGTAAAGAAAAGCAAAACAGTGTATGTTAATAGTCAGTAAATGGGTATATGGTATAGGAATTGTTTAAGAACCTTTTTTAACAGATATGTTCACATTTTCAATTCAATACACCACCTTAGCTCAATGGCATAATGAGGAGTAAAATCAGATTCTCAGGGAAAATGTCAAAGTAGGCTTCACCAAATGTATTATTCCACGCATCATTTTATATAAAGAGATACTGAAAAATTGGTTATGGATACGAATAGAGATCAATTTCATTGCTCTTATTCTAGTTAAAAATGTATACTGAAGGTTCATAATATACACACATTCCACCTATGTTCTCATGAAATGATTTTCTTTAATTCTTACTTTTTTAAGTGATGTCAACAAGCCATCTCCTTTCAGTGGAAATAATTAAAATTACCTAGCAACGTTAGACATTTCTACAGGCAGGAGTAAATTGTAAGTCAATTACTTGCTACCTAGTTACTTAAACATCTATATATCTAAATTTACACACCTAAATTTTAAAATAATAATTAATGATCCAATTGCTTTGGGAACTAGGTATTTGGATTTTACTGCAGATATAGCCATTTTATAAAGCAAAACATGTACAGGTTTAAAAATTTTTTTGTAAAACATAGACACTGGCTTTCTCAATTTGATAACCTGTAGATAAGATTACACTTTAACGTCCACAATCTTCAACCTGCTGATTGAAGAGCATGGGTTGATGATGAACACTCTTGAAGGCACTTGTGAAGGCCAGAATAAGCTATTCCAATTATCAAAAAGTGTGGCCTCCAATATTATAGTTCCATCAGTTTTCTAATTGCATGATTTCATTAGTGGCAGACAATCAGGCTTCAGCCTACCTCAGCCTTCATATCAGTTTTGCAAGTTGGGGTTCATAAGCTTTAGAGGACAGTACTGATTGTGACTTGCGTTTCATTAAGCAGCTTGTGTTTTAACAACAAAAGTATTGCACGGTTTTCTGCAATATTCTTTTAGTGTAAGATTGTTCTTGCTTTAAGAATTCAGGGCCTACAAATACATTGCAAGAAGCAGAAGGGTTGAAGGGCTGCCACCATTTGTTTCATGCTACAAGAAAGCGTCATTCAGCAGTCTCTGGTGACTTGAACAGCTGGCCTGATGAGTCACATGAAAGGATGATTCCCATCATCCAGCAAAGACTTAGAGCCTCCAGGGTATGCTATCTTTAAGTCTCTCCTAGTGCTGAACTAAACCTGTCATAATTTTTCCATAAATTACCATACGGGGGGCTGGGAATTAGGCGTTCCATTCATCCATTACTTATGGAAGCTACCTGGTTAGAAAAGGCTGCAAGAATAGAGGATTAGAGTTTCTTTGGGTGGGAGGAGGAATAACTCAGATTGTGATTCTTCCATAAGCTAAGAAAAGGTAAATTTTACAATTTACTTAAGTCTTCCATATTGGAGAAAAGCTAGCCACTGGATTATTTCGAATTCTATTGTTTATACTATTTGATTTAAAGCTATGTGATTTTTGCAGCCATCAGGTTGTGGGTGTATAGTCTTCTCTATCAGTAGTGTTTTTTCACGTATACTGTTTTCTTCTCCACATCTGCTCTCAGTGAATGGACAATATATGTTATATATAAGTAAAATCTTGTTTGAAAATGATCCAGTGTAAGGTAATTTGCAAGGTGTTGCTCTCCTCATTTTATACATCAGTTAGTTATTTGTGTCCTTATAAATTATCACTTATACTCTATACATTAAATAAATATGTTGAAAACCTAACTGGAGTGAGGATAGACTAGGATGCAAGTTTTAAGTCTATTTACATTTTTCCTTTAGCCCATTTATACATGTGCTATTGTGCTTTTATGAGTTTTCTTCGTAATGCTTCTCACATGTTCTCTGGATGAATAGGACATTGATTTGCTTGCTCAATAATATATAGGACAAGTATATACAAACAGGTTCTGTCCAGGTGATTTGGATTACAGTTTTCATCAGACCTAGGCTAATAGCCAAAAAACTGGACTACAGAGTCCAGAATATTTAGGGTGCATTAAAAATTTGTAATTTTTTATAAATATTATATTTTATAAAGATAATGTTTAGAGTCAGGTATAATTTTTATTTTTTGGGTCTATCACCTCCTGGTGATAAACTAGCTTGATTTGGGTAGTTTTCTTAGCAAGATTTTGGAAGTTGGTGAAGTTTGTCACTGTCTTTTTCCTAAGGCCGAGAGAATGCAACTGGCACAGGTTCACCAACTTGGCTTTGTATCTATGGCAGAACTAGAACTTACTGCCTCCTGAAACCTAGCCTGATGCCTTAACCACTATATCAGGCTACCTCTCTATTTGCTTTCTAAAAATAACTCATATACACAACTAGTTCTCAATTTGTGACCATAACTGACCTCAGAATTACGGTTGTAAGTTAAGTGGGTCACCATGTGACTTCACTGATTTTATGATCTGTTCAGGGCATTTGTTAAATAAATGCAGTAGTCATTAAGCAAACCCATTCTCCCCAATGGCTGTTTTTATGGAAATCCAAACTAAATGCCAGGAACCAGCAAATATCACAGAACGTTGTTGTCATATGCCTGCAAGATATTGTAAACATCTTAAAATGTGAGACGGTTGCCAAACCGCCAAAATGTGATCATCTGACAGCAGGAGGCAGCTGTCATAACTTCAAAAATGGGTTATAAGTAGCTTTGGGGAATCCATCATAACTTCAAATGGTTGCTAAATAACTGGTTTTTTAGTGAGGATGACCTATATTTATTTTTAAAACAGGTCCTCTGGATGGAATAAAGAAGGATAGCATGTATGATAACCTTTCACAAAGTCTGTTCTGGCATGAGGAGAGACACAATAAGTTATTTTAATCCTTAGTATGTTGCTTCATGGCATCCATCTTCAAGCTGATGCTCTCTAGACATGTTACATTAAGAACTGACCAGAAATGGCCATGCCCCAATACCTCTGGAGGATAACAATTTGAAAAATGCTGCTGTAAGACAAGGCTATTTAGGGAAATGAAGATATCAAATATTTTAGACAAGGGATAAGGTATACCTATTTCATTCTAAAGCTAGGAGAGGATGCAGGGGACATCAAATAGCACTGTGCTCAGCACAAGTTATTTTTTAACCTTCCATTTGAAGATGGCTCAGTAATAAAGGCTAAACTCTCATTATTATTTCTTCTCTGAAATAACCATCATAGGGCAACAGGGAAGAAAATTAGAACCCAATTAAAATGCTTACTTTGTCCTGGTTATTTCAAGATTCCAGGGCAGCTGACGTTACTCATTCTGAACACGGTCAAAGGAGAAAGGAGCTCCTTACACAGAGCTTTGGTGGAGGGCAAAGATTTTTCTGATGAGCGTTGAGCAGACACAGTACATAGAGCTATCCTTAGTTTTGCCACAGACTGAAGATTTATGAAGGGCATTAAGTGAAATTTAAATTGTGACTACATACAGTTATTTGAGTCTTTTCAGAAAATTGACCAGAAGCAAAACAAACAAATGATCAAAAAATTAAAGGAGAGAGGGAAGGCTAGGCTAGGGATACTCACACCCTCCCAATATTATATTAACCATACTATTGTCCAATTGGAAAAGAATGTGATACCATGAGGTAAAATCTTATTCCTTAAAGCCATACTTGATATTCTCAGAAAACCATAGGTATCATGGGTCTCTGATACCACTGCAAGACAAAATCCTTATGCTGGTCCCCACCTTAGAAAATGGAATTCAATCTATTGCTAGTTATACTAGGGTTTCAACATGATACTGGGAAATTGTTGCTATGATAAAAATATATATAATGTATTAAAAAGTAGAATAGAAGCAACTCTATGATTTCATATCAGCCATTATTTTACCAAGTCCAGCTTGAGTCAAGATGATTAACTCAGCTAAAATAAAAGTGGAAACATATTTCTGCTTGCAAGATTAGTCTGCTGTTAATTATTCAATTTATTTAAGCTCCCAGTATCACTTAACTTAATCCCTAACAAGCATTGAACCAAAGGAAGAAGAGTGTGTTGTAGGATTGGCTTCAGTTAATCCCAAATCACAAGGATACAACAATGTAAATAAATAAACTCAACATAATAAACGCAATGAGAAAAAGATGAATTCTATGTCATGTAGATCCATTACTTCCTACCTAATTCTTTCAATCCTGTAAAGAACTGAACAGCGTAATACAGAATATTAGCAATAAAGCCCTAGCATTCATAATTAGGAGGCAATACTATGAGATTCCCCCCCCCCAATGAGCACCTATAGAATCACACAGTTTAAGTTCCTACCTCATTTTAACTTCAATGAGTCTTAACACATGTAGAAGCTATGGATTGCTTATATATTGTTCAGCATTACCAATTTAGGATAGATATTCTCCAAATCCAAAGTTCCCTAATGTTTGTACTGGCCAGTCATTCGGAGATATATGTGAAATGAAAGATAATAGGAATACTGTAGATGATCTAAGAAATATTACAGTCCTTTGAAACCCAACTAATTTTTCAAGGAAAAAGATATGATCTATAATTATTTGGGTTAATCATAGGAAATAAAGTTGAACATTTTGCAGGGTAGAATTAAATTAAAATATAGATTTTATATGAAACTAGTCATAAAAATATTAATTGTTCATCTTGATCTGCAGTGAGAAAGAATTTTTCTTCACAAAACTCATAACATTAATGGCAATACAGCAAGAAAAGCATAAAATATAATTTCTTTAGTGAAATGTATTGCTGGCAACAACAAAAAGCCGTTGCTATATTTGAAAATCTACATTATCAAGCCTCGGTTATTAAGGCTTTTATTGTATTTATTAAATAGTTGCATTAAAAACTCAGCATTAGTAAATGATCCTATAATGATCATATAATTAAACCGATGTTTTAACCAAGCATATTGGGGCTGTTATCTACATCATGGTTAGTGAACTAATCATCTTTTCAGAAAGATTGTTTGGGGTCAGTTGTTCTTCATTCCAAACCACATGCACATAGGGCTTTACCTACTTCAGTGGTTTGTCTGAGGCCACACAGTGACTTTCAAAGAAGCAAAGATCCAAGGTTTCTGTATCCAACATCCTCCAACATAGTACTCACAATGTATAATTACTTAGATTATAACAGTGTGGTTCACCTCCAGTCTATCGTGCTGGAAAAATCTATTCTAGTCCAGCTTCATCACTCTGTCCTACTGAAGAACTATTACTAATAAAGTTAAATTCAATCAGTTTCTGTTGCTCTTTATTGGTCACGTAAGGACAGAATTCCAGTTGTTCTATTGATTTCTTTACACAGCACATTTTTAGGGATAAGGTCTATGCACAAAAGGGAAAACGTTAACCTATTTTTACATGCAATACCATCCTTGCTTAGTCAAGTTATTAATCTTTATTTAACTAAGTGATCACATATTTAGAAAAAGAGCATATTGTTCCTTGACATCTTGAGCATGCAGAACATACATAACAGGAGATTTTCTGATAAGTTCGTGGTTCTTTCTTAGATTAGCACTGCATATCACAATATATATGATGGTATGTATTCAGGTCAATATAAAGGAACAAGGCAAGCCATTTTTTTAGTTGAAGCTTTATAAATTAATTCTCAACAAGTTAAGGTTGGCATCATCAGTAACAGGGAAAAAAAAAAACATTTCCAAACATTCATTATTTTGGAATGGCTTTAATCAATTTTGAAATCTGTGTGATAGACAGAAAGTAAAAAATAGAAGCGTAATAATTGCAAAGTGTTCATATTAAGCAATTAACATGAAATTACACATTTAGCTCTTATTGTTTATATGCTCTTTAATGACCTCCTTGGGGAATGAAAAATAGCACAAAAGTCGAAGCTTGGATTTCCCCAAAACACAATATTAAAAGCAGTGATTTTATAGCTGTTAAGTTGAGAATATGCCCTATTCTCAGGACTGCGCAACTCTGTTATAAGTACAGTTGAACATAAGTGAATGTTAGAGGGAGCTCACTGTTTTCAATTACATATTTTAAAGTTACTTTAACATATCAGTAAGGCCTTAATTTATAATTAAAAAAAATCAATGTTCAAGCAAACACTGCATGCAAACAAACATGATTTAGAAAGTTCTTAAATTCCTACCTTTATGTATCCCCAAGATACTGACAGTAAATAGTTTGCTTCGGGCATTTTTGATGCTTTTAGTATTACCAAATTAAAGCAGAATTTTCGGTCCTCTGTTATTATTGAGATACAGGGGGAAAAAGTATGCTGAATCCTTTTAACTGAATTTTGATTCTCAGTTTTGTTGATTTATAAATTTCCTGCAATTAGGTATAAAAGAGATCATTTAACTGGTTTCCAGTTAGGAGATCTTCGATTATTTTGGACCCATTTGCAAAATTCCAAAGTGCTGTAAAATTTAGGAACCTGGCTTGGAAGACATATTGCACAAGCTGAACAGAAATCTGAAGGGCAGACAGAGATCTGCATATTTCCAGAACAGCACGACTTGATGAATTATGTATATCAAGATGCTCAGCTGCTGGAAAAGACTTGTTCTTTCAATAGCCTTCCAAATAAGGATCTGCAGGGAAGCTACAACCAGTGTCAAGTAAACCCTCCCATAAAATTCAGATAACAGCCAATACCGTGCTAGCCAAAAATACATAAAAGCAGCAGAGAAAGCCGTGACATGTGTGTGCTAGTTTCTGATTGGTCTTCATGGCAGAATCTCTTGGGAAGAAGGTAGCTCTCCTTTGTGCTAAATGCCATTTAATAATGGCTTCCCCGCAGCATTTATTTCAGAGCAGACATGATTAATTAGCTTAACTTTTTGTGTGTGCCAGTAACATTTATTAGTTCAGGGAGGGAGGCTAAATGAACTCAGGTCAAATAAGCATAGTGGGATATTTTGCTCAGTCTAAATATCATTTGGGTTGAATTCTTTAACTTTCTATTATTAAAAATACACAAACACAATTTTCAACCATACATGCATGTATGTATGCATGTGCTTGTGAGATTTTAAGTGCCTACATTCAGCAATTCAATTACATCTCATTCTGATAACATTATTGCAAAGCATTTATTATTGCTTCAATACAAAAAGCTTTCGATCTGCTTAGTAGCATTTCAGTATATATATATCATATCATTACTCAGATGAAAAGCGTAGTACTTTTTTCAGCTGCTTAGTATGCCCATCTGCATTCAACAAAAGAAGATGTATCATTGTAACTTTCCTACCTTTAGGTGTCCTAACAAACATAACAATATTATTGGGAGCAAATCATTTTAGTATTTGAAAGAAAATGCAGCAGACATTTCTTGACACCTAAAGTAACACAATTCATATGAAATCGATTCCACTTCATTGGATGGAACATTAATCTAACTTCTATCAAATATGAAGATTGGTGAAAAGATTTTAGATTTCCATTATGAATTTTCAATATAAAAAGATAAGGTAAAATACATTTCTGTCTAGATTAAATTATATACACATCAATTTTTTACAGTGTAGTAAAAAAGAAAATCAAAGTTACTTCAACACTGTTTAAAGTAAGCTAACCACCTCCATATTACAAATAGGAAGTTAAGGAAGTAAATCAGTAGTATGTCCTAAAGTTGGTGCTACCCAGATCTTGGCTAAGAGAAATTGTGGCCCAATACATTATACAATGAATATATTGAAGTAGATGGAGTAGTATTCAAAAAGCATCCAGCAAGCTTTTTCACACATTATGTTATGTTAACCCATGATTTGGCATTATATATGCAAACTTTAGGCTCTGACAACCAATAACACAATTTCTCAGTTTATCTTCTCATGCCTAACATAATTATAGAATTTATAACTAAAAGCAAGCTATAATGAGATAGATTCAAGAATAAGACTTGTTCAAAACTAGTTTTTAATACAATAATAATGGTTATTTTGTCATTAGGGGTATGTGTGTCCATATCCATATATTAACACCAAAGTTTTAATTGCAATGCTTTTCAGATTTAATTAAAATGCTTTTTTTCTTTTAAAAATGTATACCTTTTTAAAAAAAGGATTGTTGTTTTTGGTTGAACTGAGAATTTGTAATGAGCCACAAATATTTTAATTTAGTAGGGAAAATGTTTGAAACCACATAACTGAACCATACTATTTGCTGATTTGTTCTGAATTAATGAGGTCAATCAGGGAATGCTGCTGCAGCACATTCATTCTTTATTCATTTCAAGAGAGGCTGTGCACACACAAGATTCAATGAAGTGGACAGACTGTGCTCAAGCTATGGGCTTATTGGACTGTTCCTACTGACTTAACAACATTCACAAGTAAGTACCAACTGCAGACCTTTTGTTACACAGAATTCTGCTTCATCAGCTCAATGCAGGCATATATCTATATATCAGCATCATGCAGAAAGAATTCCACAGATAAATCCTCAAGAAAATAAAATAGGAAAAATCAAAAGAAGTATAGACCAGATAGACAATCATTGTTTAGAAGACAAGCGATTAAATATTGACAATTAATAGTGAAAATAATATGAATATTGGTAAATAATATAATGATAATTTGAAGTTTAAAACAACCCTCAAGTGTTAAAACAATTTCAACCTGATAAATAGGAGCTTTGCTTTCCATGAATCTCTGTAACATCATTCCTCAAATAGGGTCTTCCAGATACATACATAAGACAATTATTAGTTATACTTAAGGAGAAAATAATAGTTCTAAAGACTTACTCTTCAGTCAAAATCTGTTCCATCTATTATTTATTATTGTAACCACTTATTTGCTATGATATATTACTGTTCTAATTTACATAATAGCCAAAGCTTTCTAATACTAACAGCACTCCCCAAAACAAAACAAAATAGTTAAGTGGCAGTAAGAAAGTCAAAAGTAGACATAGTTGTGGATCTGTCCATGTAAGGAACAGGACTGACTCAAAAATAATAACAATAACAGTAAAGTTATTTTACATAATTTCACTTTAACTAAGGCCACTGGTGTTTCCAAAGCAGTTGTACCACTCTTGTTTTGTGAAACTACCGTAAATTCACACAACAGGTAGGTGAGGGGTTCTTTGAGAAAAGCAATGACCACAAACCCAGTCACATGAGAATGCAAAATCTGTACTTGGTTACAGCATCTGTTAGACTAAGGTTCATGTGGATACCACTTCCTTCTTGGAGCAGTCATGTGTAGCAGTAATTAGGATCAGAAAATAAAAGCAGCAGTGAACAAAGCATTGCTTCCAGCAGTGATTTCTTGTTCCTCAACATTTTTCAAAAGAGGTATTCCAAGAAATGGAATCAAAGTCAAATTACCTCTGAGTATGTACTCAGCAGGTTGCTGAAATAATTTTTTTTTGACAGATAATATTCACATTTCTGAACTAGGTATCTTATTTTCACCTTACTGTGTATGCGTCTAACCTGGGAAATCATCATTGCATTCACTGAAAATATAGCTGTAATGTATTTCTTAAAAAACTAAGACATTCACAAGCCAATGGCGTATTGGTATGCAAATGTAAATACATACTGTATAATCATAATTATATTTTAAAGTATGATTGCCTTAAAAGCAGATTTTGAAATTAAAACTATATATGTAAATACTTTTTAAAATACCATATATCCTGAGGATGCTAAGTAGTATGAAATTGTATCTTGAAGCTTATTTACATAACTGTGTGTTCCAAGAACCGACTATATGTGTTTATTCAAATCGTTATAATTTTGCAGACTTCTTCTAAGTCCACAAAATGAATTTTATGTTATAACTCTTAAAAGTAGAAAATTTTTGTTTTATAGCTAAGTGTGACAAACTTTTAAAAATGTGTATCTGATTCATCAACAAAAGAAGCTTTTTGGATGACAAGTGAAACGTCTTCAAAGAAAAACAAGAAAGTCCAGTTGCCTCTTAAAAAAGCACCCTTGTGACAACCATGACCTGGATGACTAAGAATCTACATAGACATTAACAAGAGAAGCAGAACTACATTTACAGTAACATATAAAGAAGAAGTTTATTGAGCAGTAAAACTTCAAGATCTCTGATTTAACATATATACAGTATTAGGGGAGCAGGATTTTCAAGCTTATCTTTGAAAAGAACAATGCATATATAGGATGAGCTATTAAAAATAATATAGTCTGGAGGGGCTGGGGATGAGGGGCACCGTCCTGCGGTGGTTCTCCTCCTACCTCTCCGGACGATCGCAGTTCGTGCTGACAGGGGGGCAGAGATCGACCTCTAGGCC
>JAOYMU010000192.1:107183493-107193937 GCA_025802295.1 Psammodynastes pulverulentus | reverse complement strand
AAATTGGCAGCACATAGAAAAGAATTTTTGCACCTTTAAATGACATACAAAACTTTAGATTTTAATATAATTTATTTTGAGCACCCACCCAAGCTGATCTTTCTTCTCTCTTACTTTGCAGGACAAACTGTAGTGGCCAAAATGACAGTTTCAAAATCTGTACTGCTTTTCAAATTTGCTCTCTAATTCATCCATAGCTAGTGTCATAACCTAGTGTTTAATACAGCTAGGATTGTTGCAAAGTTTTGCATCCTTATATGTGCTTACCTAGGATCAATTCTTTATGGAGTTTCAACTGAATTTGCTTCCAAGCAACCATGCATAAAATGGGGATGATATCCATAAACGTTACCAGGAGGTAAGAAACCAATTTCAGTCTAATTTTATGCATCCTTTACAGGGAAGCTGCAGAAGTGGACAACAATTGCTGTCAGGATGGCAGACCAAAGGGGCTTTTTTTTATTATTACTATCCAGATCTGATGAACCTATCTTAGATAACAGATCAAGACATCGGAGCAGCGCTATTCTTTTGCACCCACAATTTAAAAACCCAGAAACCTTGTTGCACAAAAACCGCCGGCTTCTCCCAAAGCTGAGACAGACGTACGTTTTCCTTCTGAGTCGTCAGGTTTGGCGGGGAAAACAAAGCAAGGCACAGAAGAACTGAAGAGGCGGGATGAGGATGGGGAGGGGGGAGGGCGATAGATGGAAACACACGGGGGTCCTACCTTATTCGAGGCCATTTCACTGACGGAGTGCCTGGTCTGCAAGGTTTCCAGCTGGTCCAGGCACCAGTCCAGCTCCTCCAGGGTCTCGCTGGCCAGTTTTTGGTAGGCCTCCTCTGCGAAGAGATAGGGAAAGGAGTACTCAGTTCGCAAGCGTTTCACGGGGCTAATAGCAAGCTCCAGCGGGTCCATCCTGCCATACCCAGGCATGGGGGGATGGCCAGTGCCCACACATGAGTTCTGCTCCTTCATATTGCTGTGCCTGAGCAAGAAGGAGAAAAGGCGGGCTCTGGTCTCCGGCGAGAATGACGAAAAAACAAAAGTCGCGCCAGCCTTTTCTTATCAACTCCAGCAAAGACTCGGCCGGCAGGCGGGCGGGCGCTCTCTGCGGCGCTGCTGAGGGGACCGAAGCGCGGCCGGTTGTCTCACGGAGCGCGAGTCCCTTCACTCTC
The DNA here is from genome assembly GCA_025802295.1 of Psammodynastes pulverulentus. Classification (NCBI taxonomy): domain Eukaryota; kingdom Metazoa; phylum Chordata; class Lepidosauria; order Squamata; family Psammodynastidae; genus Psammodynastes; species Psammodynastes pulverulentus. The sequence continues at coordinate 107,192,758 of JAOYMU010000192.1, read as the reverse complement.
AGAGCGCGTGAGACGGGCAAGAATCGTGGCACTCGGGCGAGCTGGGACTGTGCTCTCTGGCAAACGAGAGACTTAAGGAGACACACAGCCGGCCAACCGCTCTCCTCCCTGGGGCTGGAGGCAGCCAAGCAGCCAACACCTTCCTCCTCTCCTCCCCGTCCTCCTTCAGGCGAGTTTCAAGCCCCAATGAATCAGAGCAGCGGCTGCCGTGTGTGCAAGCCACCGCGTTTCCTGTTTGCTCAACTTCTCTGTGCTTAGCAGGGGCAGCGGCAGCGGCAAAGCTGAAACTCGGCTCTGAGGCTACAGCTCCAAGGGAAGCGCCTCCGCTCCTCCAACCCTCCCGATTTCCTTCCTTTCTCGTAGAGAAACCTCTTCCCCCCCTGTCCTGAGAATCTTAATTAAAACATCCACTCGCTCTTTCGTTCACCACCACCCCTCCCCAACTCCTCCTTATTGTTTGGTGTTTTCTACTGAGAGGGGAGGAGAAGAGCGCCGTGGCGCTTTCAGCCTTTGAACAGGCGTCGCCGAGAGTTTTGGCGAAGAGGGGGTTGCGTGTGTGCAGCTGTAAAGGGGGAGCGGGGGGGGGAGAGAGAGAGAAAACTCGGCAAGGAGTTGGGGACTTGCTCCACTCCGCCTCCTCCAGGGCGGCGCTAAGGCTGGCGCTGCTCTGCAGGGCGCGCGGAGAGCTCCGGTTCCCACCTGCGCGGAGCTTGAGCGAAAACCACCGGAGGACCCTCCGCCTCGGGACCCTGGCTATCGGATAGAACTAGAAAGGGGCCGTTGCGCTTTGCTTCAGCACCGGGCCTCGTAGTAACGCCCCCCCTCTCCCAGGCCCTCAGCTTTAGCGCTTGGCAATGAGACTTGGCGGCGTTCGAGAGCGCATTGAAGCTTGTCGCGCCGCTTCTTAATGCCTGAGATGGAAAACCGTTTCTTTTTCTCGAGGCTCAATCTGTCTGCAGCCATAGCCGAGCGCTCGCAGTAGCATTACTGTCTGCAAGGCACTCGTGGGAGAGAGACTGTTTGGAAGACGACTTTGCGGGACTGTAGGGGTGCGTGGGAGCCACAGGTGTGAAATGACACCAGGTCTCTCTCTCTCTCTCTCTTTCTGTCACCCACTGATGGCGTCCACAGAGCAGCACAAGGGCGGGTGGACACGGGCTACGTTTGGCAGCTAGTATGCCTAAATAAGCCCCCTAACCAGCAGCTTTACATTCCTTGTTCCCCTTTGGCATTGCCTCTGTTCCTGACTAGGGATTTTGGCCTTGCTGTTCAAAGTCCAGGAACAAAGCAGTATCTCTAATTTGTAGGGATTGGCTATGCACAGCAGCCCTGTGTATTGAAAGCAGTGAGAATTCAGAGAGAAATCTGCATTGACCAACTGCCTCTATTACTATTCTCCCCATTCTGGTCACTTTCTGCCCTTAGCTGAACCAAGCTCACCTTGCTGGCTTTTAAAACTTCCAATGCCCTGCTTTTCATCCGCTGCTACCATTATCATTACTAATGATCCGTCCAGGGCATTAAATAAGGAAAGCATTTTACCATGTTTGGATACACTCCAAAGATAAGTGCTTTTAAGGTATTGTTGACTTCAGTAAAGGAGAGGGTTAAGAACATCATTCAGCCTTTCCTAAATCAGCATGACTGATTTGTGCATAACTGGCTGGCCAGTTCCTGTAATCTTTTTTGGCCCCAGTATTGCTGTGATGGAAATTGTATCCTCACATTATGGAGAAACAACTAAGGTCATCCAACTGAAAAGTGATTAGGACTCAAGTCTTTTATCTCTTTGGTTTGCAAATTCTTGCCTACTATAGCGTACCATACCCCATACAAATTTACTCCATGTTTTCCTTAGCTTATCATACATACTGGGCATTACACTGAGTATTTGCATAATTTCAGTCTATTGTGTCAGTCTCTAGCCAAATAATCATCAAGAAAGATCTTTTTCAAATATTGCAGCATGTTTACTTTACACCAAATCCCTGAGGGAAGACGTGTGACTGATGTGTTCCTTGCATAGTTTGTTTTGTGAGTTGAGCAGGAACATCTTTTCCATTTTTTTTCTTAGAGACCTGTTTGATTCTCTCCTTTGGTCCATTAAGTCTGTCACCAGAGAAATCAAAGACTGAAATACAACAGGCAGGACTAACCCTAAGCCAGGTATTAATCTATTGAATTTATATCCTGCTATGATGACACTTGGCATGTATGAAAAAAAATGAAATGATTAAAACGCAAACAACTTAAAGAAGGAATAAAAATAATAATTACAAAAAATCCAAAATGCAGATCTTTTACTGAGCCAGAGCTTTGCTCTGTAAAATACGAAATGATTTGGATTGTGTAGACTCACTGTATCTTCCTATCAGGACTATTCAAAATTGGCTTTTTGCTGCTCCAACAATTTTTTAAAAATACTAATTTTAGAAAAGGAAGGTGAACTCCTAAATATTTTTAAATAAAATGTGGTGAAAAGTCAACCATGGGAGATTGAAAGAGACCTATGTAATGTCAGAATTATAACTGGCAATATAGGTGGTTCTCCTTTAGTGACTGCCTCATTAACCAATGGTGATGAAAAAGTAACTTTGTGACCATTCCTGGCATTTCCTATGACCTTCACAGGCTTGTAAAGCAAAGGAAAGTGAAGAAAGATCACAAACACAGTCGTGGTTTTATTTATGGACTTCTCATTACCAGTTCCAACTGTAATCACTAAATGAGGACTACTTACTGAGATTGTGGGACCTATCTAAATAATAGTGATGGGCTTAACTCCATTTTAAAATCTGAAGTGTGAAATACCTGGAAGAGTTTTGTGTTTCAATTCTCCTTTACTCCAAATAGTTACACTGCACTGAATCATAGAGAATTAAAGTTATGAGGGTAAGGGAAGCTCTTCACACTTAAAAAGATAATTTGCAGATTTCCCTAGATGAAATTTAATGCAATTGTCTCCAAATCAGATTACTTTTAGGGAATGCTCAACACTAGATATATTGGCACATATTAAACCATCTCCAATGGATTTCTCTTATAACACAGACATCATAACCAAGAGAAGTTCTTAGTCCTTTTAAACAATTACTTATTCATATTATAGATTGGTAAAGTGATACACTGTGTATATGTGTGTGTGAGAGAGTGTGATATAAATTGTAATCCAGCACGAATTGCCAAACTCAGATTGATTCTTTATTATGTCTCAAAATCTTTTAATTAGAACATTGATCAAATTCTGTCATCTAATAGGATATTCTGACCTAGCATTTTCCTACATTTATGAATGGAAAAATAACCACCATATTTTCAGACTTATCACTATTCAGTAGCTGCTAACGTTACTCTTAAAATATGAAAAACTACTTTACTCAGAAAAAAAAAGATTTATTTGATAATTAAGAAAAACTTAATTTAAAAGCATGACTGAGGATATGACTGAAACAGAGAACTAAGGTAATGGCTGAGATTGTGCAGTAGACAACAGTACATACTACAGGAAGGGAATTAACAGTGCTTTATTGTTTCCTATGTTAGAAGCAACTCTGCAAGTCAAATATTAGTACAGAACTATATGTATTATTACTGTATTGTTTTCTCATAAATGTTTATATGGGGAAGCATTTTTTTTTTAAATCTTGAACTGCTATCTAAAGAGACATCCATTTCAATACCTGGATATATAACCAACATTATGGATTCAGGCAAGATTTGAATATTAGTAAATGTAAATCTTTTACATTACATACTAAATGTATCTTTTAGAATTTTAGCGCATTGTAATTTTAGTCAGGATATCATGCCAATTGTATCAGGATAGAAGAAAACAGCATTGAAAATTTTACTGACATTAAAGCCGTAACAAAGTCAGATTAGTGAAATCAATTTATAAGGCTTCTTGTTGATTTCCTTCTGTCTTTCCACACCATTTCAAATTAAGTTGATATGAAATGTGGTCTGGTGGTTAAGGCACCAGGCTAGAAAGCAGGAGACTGTGATTTCAAACCCCACGTTAGCCACAAAAGCCAGCTGGATACTTTGGGCCAGTCACTCTCTCTTAGCCCAACTCACCTGACAGGGTGGTAGTGGAGAAAATAGGAAGCGAAAGGTGTATTGGATATGTTTGTCACCTTGAGTTATTTGTAAAAAATAATTATAAAGGCAGGATATAAATAAAAAAAATAGACATTTCTTCAAAAGTAAAATTTCAGCTTGACATGATATGTAGGTTTTAGGTTCTGTTCTAATTCTTTTGTTTACCTTGATTTACAGATGTCCAGGAAGTTTATCTAATAGATAAATCTGAATTTCTTTATTTTGACACAAAAGAAACCAATAAAAGAACTCATCAAATGATCTAGAATTTCTTTGAATATTTTTCGTACAGATTTCATTATGATTAATTTAAGTCAGGTTTATCTTGAAAGGCCTTTTTTTCTCTTCCACATTATTTCAAACAAATTTTATAGGGTAATTTTTCCTGGCAAGTGCAAGAATATTGATATTCACAGCATAGTTATAATTTCCTGTTAGGAAAGATGGATTTAATTTTCTATCTTTTCAGTGTTATGGCACTTATTTTAGCTTTTCAGTGATGGGAATTAGGATTTTTCATGAATGAAAGATCACTGAAAGGAAGGAAGGAAAATCTATCTATCTATCTATCTATCTATCTATCTATCTATCTATCTATCTATCTATCTATCATCTATTTTTTTGAAGATAACAAAAAAGAAAAAAGAAAATTCCTTGTGATATAATGGAATTTGAGAAAAAGAAAATAACATAAAACTTCCTACAAAACCTTAACTATAGCTAGTTTAGTGGATCGAAATAAAATCTACATCCTACTTTACCATCCATACTAAAATAATTCCTAAATGTTAAGTGTAAACTCATATTCAGAGCTTTTTATAGTGAAAAAAAAAAAGACTGATCCATTTATTTCCAATATTTTTACCTCACTCCAAGCCCAAAGGATTCTTGGTGGTGAGTAGAATAGAGTATAGTGGGAAACTGCTTTAGTTACTAAAAATTTCTCATTGAAAGAACAATCTTTTCAAACCTCTCTCTTTATATCAACACTTGCAGATACTACAAGAATCTAGCACTTGAACTTTGATCTACTGAGGCTCCAGAACAATAGCCAATAACTCCATTATATGTGTTGACGTGTTACAGTCATGAAGGGTTTACAGGAAACTAGGAACCAGCTATGACTTCATCAATGATTCAGTATTTGGGACAATGCTATGACAGATTTCCCCAACCTAATGCCCTCTAGATGTACTGGACTGGACTTATTTTCATTCTTACTTCAACAGGCTACTGAGCAAGGAAAAGGTTCCATTCATTTTAACAAATATACTGAGGAAATTATGGATATAACAGTTGAAAGTTCACTCAGACACTGGATATAGCAACAGAAGCCCTGTCAATCCTTGCTCAGATGCCTCTGAAGATGTCAACCACAGCTGCTGGTGAAACATCTGAAATGTTTGAAACCTTCTAGGTTCTTTTCAGTCTGCTGGACTATACAGGTAATCCTCAACCTTATGTCCACAACTGAGCCCAAAATTTCTGTTGTTAAGTGAGACATTTGTTAAGTGAATTTTTCCCCATTTTAAAACCCTTCTTGCCACAGTTGTTAAGTGAATCACTGCAGTCGATAAATTAGTAACACGGTTGTTAAGTTAATCTGACTTCCCCATTGATTTTTCTTGTTAAAAGGCTGCAAAAGGGGATCCCGTGACCTTGGGACACTGTAACGGTCGTAAGTATGAGTCAGTTGCCAAGAGTCTGAATTATGATCATGTGATCATGGGGATCCTACAAAGGTTGTAAGCGTGAAAAACGGTCATAAGTCATTTTTTTCAGTGCCGTTCTAACTCTGAATGGTCACTACTGTTGTAAGTCGAGGACTCCCTATATAACAAAATATAAACAATAACAGAAAAGTATCTTTATAGATTTCCTAAAGGAGATGAGTTGGCTCCAAATACAACTCTCAAGGGACAGCTTTTCATACTAGGAGCAACTCTTTCTAATGTGCTATAAAGGTTCATCAGGAGAGGCAGGTTAATACAAACTTCTTGTCCAGTAAACAACTGGCATGATTTAAGATATTGGTATTAACACCTTAATAGAAAAAGATATTTTTCATGGAATTTACTTGAATTTTTCACTATATTATTAAAGACCACCACAGCCCAGGCTATTCTTTGTGCACCAGCAGCAATCTTGACTTTAGCACACAATAATCTGTAATTCTCTTCACACACCACCTTCACGTTTATAAATGGCCTCAAAAGAGCGTATTGACGCAGTTTTCTTTCTGTTTAAAAGAAAACAAAATAGTTCAGGAGCAACAAAAGTAGCAGAAGGCTAAAGAGTGTTTATGTATATTAAGTACATTAGCTTATGAAGCCATCCAGTATTTTTATATAAAGATACATTGGATAATATATAAATTCTGTGAGGTTCCACTGACACAGAACCATGAATGACATGTTATAAAGCAAACACTAATTTTTATCCAATAATCAGAGTTTACAGGTAAGATTTAATTCATAGATCACACTGCTTCACTGAAGAGTTTTAAGTCTTTTACTTAAAATATATATGCCTGCAGAACAAAGCAATGTAACACCTGAGTGCCTTTATATCCATGTGCCTCTTCTCTATATTTTTTCCTATCATTCTGCTCCATTCATTCCTAAAAATATTTTGGGGTATTTTGTTGCTTGAACTATCATGATCATTCAGCATATTCAAATGACATGGGATTTCTTTGTTACTTGTTTCCACGGGATTGTTTCCCCATTTACTTTTTCTTTCTTTTTGTGATAGCCTCGGAGTTACACCAAAGCTACTAATATCTTCCTGTTGAGTATGGCTGCTTCCATTTTGCCATAAATGAATAGCTCTCAGAAAATTGATTCACAGCTAGACTATGATGACAATGCTTGCAATGCACTAACGTAGTAAAGATTTAAATTCAGTGCAGTTGTTTCATAAAAATCCATGATAGAATACATCTGTTTAAGATGGAAAACTTGGAATCACCACTGCAATTATGTCTGTGCACCACTTTGATGTGGCATGGAGACAACATCAGAATGATGACTGCTTAGAGTGAAGATACTTAACTTATGGCTTCAGGGCTCCATGTGATTTTCCCACATAGCCAGAAGTGTAGTATCCAGTGTAGTAATTCTTTCAAAACTTGACATACATTTCAATTTTAAATATGATAGTGGCAAAATTACTAAATACATGGAAAGTAGTCTTTGCAACCGTTTTTAAATAATTTAATTATATTCAAAGTGAAATAAAATCAAACTCATACGTGCCAATTGAACGTCTTGTATACTATTATCTTGAACAAGATCGTGCATCTCTAGTTTATAACAGCGAGTTATTGGAGAGAGCAATGGTTTCACGCCCCGACTCAAAATATGTATTCATTAATGAAGTTACACAATCTCTTGCTCGCTAAACTAAAAACTTTTTTATTTATTCAGGCCGGTTTGGCCTGAGTTTTTCTCCGGTCCAGGCCCCAGGGTTTTATGGCTGTTTTTAGGTAGGGTCATAAATTTTTAAATTTTTATTTTTATCTTACTTTTATATTCATTGTATGGGTTTTATGTTTTTGCTTTCGTCTGTTACCCGCCCCGAGTCCTTTTTGTGGAGATGGGGCGGGATATAAGTCAAAATAAAGTAAAGTAAACTCTTTGAACTACAGTTCTCATCTTTGACCACTTGCCATAGCAGATTGCACAAACAGGAGTTGTAGCCAAACAATCAGGAAGATGTCAGATTGTGAATAAAAGAATTGATCTTTCACCCACTTTCCAGAATGGAAGCTATGTGACCACTAGATTTTTCAAAATAGCCTGGGAATTCTTCCTTAGCTCATTATTTTGAATTTAAGATTTTGCTACGTATTCCATAGGCTCTCTGGCATCAAAGACTGATTTTAAGGTAAAATTTTTCTTTAAAAAAGAAGCTTCTATTTTTTTCATGTTGTCATAATTAACACCATAGTGTGATTATATATGCTCTGAACAAAAATGAATTTTGCAAACTTCTGCTTATCACATAGATGAAATATAATAATTGAACAATGAATGTCTAATTTTTTAAGATGATATAAGGGACGTTTGGTTTTGTTCTTAATGAAGTTAACAGTCACAGCATAAATTAATGTGAATCAAAACTATGATGTCCTTTTGGCATTACACCTATAAAGGTTGCTATTTGTTGTTTCTTATTTCATGAAAAAAAAAAGCTTTAGTGCTAATAAATGCTGACACAGCAATACAAGTTTTACAGTCTGCTGATAAGAATTGGGAAAGAGCCAGCTGGGGAGGATTTATTCTTCATGACAGGTAAACCTCTGATCCCCATTGTGAAAAAAAAAGGAGGGAAAAAAACCACAACAGAAGTGAACCTGTTTCTCTGTGCGTCAGGAACAAAACTTGAGAAATCCCCTCTATTTTCTTTAAAGCTAAAGGTTGACTGTTTCGCAATAGTAGCTCAAGCAGTCTGACTACTTGTTTCAAAGAAAGAGACCAACGAAAGCCTTATAAAATTGCTTTGTAGTTTCTGAGAAAGAGCTGGAAATTTTAAGGTCAGCATGTGTCAACTATGAAGAGTTGTGGTTTTCACCAGCAGCCTTCTTAAAGTAAAAAGCATGTCATAATTTTTCACAGGGTCACGTGACGCAAACCAGTAATTCTTCCTCAACCTTTCAGTCTCCCTTGGTCAGTCAGAGACTTTAGCTTAGGGCTTAGTGCTGCGTGAAAGTTTATTCAAGGACTCATCGTCCCTGTCCTTCTTGGAAAAAGTCTGCCACAGGCAAGACCGAAACATTGGCCTATAGACTGGTTACAGTGACTAAGAAAAATTAAGATTCAAATGTGGGCTACGTAAGGTTGACAACTATTCTCAAAAGAAGGGCAACCAGAATTCAGTTTCTAAAAGGAGCTTCTGCCACAGAAACCCCAAAACTATATTCCTCAGCAAGATTTCTTTTTAATTCTAGATGCCCAAAAGTTCATTGAAGCTATTCATTGAGATGAATACTTTGTACACGTTCTCTCACTAGTTTTGCTTTATTATTATTCCTTATACTATAATCCCTTTAGAAAAACCTGGTCAGATATTATATTTTGATGAATCTTTATTTATTTATTTATTTATTTATTTTTCATATTTCTAGCCCGCTCCCTCTCCCCTAAGGGACTCGGGGCGGGGT
>JAOYMU010000192.1:107081403-107092678 GCA_025802295.1 Psammodynastes pulverulentus | reverse complement strand
TGCCTTCCTTACAGGATTAGCCCTATAAAGTGGAAAAAAACAAAAGGAGATTTCTTCCAACAACCGGTTCTCCGAACCTCTTAGAAAGTTAACAACTGGTTCTCGCGAATAGGTGTGAACCTGTTGAATCCCACCACTCAGTAATATCTTTTAGATTTAATAAGATTTGTTCACAGTTAAATGTGCATAACCCTGCAATCTAAGACATGATCCTATATTTATTAGTTTGGGAGTAAGCACCACTGAATTCAATTCATAATTCGTAGCCCAACATTTTCCTGGAAATAAGCAAGAAGGAAAAATCAAAATCCAACAGAGCTAGAGACACTATGCATTGAAGCCAAGGAATTGTTCGCTTCAACTGCTTCTCAATGTGTCGCTCTGGATGACTGGTAAAAATAAACTTGCTGATTTGGCTCTTTGGGATGATACCGGAGGCCTCTCGCTGCAGTCGTAGCAGCTGAATGATAAGCAGCCCAGGAGTGTTCTACTATTTCTCAACATCTAAATAGGGAGGCTATGTCTCTCCAAGGCCAACTCTCTTGCAGGGGAGGACACAGGAGAAGGAAACAAGGTCAGATATTTCAGTCAAGGAATTAGATATTTTTTTCTTTATAAATTAAAATAAAATAGAACGTTATTTCTGGGGCAAGAATAGTTGCCGACCAAGGAAACTGAATTTCACTATACATGGTTTTCACTATACAATATATAGAATACAATGTTTTTGTTCTTAATAAATTCTGGCTGTTGGCCTTATCAGCCTATTTACAATAGGGGAAGATCTATAATTGGTCAAGGAAAAATAATGTCAGCTGTAAATTTGGCAAAAGTTAGGGATGGTTAATTTACTTTAGTCATATAATATTTTCTTGTGCTTGTGTTTTGCAGAAATTAGATTAAATTCCAGTGTCAAATCTCAATAAGATTTCTTCCAGGCTCTTCAAACTCCAAGGTTTAAAGACTATGCCAGCTGTTCAAGCAAAGCCTGAAGTAACACTGATACAGTGGGTGATATCACTTCAGCATAAAAGGTCACTAGATAAAATATTAGTTCTATGGAACTGAATCACCATTTAAAATTGTCTGGTTTTGGTTTATTGATTGCCATTGTAGCCTAATGTGATGGGTTTCTGAATTTATTTCCAGGTTTTATAGGTTTTCTTCCTGTTTTAGTTTTGTGTTCCACCCAAGTTTTTCAAGAAGGAAAGCTCAGAAAAGAAGGAACAGTAAGCCAAATAATCCATGGTTAACTGCTCATCTATGGGAAGATTCAGAGGAGGATTTTGGGGGACAAATTTGAATGTAAATGTAGCCATATTGTACAACTGTAACTCCACCAAAGAATCCATGTAAGTCCAGCCATATGTGTACTCATGGTCACTATCCCTAGGTCTATGCAGATTGGCTTCTGTTTCGGATGAATGGATTTTAACTCCTAAAATTCTCAGCAATTGTCAAGTCGGCTGTAGTATTCTGAGAACTGAAGTCTATACATTTGAAGGTGGCCCCAGTTGAGAAAGTTTGCCATAGACCAGGGGTCTCCAACCGGGGTCTCCAACAGCTTTGCTGGCTTGGGAATTCTGGGAGTTGAAGTCCACCAGGCTTAAAGTTACCACGGTTGGAGACCCCTGCCACAGACCATTCAGATGTTACATTTCATGGTCATATTGAATAATCTCACATATGGTATACCTTTTTGGCACAGAAAATCTATGGTTTTGGTTCAATCCTAAAGGGTTCCTGTTTGGGTTCACAGAAAATTGAGGAAAAAAAATAGAAAGGAAGTTTTATAGAATAGAGAAGCATATGATTAGGTTGAAGAGTTCCCAGTGTATCATATGAATGAAATAGATTCCAGACTGCCAAGTAAAATGTAAGAGTAATGTGCCCCTGATTTCTTTGAAATTATAACAAAGAGCTGGAATAACAATAATAAGTACTTAATCATTGTACTAATTTGTGGTCAGTTCTTTTTCTAGCCTACCTTTTTAAAACTATATATGTTAGCATCAACAACAATCCCAAAGATTTGACATTTTTATACTACCTGTTTCTGGTTCGTATCTGCCAAACATAAACTTTCCAGACTCCCCATCTGTAATAGATGTCTGTATTACAATGTTAAAAATAGTATTCCAGATTATGGCATGGCAGGCAATATATTAAGTAAAAAGTTCTTTCTTGTTTTGTAATACCTATGAACATATTAATTATGAATGTCATAAATAATATTGTGATAACATGCTATGATTTAGAATAAAACACAATTTTGTATTTTCTACAAATGAAGAACAGAGCTCCACGTACTGTCACTTGAGTTGAGGACAGAGCAAACAACTTGAAACGAATCTTATGGAAAGACTATTGGTAGCCATTTTTCTCAAAACCATCAAACCTAAATGCTACAACAGAATCTAGGAGGCTGGTTATTTTGTGGGAAAGCTGATACAGCGCTCTTCAGTCAGCTGCTAACAAAGCAAATTTTGGCATGTAATTGAGAATCCCTTTGCTTACTTTCACTGTTACCCATTGCCTACTTATAACGATTCTAAAACACAGCTTAAACTTCCACTATTTGAACAGCCTGAAGGCATGTCCTGAAAAAAACCCAAAGCACAGTTGAATAAAAGGTAGAATGTGCATAAACTTTCAAAACCAGAAAAACAATTAAGCAACATAGAATGTATGTGCAGACTTGCAAGTTCAAGAAGCATATAATCAAAGTCAACATAGTAGTTCCAACATAGTAGTATTCTATCTTTAACCATCATGTATGCAGAATAAAATTACAATATACAAAAGAACTTTTAAGCCCGTCTCATCATATGCCTGCTTCCTCTGTTCATTAAAGCTTCCTCATTCCAATCTCTATTCCTGATATGTTTAACATCATTATTCTGCACATATATAGAGCTATCACATGTGAGTAGAAAATCAGGACAATACCAGTTGATATTGGGGGAGGGGGGAGGACAACATAGAAGACCAATTATGTTGATGTTTAGTAAATCATTCTTTATGCATAAGCTATAGTAAAGGGTAATAAGCTAGGTCTGTCGTATCCCAGAAAACATAAACAAGCTTCAGCTGGCCTAAAATGTAGTATCACAAGAAGTGATGGGCAAGCCTCAGTATGCCTATGTAATACCCCTGCTTTGCAAGATGCCCTAGTTGTCAGTTGTCTTTCCGGTGCAATTCAAGGTGTGGTTGTTGCCTATAATCCCTACATAACATAGGGCTTGGTTATTTGAGGGACCACCTCTCTTCCATAGTACAGTATCTGCCCAGCTGGTTTATTATGGCAGAGTTGGTACACTCTGGATTTCTTTGATTAATGAACAATGTCATCTCTGGGGATCATGGAATGAAACCTTCCCTGTAGCAACGCCTATTCTCTGGAATGAGAGTTCCTCCCAAGATCCAAATGGCCCCCAGCCTACTGGATTTGAAGGGGCTGAAGACCTGGCTCTTCCTCTAGGCCTTTGGTTAGGATGTCTTAAATCTCCTTTTAACTTAGCTTGGTTTCTCTTTTTTAATTTATTTATGCAATTTTTATAGCCATCTATTTCACATTCTTGAGTCTAAGCAGAATAGAATAGAATAGAATAGAATAGAATAGAATAGAATAGAATTCTTTGTTGGCCAAGTGTGATTGGACACACTAGGAATTTGTCTTCGGTGCATAAGCTCTCAGTGTACATAAAGATATAAGTGATAAATCATGATCATACTCATCATAATACATTCATCATGAATCATAAAATGCAACACTTGTCAGATAGTCAGATAAAAACTACCAGTAATAATGAAATAGCCTTACAAAGATTAAAAACAATTCAACTATTAAAAGCCAGTCACCAGGGGAACACAACCATTAAAGAACAATTCCACAATTTTATGGGTTCCATACCCTTCTCTGGTTCCAAGGCAGATGACAAAGCCAGTTCTTCAGGTCTTTCTGGAAGGCTACCAAATCAGGGCCAGACAGACTCCAGGGGAACTTCAGCATGTGGTGTGCCTCCTCCTGGGCCCCACCAAATGACATTATGTAGGGGAGGGAACCCAAAACAAGCTTCTTCTGCTGTAGCTGAGGGGGTGGGTAGATGTCACTAGGAAGAGACAGGCCCTCAAATAATCTGGGACCATGCCATGTAGGGCTTTATAGGCTGTTTCCACCACCTTGAATTGGACCCGGGAATAAATTGGTAACTAATGCAGCCGCAGAGCAGAGGTGGTATTCAGCAGGTTCTGACCAGTTCTGGAGAACCGGTAGTGGAAATTTTGAGTAGTTCAGAGGTGGTAACCTTCCCCCAGGACTGGGGTGGGAATGGAGATTTTGCAATATCCTTCCCCTGGAGTTGGGTGAGAATGGAGATTTTGCAGTATCCTTCCCCTGGAGGGGGATGGGAATGGAGATCCTTCCCCTACTATGCCCACCAAGCTATGCCCATCAAGCCATGCCTACAGAACCGGTAGTAAAAATTTTTGAATCCCATCACCGGAGCAGAAGTATAATGTGTGCTGATCCAGGTGCACAAATAACTGTCTGTGTTGCTGCATTTTGCACCAACTGAAGTTTCCAAATATTCATCAGGGACAAACCCAGGTACAGTGTATTACAGTAATCTATACAGAGGAGACCATGGCCTCCTGATCCAGGAATGAGTACAACTGGAACACAACTTGAAGTTATACAAAGGCCCTGCTAATCACAACTACCACCTGCTCTTCAAGCAGGAGTTGTGAGCCCCAAAGGACCTCAGATTACACAACAGGTCCGTCTGGGGAATTGCAACCACATGCAGAAGCAAACATGGCAAATTGCTAGATTCAGGTGTCCCCCAAACCCAAAGCCACTCAGTCTTGTCAGGGTTGAAGCAAAGTCTGTTTTCGCCATCCAAATTCCTACAGCTTCAAGGCACCAAAAATAGGACTTCAGGAAGATATATATTGCTGGATGTCATCAGCCTACCGATGATACCTCACCCCTAGGCTATGAGTCATTCTACCCAGTGGCTTTAAGTAGATCTTAAATAGAAGTGGAGAGACCTGAATTCTGTGGCACTCTACAATTTAGGACAGAGGGTAGGATTTCTCACCCTTGATCAACACTGACTGAAACTGGCTACGGAGGATGGAAGATAACCAGTTCAATAGAGAGCTGTCTACTCCCATAGTTTTCATTTGTTTGTCCCTGGTTTATAATTCTGCCATCTCTGCATTTTGTTCCTTCTTGTTTTATTGTCTTGTTTTTCATGTTTTTAATCATTTGTAAACTGCTCATTTGGACAGAATATAAATTTAAATAATATCCTCTCTCCCTCTCTTTCTCTCTCTCTCTCTCTGTGCCTTTGTCTGTGTCTGTGTAATGGTTAAGGGCACTAGGTTATGAATGTGGAAATGGTTCTAGTCCTGCCTTGGGCATGAAACCAACTATTTATTTTGGCCCAGTCTCTCAGTTCCAGGAAGAAAACAAGGGCAAACCACTTCTGAAAATCTTGCCCCAAAAACCCTGCCTTGTTCAGGCAGTTTCCAGGAGTCAAGATTGACTCAATATTTATGCAAGATTGGTTTTATATACTATACTACTCAAGAAAAGTTTGAAGTTGCTATTTAGTTGTTTGTTTGTGGAGAAGCAAGATAGATACGATAGGGCCTTAAGAACACTGGCATCTTCATGCAATAACATCCTCCATATAGTTTTTCAAAATCTGCTGCAAAACAAGTCCATCAATCTCATTTGGTATTTGAAGATCAGCCATATCCACAGTTCTTATTCTCTCCCTCAGTCCAAACGTGTAGATGGGTGTAATGATTTCTAATCTATGCCTTTATAATGCCTTTATTACACAATCCCGTTGAAGTCGTTTCTCATGGAATCAATGAATGCTGACAACATAGTAGTACTGAATGGCAGCCGACAGCCTGCATGCCCTTTATTTAAGGTTTTGTTTTGCTTCAATACTGTTTACAGAAAGGATATCCTCCTCTGATTGCACACGGAATTCCTTGCAACACCCACTGTGTATATCAAAAGACTATGCTGCCCTGAAAGAGCTGAATAACTGACGCAGAGCAATGAGCTCTGACATGCCTACAGGCACGTCTTATCACACTGACAGTATTACTTGAGTGTGATGTCACCCTCTTCCCTGGGGATTACATTCTTCTTTATGCCTGACAGCTCTCTCTTCTCTTTCCTGAATCAAATGCTATGAATTTGTTCCTATTTGCGAGGTAAAAACACTGTTGTGAAAGTCGAATTGCCAGCTCACAATTGTACAATAAAAGTTGCTTTGTTATGACTGTTTTGAGGATCATATGACATCTCTGCATTTCTAGGCTGCATAAACAGAGGGATAGAATCAAGTTCACGTGAAGTGTTAATCCCACTTTATAATGCCTTGGTAAGGCCACACTTGGAATACTGCATTCAGTTTTGGTCGCTATGATGTAAAAAAGATGTTGAGACTCTAGAAAGAGTGCAGAGAAGAGCCACAAAGATGATTAGGGGACTGGAGGCTAAAACATATAAAGAACGGTTGCAGGAACTGGGAATGTGTAGTTTGATGAAAAGAAGGATTAGGGGAGATATGATAGCAGTGTTCCAATATGTCAGGGGCTGCCACAGAGAAGAGGAAATCAAGCTATACTCCAAAGCACCTGAGGGTAGGACAATAAGCAATGGGTGGAATCAAGGAGAGAAGCAACTTAGAACTAAGGAGAAATTTCCTGATAGTTAGAACAATTAATCAATGGAACAACTTGCCTCCAAAACATTGTGAATGCTCCAACACTGGAAGTTTTTAAGAAGATGTTAGATAGCCATCTGTCTGAAGTGGTTTAGGGTTTCCTGCCTAAGCAGGGGGTTGGAGTAGAAGATCTCCAAGGTCCCGTCCAACTCTGTTATTGTATTCTATTCTATCTGAATAAATAAGAGTCAAGCCTTTGTCACTGCATGAATTTAGAAAAATTGAATGTTAAAAATCATTGCATTGCATATTTCCCCTCAAATCTGAAATAAAAACATTTGAAACACAAATATTTCAGATTTTCCAATGGTGTATTGCATACATTATCATTGTAACTGAGTCCATCCAATTTTTTCCCTGTCATCTTCTTCTTTCCTTCCATCTCTTGCAGCATTAGAGCCTTCATCAGAGCTAGATTGTCACATGTGTCCAAAGTAGGATAATTTGAACCTGGTCATTTGTGCCTTGAGTAAGAACTCTGGTTGATTTATTTGATGGTCCACTTGCTGATAGAGTACATGTGTTAGTGTTTTAAAACTCAGGCTGAATAACTTACATGAAACATAATATATTTTTATTTATTTCTTCTCTTTCTATCTCTTGTCCTTCTTTTCTTCCTTTTTGGTTCCTTTTCTTTCTTTCCTGGAATGTGAACTAATAAAATGAAAAGAGAAAGTAAATAATTGCTTTTTGCCATATGTAGGAATTCCCAGATAATCAAGTCAATAACAGAAAACACAATCTAAAGTTTTGGAAATCAATAAACAGTTTTTGTTGTTTCGTCAAACGGGATAAATAAAGTGTTCCAATTTACAAAACTCATCTGGAAAGAACAAGTTTTTATTTTTATAATATTCTCATTTTTTTTCATGTGAAGGTCCCACTCTGCATCTTTACCCTGGAATTACTCAGCAATGTAATTATGACATATAATTGGAACCACTAATTCACCATTCACCAATGATAGTTGTGATAGTGTATGCATATTCAGGCTAAGGTGGAGCTAAAAATAGGCATCTGTCAAATAAATAGTTTGTTCATTTGTAAATATTTTCTATCAATAATAATTTGCTACAACACAGAAGCCATACTTAATGATAAGAATTTGATACAGAAATCAATTACTGAAGATGGTCAAATAGCACCTGTTGGAAATTATTTAATCTGACTTTCTGTACTGAACAAGAGGTTAGACTCAATGACTTTAAGGACTGATATTACTGCTTTTCTAACTTATGAAGAATTTGATTTTGATTGGTGTTGAAAAACTCAATACAAAAGACTGAAAAAGAAGTCCAGGTTTATATAAGTATTTTATTGATTTGTACTCACCAGTGAAGATAAAGTTATGAAAAAGCAAATATGTGAATGCATCATGACATTTTCATAGCTCAGAAAAGGCACACACAAAAAGCTATGTATCTACCTAAGCTTCTTCAGTATGGTCATAAATTAATGCACAACTTCTTAGAGTGGAAGTTCTGGAAGTAATTGGAATTGTTAAGCTGCTGAAACAAGGTGCAAAAATAATAACAACAGCTATAACAGCAAACATTTAACCTGTGAACAAGTTCAATGAGCCTAAAATGGGAAGCAACAATCAAGAGTATTTTTGCATGTTTGGTTAATGATAAACAAAAAATTTATAAGTGTTGTTTCATCCACAAATGTTGCTAACGTGGTCACACAGACCAATCTCAGTTTTCAAGACAGTAATAATCAAATATCAATATCTTCCAGAGACAGTAACATTTATTTCATGCTTGCTATTATCCTTTTTTTGAGATGTCTATTTCAATTTACTTTATTAATTCTGCTTCCTCTGGCAATTCATATAAAATATTACTACCAAGCCACAGCCCTTACAGAAATGACTTCTGCCCCTGATTAGGAAGTCCTTTGTAGAACTACCAAGCTTGCCAGCTATTTATTTGAATAACCCTGTATCCCAAAAGATACAGTGGCTATAAGCAGCAAAGAGAAGGAAACCCCACCAGCAAGCCATTTAATGGCTCATTCTTTGCTGATATGTCAAATTGCATTGGTTTCACCATGACTTAATCTTTGATAATCAGTTTGAAGGAGATTGAACTATTCTCCTTCATTGACTCCAGCTAACTGTACCTAAAAAAGGTTCAAGAGAAATACTTTAAAAAGTTGCTCTGTCTTGGAAGAAATATCCTCCAGAATAACACAGTTGCAGGTGTTTTAATGTTTCATCATTTTAGTCTGTGGATGAATCTTTTTTTAAAATAGAATCCCAAATTTGATTTAACTGAATCATGCCCTCTTCAGAGCTCTCCAGTTCAAACTCTCCAATCAGGGCTGAATTGCAGAAGCCTAATTACAAGTACTGTAGTAATGTTCCGTGGACTGATGGAAGTAAAGGGAAATAGTCTATTTCTTTCAAATGATTTGTTAAAATATATGTACTTTTAAAAGAAGGAAGGAAGGAAGGAAGGAAGGAAGGAAGGAAGGAAGACAAATTATGGCATAATTAGAATTTCATTATAGTTAATTTGGTCTTGAAAGGAAGCACAATAGCAAATTGTGATAGTTTTCTATCCTCCAAAGACATTTTAACAAGAATTTAAAATTTAAACCAGGCAATGAAAGGATCATTGAATTCTATCCAATAATATGAGAACAAGGTATATAGTAATGTATTGAAAATCCATTTCATAAGCCAATCTTTTTGCTTTACAAAGTATTTATTTTTTCATGAAATGTGGAAATATATGGAATTTATCATTTCCCTTTCAGGGAAGATTGGGCTTTCTTTACAATTCCATTCCTAGGAACACATCTGAGAAACTTTGCAATAAATGGCTGAGGATTATCAACTATATGAAAAGGACATACTCAGACACAATGAATCCTCTCAACTGTTAATTGAACCCTTTCTGGCAGGCTAATACTTCCAATATTCATATTTTAACAAAGATAACAGACTGATTCTTCTTTTATTTTGGAATTCCTATCATATGTGTATTGGAACCACAAGAGTGACTTTGTCATGAATAGTCTTATTAGCTTTTATTAAAAATATTTTAGAGGTATCAACAAACATCTCATAATCTATCAACTGAGAGATACTCATACACATTCAATATGATATTAATACTAGATTTGATATATTTTTGATACCCCCTCATGTAACTGGAATAGTAGAAGAAGATAATTTCACAATTCGGGACCCATATCCTCCATTTTACAATTTCTGTGTGGTTTGGATGAAAGAATGGATGTTGTTGAGAAACAAAAGGCCTTTGGCACTACAAGGGCATGGCTTGAGATTTAGGTGGCATGGCTATTTAGGATGTGAAAATGCTAAGATTAATTTAGATTTTAAAAATCATTTTGTTAGAAGTGCCATACTAAGAATATGGAACAGCTATAAATCCAGGTTGCATCCAAAAATACCTTTGTAGATTTCAGCACAATAAGCATTTTATAGAAGAGAGATTATAAGTAAAGAAATGGCTAATTTATTGTGATATATTAAAATTTTGCCAAGGAGCCAGCAAAATAAAGTCAACCAAAAACCTGGCAACAGAAGGATATACTTGACAATGGTTTTCTTATATACAACTGCTAGAAAGATTTAAAATAGATGAAAGAACTTTTGGCTTTGAGCATTCTGAGACTGAGTTTCAAATAAAATTGTCTACGAATTATGAACGTGTTAATGCTAAAATGCATAAACATCTATTGAAATTTGAAACAGAAGTGAAATAATGTATGATAAAATGAGATAAAAAATTTGGTTATAATATATAACTGAAAAAGAATCAGGATATGTGGTTGAAAGGATTGAAATTTACATTATATTATAATTTTAAAGAATTTTTTTAAAATGATATATCATTAGTATTTGTCACAGGAAAAATTGTCTAGATTGTATAAAGGTATTTTAAATGTATGCTGGAAATGTAAAAAGGGGACATTTTGCCATGGTTGGTAATATGCAAAAAAGCTAGAAAATTTTGAACTCAACTACAATATATTCATTTAAAAGATTTTAAAGGTTAATATATGATTGAAACCATAGGCTTTTCTTTTGGAGGTGATTGATAAATATTTGGAGATAAATTGTCATGGGATTTTGTTTTTATAATGATAACTGAAGGGAGATTATTATATGCACAAAGCGGAAAAAAATGATATAATCCCCAAAGGAGGAATGGATGGTAAAGATGATGAAGATGGCCACATTGACAGCTTTGGTCAGAAAAAAAAATTAAATTCAATACTGACTGGAAACACCTTATAGATTTTTAATTTTGCATGAAACAAAAGCAAAATGAAATTATGATATATGATTTAGATTATTACAAATAAATAAATTATACAAAAATGTACATCATAGTATAACCATAGAGAAGATTTTAATTTCCAATCTATATAGCAATAGCAATAGCACTTTAGATTTATATACCGCTCATCAGTGCTTTTTACAGCCCTCTCTAAGCGGTTCACAGAGTCAGTGTCAGCATATTGCCCCCACAATCTGGGTCCTC
>JAOYMU010000192.1:107046545-107059158 GCA_025802295.1 Psammodynastes pulverulentus | reverse complement strand
TTCCCCTGCCACGCTCATCAAGCCACGGCCACAGAACCAGTAGTAAAAATTTTTGAATCCCACCAATGACTGGAACCACAAAGCCCCCCAAAAAAAGAAAATGGAGATTTTACAGTATTCTTCCCCTGCCATGCCCACCAAGCCACGCCCACAGAACCGATAGTAAAAAATTTGAATACCCCCATTGGTAAGGATAACTGTTAACTGTCTCCTTGATCTTCATTATGCTTCTTCTAGGAAGAATGCAAATATTAGTGGAAACAAAGCACATGTAGGTATATGGTGATATTGCTTCACACATATTTCCATTATATGGAAAAATGTTTTACGCTATATGTGAAACTACTTTCTAACATACTTGTACTTTTATCTTGTCTTTTCAGAGATGGATGGTCCTAAATCAGCTTTTCAATTCAATAGGGTATAATTGTACATAGGTATCTGCCAGTCCAGGAGAGTGTCTCAACTGGATAGATTATTTTCAGACCTTCTGGCAGCTTTTCCATCCAGAAAGCTTGGTGCCTTACTCCTATTACAGTGAATGACTTTGAAAACTCAACACAATTTGCTGCAAAGGAAAAACATTCCCCATTTACAGGTGAATGATCTCAGCCTTTTTTTTTGGGGGGGGGGTGGGGAGTAAAAATTCTTCTTTTAAAAAGTTTGAGTGCATTTCCAAAGATATGTCCTGACTAAGCCAGAATATGGGCTTATACAGGATATATTTCTTTATACAGACTGTCAGTTATTCAGCTCATAGCAAAATGTTGAATGGAAATCTAAAAAAAAAAAAGCTATGAAAATTGTTAGCTTTAATTATGACGGGAGACTTAAAGGAATAAAATGTAATCACTTCCATATTTAAATGCACAGATACACATACACAAATTTGAAAATTCAGTTTTGGTTGAGAGAAAAATCCATATTCACTAGCAAAAACAGAAACAAATCCAAACACAGTCCTGAAATAAATCAATACCAATCAGATACCTGCTGAGAGGGGGGAAAAAATCTTTGCCAGAAGCCTTGGAAAGCTTCTGGTTTTTTATTTAAATCAAAGATGGGCCGTTTTTGATGGCCAGGAACCATATTACTGAATCATAGTGGCATAGTGGTTAGCATGTAGTATTGCAGGCCGACTCTGTATTTCACTGCCAGGCTTTCAACCCTGACTGGCTCAAGGTTGACTCAGCCTTCCATCCTTCCGAGGTCGGTAAAATGAGGACCCAGATTTTGGGGGGCCTTATAGGTAATCCTCAACTGACAACCACAATTGAGCCCAAAATTTCTGTTGTTAAGTGAGAAATTTGTTAGCTGAGTTTGCTCCACTTTACAACTTTTCTTGCCTCATTTGTTAGGTGAATCACTGCAGTTCTTAAATTAGTAACACAGCTGTTAAGCGGAACTGGTTTCCCCATTGACTTGGCTTGTCAGAAGGTCGCAAAAGGAGATCGCATGACCCCGGGACACTGCAACTGTCATAAATGTGAGCCAGTTGTCAATCATCCAAATGTAAATCACTTGACCATGGGGATGCTGCAAAGGTCATAAAAGTGAAAAATGGTCATACATCACTTTTTTTCAGTGCTGTTGTAACTTTGAATGATCACTAAATGAAGTAAATCGAGGCCTACTTGTATGCTGTCTCTGTAAACCGCTAAGAGCAGGGGTGTCAAACTCAATTTAATTGAGGGCCACATCAGGGTTGTGTTTGACCTCGGGGGACCGCGGGGTTGTGGCCAGGTGGGCATGGCCAGCTCCACGCCATATAAGGTTCCGTTTTTGGCCATGACAGCCTCCTGCAGCCCTATGCAGTGAAAATGGAGCCCAGGCAGGCCCTGTGGGAGAGCTGCCTGCCTGCACAGACACAGAGAAGGATCAGTTGCTGACCAGCAGTGGTGCTAATAGGCAGCCGATCTCCTCTGATGAAGAAAAGCTGTCTACTCCACTTAATCCAATGGCAAGGAGAGTGGAACACAGGCAGCTGTTCCTTATCAGAGGAGATCAGCTATCTATCGTCAACTACCTTCCCCAATGCTGAGGGATAGCATCCTCCATCACCCCCTGGCATGCCTTCCCTGTCAGACAGTCCCAGTTCCAACTCCTCCTCCTCCAAACTGGGCTCTGATGGGGCCATCACATATAAGTCTAAGTGCTATTGCTATTTATAATGGGAAATGGACAGAAATAGCGGGCTGGACTTTCATGCACAGTGCATAACTAATAGCGGGCTGGACTTTCATGCACAGTGCATAACTATATTGCACCTCAGAATAGCACCAAAATATGATATTCCAAATATGACACACTTCTGGCCATGACACACCAAGCTCTGTCAAACCAAACCCAAAAAAACACATGCAATGTCTGAAATCTCTTAATGCATGAGGTTTACACTATACAGGTAGTCCTTGAATTACAACACTTTATTTAATGACTGTTCAAAGTTACAATGGCACTGAAAAAAATGACTTATGACCATTTTTCAGACTTGCAGGACATCTATGGTCACATGATCAAAATTCAGGTGCTTGGCAACTGACTCACATTTATGTTGGTTGCAGTGTCCCGGGGTCATGTGATCAAGCCAAGTCAATGGGGAAGCCAGATTCACTTAACAACTATGCTACTAATTTAACAACTGCAGTGATTCACTTAACAATCATGGTAAGAAAGGTCATAAAATGGGGCAAAACTCACTTAACAAATGTGTCACTTATCAACAGACCTTTTGGCCTTAATTGTGGTCATAAGTCGAGGAGTACCTGTATTTATATTCATTATATAATAAATAATGTGTTCTGACCCAGCTCCCCAAATAGGACAAACCGCCTGTAGTTGAAGCAATGATTCCTTTATTAGGAGCACCAGCAGCCCCAGCAAAAAGTTTCTCTTTCACCACAGGCTAACACGTCTGTCCAGCAGGGAGTTGAATAGTTGTCTGCCACACCTATTCATCTCCACCCCCTGCCTTTTATCCCCACAGCTAGGATGGGGCTTCACTAGCAGTGGTGGCTCTTCTGTCCCAAGGATCAGCCATAGATTTCTACTGCTCTCCTCTCCCCTGCTTCTGTGCATCCGCGCATCAGGCACTGGACCCAGATGCTCCTCCTCTTCCTCATTAACCACCTTCAGACCTGGGGGGCTGCTGACTCTCCATCTGAAGGCTGATGGATGACCCTGGCTCCACCTCTGTCTGCCTCTCTGCCAGCTCCATTCCCTCTTCCCTCTCGGAGCTCTCAAATTGCCTTGATGCTGACCCTGACTCCCATGCTTCCTCCTCCTCTGATCTGGCTGCTGGAGGGGCCAGCAGCCGACAGGCCACAACGTAATGTTCCGGTAATAATAATGGTTTGTTTTTAACTAGAAGCAATTTGTTTTCTTAGCTAAGGATATGGACCTGTAATTTGCAGAGGGAAAAGATAATTCTGTGTATGTGTTTAAAAATTTTATGGCCTTATTCCATGTTTCATTATTACAAAATCTCTAAATACTGTTTCCAATTGCAGAACAATCCTTTTTTTCTCTAGAGATATTACTTAGGCTCAAACATCATTTTAATTTCGTTGAGTTACACATTATCACAAAATATAATGGAATAATAATCCAACTATGAATGGAAGTTTTTCTATTTAAACTGCAGTAATTGCTGTTTACTAAACTTGTATGGCAATATGCTATTTGCTTTCAACATTAATACCACAAGTTTATCTAACAATGCTAATCTTTATAGCATTAATTTAATTCTCATAGAATAGCAATAGTTTACTCATCTGGGTACAATTTGTACTTAAACTAATTAATAGAACCAGTCTCAATGAAATCAAAGAACTTATTACAATGGTTATTAAACAATAAATATTTCAGGATATTTAAACTGTAAACTGGGATTATAAAAGCATTCATGTGAAAGTAACTGCTACAGAAATTAATTGTAATTCCAAGGTTTAATCATTCTTGCAAGTTCATATCCCATTGCCCAGTATTTTTTTCCTTGAAACTGAAGATACATTATTTTGTATTGGCTATATATTTATTTTAGAAAATGCAACTTTTTCCATCCCGTGAGACATTTGGGGAAAAAAAAATCTACGTACCTTTATTTTTTAGCCCTAACTTTTTTAAAAAAAATAGTTTCCTATATGTTATCATTGGAATTCTGAAACAAGTGATTTATCACAAACAGCAACGAATTGCATTGCACCATTTTTGATGCCAATAAAAGTGGGCTCTGGAGTTGCATTAAAGCCCATCTACAACCCATTTCCCTTTGTTATATTGTTCATGCAAATGCCACAATTCTTTTCAATTAAGTGAATAAACAGCTCTAATATTACTGACATCTGTGCAGCATTTTTTAAAGTTAAGCACCCTAGGCTTCGTTATTCCACTTCTTTGCTCTTACAAAAACTAGCAGCAAGGGGCACTTTCTGTGATGCAAAGGAAACATGTCTTAGATCCTATTAGATGACATCTCTTCAAGGACCTGAAGAACAGGGGTCAAACTCGCCACGTGATATTGCTGTCATGTGATGTTTTCCCCATTCGCGGAGCTGGAGTGGGCATGGCCTACATGTGACGCATCCGGCCCATAGGCCGCCAATTTGACACCCCTGATTCCGGAAGTATAGCTATCCTAGGCACATGGGTAGAGACAACTGGAGAAAAGCAGTCCTACAAATAATACTGATGAATACTTGTTTCACAAATATATAAATATACACTTGTTCAACTTAGTTGCATTACTAAATGTTAAAATGAATAAAGATCCTGGGTTCTGCCCTTAAAACTGATAAAATCTTGTAAAGAAAATTAAAATATGTTATTCCAGTTGAAAGTTTTATTGACACTGAAGAAATATCTCCATGCATTCTCACGTAGGCACAAATTCCATCAAAAGAATAATATATTATTTCAAGCAAATAGCTATTTTAAGATTGAAGCACGCCTAATCAATAGTTCTTCTGCTGCAACACTAAAACTGCTACATACCACATTGTTTCTAACTGGAACTCAGCCTAGAAAAGTTCTAAAGACATCTCAGATATATCACAAAAGCAATGCTAATTCTATTGCTGTGCTAAAGCATTGCCTTTCTTTAGATAGTAAATTGTCTTTATGAAGGGCCTCAGCTATCTGATACCAGAGCTTTTGCTTGATGAAGTAAAATCCACACCATTGCCTTCTCAATTAAGGCAACATTCCCAGATTATGTATGTCATTCTTAAAGACATAGGGCTGGTGTAAATTGCCTCCAGGATGTACTAATTAATATATTTGTTTGATTGATTCACTGCCATCAAAACAATTCCCTTTGGGAGTTCTACAATCCTGCTGAATTCTTTAAGGGTCTCCACTGAAAGAATGTATTCATTACTATATTAATATATTTAATAACATCAGACTTAAGAAGAATAGAAATAAATGTTTTTATTTTTCAGTCCTGAAAGTTCTTATGCTATTAAAACCCTACTAAATATTAGATTTTTAAATTACTTATTTATTGCTAGAAAATATTCTGTAGTCAATGTAACAGATGTAGTCTGACCTCAAATCAATGTTCTATCACAGTCTAAGGAGGACTGAAGAACTCCGGCCTTAGAACATTAGTGTAAGAATAAAATATATTCATATTTCCATATGCAAAGGCTGCTATTTCTCCATCTTGTAAGCTCGATGAAGTTATCACAGCTAATTTTAATGGCAAACTCTTCTGTATGAGCCCAGAATACCTACTCTAGTGTTTCTCCGAATGCATAGTCCAGATGCATTTAATTGTAACTACCAGAGTTTCAGCCAGTGTAACACATCTAGAGACTAAACAAGGCTGCTCCAAAATCCTTGGATGTTCCTTTTCAAAAATGGTAACAGCAGTAAACCATATTGTATCTTCAACACACATATCTAAGTTAAGTTCACTTTACTGTCATTGTACCTCGTACAACAAACTTAAATACCTTCTTCAGTGTACATTATGACTATAAAACAAAATACAAACACAAACACACATCCTTCACATTCTATACATTGAATTGAAAACCCCTGATACTGCATTAACATTGCACTATACAGTAGAGTTCAATAGAGTTACTGCCCTGGGATAGAAGCTTTTTTTCAGCCTATTTGTCCTTGTTTTTATTATCCTGTACTGTCTGCCAGGTAATAGTTCAAAAAAAGGGTGCCCAGAATGAGATGGATCTTTGAGAATGTTTTGAACTTTCTTAAGGCTTATCTTATTGTTCGTAAGAGTTCAGCATTTAAAGAAAATCAGGGAGTGATAAAGCTGATCATCTTGAGTAATTTTCAGCTTCTTTTGCAGCATGTCTTCCAGTTTAAATAGTTATATTTCTCTGGACCTCACCCCACTTGTACCTAATAATGGCACAAACCTAGCCTAGCAAGAATTTGTTTTACTTCTGTATCTCCATGATGTTGCCTTCACCCCATCCCCAGCTTATGAATGAGACAGTTATGGGTTACCCTTAGCTGTGTCAGCATTGAAGTATTGTTTATCCATCAGTCAATCATACAAGGGCATCCTCAAGGAGATTAGCAATAGCAATAGCCCTTAGACTTACATACCATTTCACAGTGCTTTAGAGCCCTCTCTAAGCAGTTTACAGAATCAGCCTATTGCCCCCAACAATCTGGTCCTCGTTTTGCCCATCTCGGAAGGATGGAAGGCTGAATCAACCTTCAGCCTAGTGAGACTTGAACTGCCAAACTGCAGGCAGCTGGCAGTCAGAAGAAGTAGCCTGCAGTACTGCATTCTAACCACTGTGCCATCATGGCTCCTTTCATTTCCCTTCTCGTCTAGTGCCTTCTGCTGATGGGAAAATAACTCTCCAATCACTCTCCTTATGGTGCGATGGGTCTGGAGGAATGTAGTGAGTGTGTGGAATGGTGATCTTTCAAGTTGCCAAGAGGATTCTTAGGCACAAAGATCCTTCAATCCATACTTGCATGCTATTAATCAGGTTGTTTCTGAGCAAGATCTAACTTGCTTCAGAAGAATTCTCCATAAAATCAAAAGTAAAAGAGGATAGAATACAATAATGTCATCTCTAGCCCACAGCAAGATAACTTCCTTATGGAAGGGCAAGGATACATTTACTGTACAAATGAAGCTGAAGTTCTCCATCACATGAAGACAGGACAGAACTGCCTTATTGGTCCTGCTCCGGGGATTTGTAGTGAAGATGCAGGAATTAGCTCAAGACATCATCTTATTAATGTTGGTCTATTCCACCAGCCAGTGTGAAGTATGAACCAGGACTCTATTTGAGTGCTTTTGCCTCCTCTATCTAGTTCTGCCACAGTCTAATCCTACAGAATCATTGGGTCAGTTATGGTTGGACTTCAGGGCCCTAAAGCCATGAAGCCCCAAGTCACCGGGCAGATGGCTCCAGCTGATTGGAGCAGTGGTGAGCCTGGATTGACCTGCACAGAGCACACCCAACAGGTAAGCCTTCTCCAAATATTCTTATTTGTATGGCATCAGGGATGGAGGCACTGAACATCTACAGCAGGTGCACTTTTTATTACTTCGATAATGTAAACTTTCATTACTCCTAGTTAATTCAACTGTTACATTATCCCATAAAATATTGCCTAAAGCCCTATCACCACCATCCACCACCAGTGACAGCAGGGTATCAAGTCCAGGGCTCTGCTCCTTTGGGGATGTGACTGCAGCCTTCCCCTTGCCGTTGTGGCTCCTCTGCAGAGCCAAATCTCTGCCCTGACCCATCCGTTTCCTCAAACTTGACCAGGAGATGAAAAGACCAATTTGCCTTCCTGCTGCAAAAGGAACAGACAAAAAGAACAGACAAAAAGACAAAAGGAACTGAACAAAAAGATTTGTTCAGAGGAACCCACTTGCTGTGGGGGAAAAATTGGGGTGGTGGCCAGGAAGGTGGGGAAATAATATACAGGTTTCCCCTTAATTTGGTTCCAAAATACCCAAATGTGACTCTCAGGCATGGCACTGAATATGCAGGGCTCTCTGATGAAGAGACATTACACAGCCACCATTCGCAGATCCAAAATCATTGAAGAATCTCGAGATTGGAACCGTTATACCTATGATCTCTGAGGAAACAGGGAGATAGAAAATGTGGCTTTCTGATAAACTGATAAACTGCTGGGCAGTTGCCCTTTCTCTTGTTGTTACTACCAGCTTCCCAGTCAGTAAAGTTGCAAAACTTTTCAGAAGTGCCCATTAGTTATATTTTTGTGTCTTACAAAATAAAGTGTCTCAATCTGCAATCCTATAGAAACACTTACCTGTGGATAAAGCACATAGATAAAAGCACTCACAATGGTCTGTGACAATAAGAAAATACTTTTTCAAAGTCTTCCAATCCTCTCAGGATTAACTCCCAAGCCTGTTTTATCCCATTTTTAAATTTGCGTTTATACTTTATAAACACCTAAGCATTCAATCTGGGAAATTACAAACTCATGAAGCATATTTCTGACTTACTAGTTCTTTTATGGGAAGAGAGGAAATTGTTGTTGTTTTTTAATGTTCTGCTATTCCTAGCTATAATGAACTTCCAGTAGGAACTGTCCAAATATCAGTTAAAGCATTTCATCTTTGACAGATAAAAACACATGGGCCTGGATCTCAACAAATTACAAGGAATTTGACAGAAATTTAGCTTGTGTTTTACATCTTCTAAAAGTCTGGGTCTGTTTGTATAAAAATGATGGCCATGTTGTTCCTTGAGGGAAAACAATCCATTATCCACAATTCAACAAAACTTCAGAACTTCAGAAAGTGCAAAAGAGAGAGCAAGTTCTTCATTTTGTCCAGAAGTCCTCATCATGCAAAATATTTCAAACTCTCTGAGATGCTTGAGGAACAGTCTTGAAGAGGTGGAAAACTTAACATTGTCCTTTGGTTAATTTAGGTTGAACCTAATAAAGACTCTGAATGTTGGATTTTGTGTGGAATTTTAACTAATCCTAATTGTCTCTCATCCAAGTCATGGTTGTTCCCAAAGTATTTCTTAGTTTACTTTATTGTCATTGCATCTCGTACAACAAAATTAAATACCTTCTTGGTTTTTCTCCTTGAAAACATTTCACTTCTCATCCAAAAGTCTTCTTTAGTAGAAGTGAAAAAGCTTCTTAGATGAGAAGCAAAACGTTTTTTCAAGAAAAAAACCAGGAGAAAGTTCACTTACCTTTTGAAAAGCACCTTTGGGACACTAATCCTAATAGCTGCTGCTTATAATGTTAGGTTACCCCTGCAAGACAGTACCTGCAAAACAGTTACCTGGGAGCAATAACTTTCTGCACTGAAAACCTTGGATGGGCTTCCTTGCTTGCTTATATATTGACATTGTTGTACCCTGATGGTACCAATTCTGTAATTCCCATTGGCCATTGTAATCCTAAACCACTTTGCAGGAATTGTACAAAACAAGAAGCAATTTTATCTTGCTTAATTCAGAACATCCCAAGCCAAGCAGAAGCTGATTACTTCTGCAGCTTCCCCAGTACCACCGGCTTTTCCTTTAAGGTATGAACATGAGCCCTCCCCCCTCAGGCCCCCTCTTTTCCAGATTCCTGGGGTGAGATGCTTGCATTTTAGAAATGGCTCAGGCAAGAGATTCCCACCTTGCCTGATTTCCCAATCAGCTGCTGTTAATATTGTCCTTCCCACCTGCTGGACAAAGCAGAGCATCTAAGAGAGATGGCTTCTCTCCACCCTAACAAGCTCTGTCACACCCAAAATCCCCAGGAAGAAAAAAAAATCTCCTTGCAACAAATAGGTAGCCAGATTAGTTGCCGGATCATGTGTCCTGAGTCAAAGGAGGCTTACTCCCAAGTCATCCTGCACCGACAGGTAACCTCCGTACCCATCAGACGGTGGTGGTGGTGGTGCTGCAAAACTCACTAGTCAGGGTCAAGGTAAAAAAAAATGCCAAGGTGGCAGGCACAGCAGAGCGATCAAAACTGCCACCAAAGTTTGATTGCTCTACTGTGGCTTTATGATGATTAAAGTGGATAGGGCTTCAATCCCTCCCACCCAATTGATATCTCCTGTGGCCTAGAGG
Organism: Psammodynastes pulverulentus; assembly: GCA_025802295.1. Classification (NCBI taxonomy): domain Eukaryota; kingdom Metazoa; phylum Chordata; class Lepidosauria; order Squamata; family Psammodynastidae; genus Psammodynastes; species Psammodynastes pulverulentus. Next base: position 107,049,091 of record JAOYMU010000192.1, on the reverse strand, counting down.
TGGCGCTCTTGCCTCACAATCAGGAGGCTGTGAGTTCGATCCTAAATAGAGGCTAATAATTGGAATAGAGTCTCCTGCTCCAGCAGCGTTGGATTAGATGACATTTCCGACTCTGTTATTCTATGAACTCTTGAAATTTTTGACCATGCCCTACAGCAGGGGTCTCCAACATTGGTAACTTTAAGACTTGTGGACTTCAACTCCCAGAATTCCTCAGTCCACCCTGCCAAGTTTCTGTAGTACAGAGAAAGAATGAGCGCCTCTCCTTGGAGCTGGGTTCAAGGTAGTGAGTAACAACAGCCCAGCAGAGTACAAACCTTTGTTCTTTACGCTTCTTCCCTCTCCCCGACTTTCTCTATAGCTACCCTAAACAAGTTTAAAGCAAAACAAAAAAACCTTTAAGTAAAGCCGAGCGGACCAGGCAAACCAGGCCCTCGGCCTTCTCTGGGGCCGCCCCGCTGGAGGGCTCAGAAATCCCTCAAGCAAGGAAAGATCCGCGGCGAGCCTCAGCCCAGGCAACTCCGCCGCCACGCGTTTTATTTCAAAGTGTTGACTCCGGGATGTTGGGGGGGGGGGTTACATTATATATACACATAGATTTACCGTCCCTCCTCCCTCTCCCTGCAAAGGCAGTCTGTGCAAGAGCTGCGAGCTCCTCCTCGTGCAAGTGGCCAAGAGAAATCTAGTCCAGCCCCACCGGCAGCTTCTCCGGGCTTCGTGGGGTGTGGGATGGGTGCGCGCGCGCGCCTGCGTATGTGTGTGTATCAAAGCCATCAGCTGTCCGAGTCCAAATCGCTTTTACTTTCTTCCTGTAGCTTCTCTGGAGACGCCTTGGAAGTTTTATTCCATTTCTGGGCGTTTTCTGACTCCTCTGAAGAAGAGCGCTTTTGTCGCCGCCATTTCGCCCTGCGGTTCTTGAACCACACCTGCATTCAGGTAAAGAAGGGGGAGGGAGAGAGGTCGTTACTGGCCGTGGGATGACGGACCCGCGGGGTTCAGAAGCGGCGCCCGAGGGAGCTAAGTCTTGAGAAGCGGATCTCTGGGGTCCCTGGATTCTACTCCTATCCTTGAGTCGGTTCAATGGATGTGTCCAGCGCTCAGGGTTAGGGCTGCGCGTCTGAATGACCGAACATTAATCTGGGGACGAGCCCAACAACCCCAAGCTTTTCTTGTCTGCACAGGCGCTGAGCAAGAGACCGGCCACGCTTCCCTCATCTCTCTTGGAAGTGGAGCCACTCATGTGGGAAGCGTCCATCACATGCAGAGTTGCTTATTCAAAGCCAATTTCCGCAGGGTTGGCTGCTGCAAGGGAAGAGAAAGCTACTGCTTTCTCCTACAATGAAAACATCAGGCGCGGCCGGCAAATTCAGTAGCCCGTGAGTTCTGCCTAGGAACCCTCCTATCTGCAAGACAAGAGCATCAACTTGGAAAGGGAAAGACCCTCACTCTAAAAATCAAAGCACTGGAGATGTCTGGGAAATGAAGTGAATGCCCGGGGAAGAAACTGCAGTACAGGGTGGACGCAACCCTCGGGATCTGGCCTTTTCCCCGGCCAGACCGGTGCTGGCCACGCTTTTGAACCGCCTTTGAGCGTCCAGCCATGCAAGCTATTGGGCCTCTAAGAAAAAGTTAAGGTAGCAACTGTCTCTGAAACCAAGTGGCTTCGGTTGATGCTTTTCGGAGATTTTTAGCTCCACAATAAAGCGGGCTTGCAGGTGATTTTCACACAAGATAAACCAGGTTGTGAAAGCACGATAGCAATGCCTGACAATGGAAGCATCTGGTGGCTGAAGGTCTGACTCAAGACAAGAAATGCGGTAGGGTCTCCTAATCACAACGTATTAGGACGCGTCTAATCTTTGCATGTATAGGAACAAGTTGCGAGAAGCAGAATTTAGATTGGGATGTCGGGTGGTGGAGATAGCTTGTTCTCACGCCTTGGGAAGTAAGAAGTCCCTAAACTGAGCCTAGGACCGCTCACTATGGGGGAGATAGATCGACTTTGCGCTTCAGAAAATCGAAGTCAATAAACTCCAAGCATTCTTGCGCCATATCACTCTGAAAGAGATACTCGATGGAGTTTCCTCTGAGCATTCAGTGGCTACAGGATAGCAGAGCTGTCGCCGAGGGTGAAGTAAATACCCATCCAACTGAGTAGTGCAGAGAGGGAAGCGGAGATCCCAGGAGATGAAAACCTGGCCAGGGACCGCTTTCCGACGAAATCGCCCTGCGGTTCATTTCATTCATTCATGAATTCAATGTCTACGTCTTTAGTTGCCCTTGAACTTCAGGAGTCGGATGTAAGGGTAACGGTTATAATGGTCGTGCAGTTCCCAGTAAGAAGCAGCCCACTGCTATTCTTGGGGCTGCATATTCTGCGACAACCATTGTCAGGGTCTATTCTAGGCTAAAAGATCCCCGACGTTTTCTGAACCTTTCCACTTCTCACTTGAAAATCAAGAGCTCGCTTCTCTCCCTCTCCCTCCCCTTCCATCTTCCTTCTCTTACTTTCAGTCTTTTCCTTCCTTCCTTCCTTCCTTCCTTCC
>JAOYMU010000192.1:106953031-106963929 GCA_025802295.1 Psammodynastes pulverulentus | reverse complement strand
TCTCTCTCTCTCTCTCTCTCTCTCTCTCTCTCTCTCTGTGTGTGTGTGTGTGTGTGTGTGTGTGTGTGTGTGTGTAATGACTGTTCAGTACCATACGTAGTCATGGATAAGCCAAATTATGGGTAAGATGAATATACATACATATATTCATTCTTTTCTTCTCTTTCTCACATTGGAACTAATTTTTTATTTAGCCCATTTCCTGTATCTTTTTTCAGTATTTCTGCCTTACTAAACTCCCCACCCAAACTTTCTAATCGTGGTGTCTTCCAGATGTGTTGAAATATTTTATTCTCCACCCAATGAAAGTTTTGTTAGATTTACATTAACATTTGCATGCTGTGTTATTTTGTTTCACCATTGTTTATTAAATAAGCCAAAAATTGCTAGATTCACACAACTATGGTTTATAAACCATCATGGATGGTTTGGATTGATACAGCACACATACCATAAAACATAATTTATAAACTTTGATGGCCGAATCCAGAAACATATATAATCAATGTGATCCCAGTAGTTCAACTCGTATGTGATTTTAGAACTATGTTAGACGAGAAGTAGGGAGTCAGTTAGTCTAATCTGCTGCTCAGGTAAGATCAGTTTAGAAATAGATAGATAGATAGATAGATAGATAGATAGATAGATAGATAGATAGATAGATAGATAGATGATGGTTGGATAGCCTTTATTGACTTTTTTTACAGAGAGCACATTGCCCCACATTAAAAACTGAAATTCTGTTGCCTGCTCTCAAAAGGAAGTATATATCTACCCATACACATATATAACACATATATACACATGATACACACACACACACATGTATATATATATAAATATTAAAACCATCCTTTTTGAATACATAGCGGAAAGAGGAAACTTGAGAGTTCACCAGGTTGATGCTACATGGAACAAAACTGTGACTGAATCTGGATGTTCTGCTTTGGATACCATAAAGCCTCCTCCCAGAAGGTAACAAGGAAAACAGGTTGTGAAGATGACATGTAGCATCCCAGACAATCCTGTGGACCCTGCTCAAGCATCGCTGCTATGCTATATCCTGGATAGAAGGAAGTGAACTAGCAATAATTTTTTCTGCAGTCCTCACCACTCTGCACCATCTTCCTGTCTGAAGCAGTAATGCTTCCAAACCAGACAGTAATGCAATATGACAAGAATGTTCTCGATCGTCCCTCTATAGAAAGTGGTAAGGACAGGAGAAGGAAGATACACTTTTCTCATGAGACGCAGAAAATGCAGGTGTTGCTGTGTCTGCTTCACCAGTGTCTCACTGTTGAGCGACTAAGCTAGCCTATTCATTAGCTACACACCAGTAGTGGTTTCCTACCAGCGCTCTACCAGTTTGGTGACAGTACGCACGTATGCACAGCTCGGACAAGCCCCAGCTAAAGTGCCTCTCAGCTGCTTTAGAGCAGAAATCAGCTCTGCTGCACCAATTAGCTGAGTGGATAAAGCTCAGCAAAGAGTATGGGTGGCTGGGAGGGCCCACAAACCGCCCAAACAACAATTGTCGGAGCTATCGCTCGCCAGCACTACTGGCTTGTCCAATTAGGGGCGAACTGGGAGCATACCATCACTGCTACACACTAAGGATATTGCAAACACATTCACAGGTGAATCATTAGCACACAGAGGTGTGGGGCTATGCCTGCCATATTTTCGACATATATCTATTTTCTACTTACATATCTCCTGTAAAGGGAAGTGATCACTTCTAATAAATATTATCTGCTGGTGAAAAGTTCGCAGTAGGAATTTTCTTCCAATGTTTCATCAAGATCTGGTATTTTAATTTTAGTGCTACTTCACCTTCTGCAAGTTAACCTTGTAGATGCAGGTAGCCCCCAACTTACAATTCATTTAGTGACCATTCAAAGTTACAACACTACTGATAAAAGTGATTTATGACCATTTTTCAACTTACGACCATTACAGCATCATGTGAACAAAATTCGGGTGCTTGGCAACTGGTTCAGATTTATGACGGTTGCAGTGTCATGTGATCCCCTTTTGCGACCTTCGGACAAGCCAAGTCAATGGGAAAGCTAGATTCACTTAACAACCATGTTACTACAGCTTAGCAACTGTAGTGGTTCACTTAACAACTGGCTAGAAAGGTCATAAAATGGGGCAAACTCACTTAACAAATGTCTCACTTAACAACATAAATTTGGGGCTCAATTCTGGTGATAAGTCAAGACTTCCTGTATTATTTTCTTTTACTCCTGCAAATATATAGCCATTCTTTTAACAGTTTTGAGTTCAACATGAAACATGATGTGATGGTTCTTGATCAAGACCATTGTTTCTTTTCTCTCTTCCTTCAAGTTATCCTGACTTTCCCTGACATAATTGGTTATCGCCAAACTGTCAAAATACGGTCTGTCTTTGTTCTTCAAAGCAGAATTGCTAATCACAGTTAATCACCCGTTCCACCAAACCATTTTATTTTAAATCAGGCACACATCTCTTTGGCTGAACCTGTCATTGCTTCAAAATAATCCACAATTTTTTCAGTCTGCATTGCACTGGTTACTAAGGCATACAATGACTAATAAATGATTTAATGTTTTTATTATGTCTCAATTTTATGATTGTGGTAGATTATACAGGGCTTTGATTGTGTCCACAGAATGTGTTAAGCTAGAATGTAGTTTACCTGTTTGTTAATTTGTAGGAAATGCAGCCAAATATAATTTATAAACCATAAACTATATTTAACAAATTAAGATGTTTATCCAACCGTTACTTAGTGTAGTGTGCAAACACAGTCTTGTGTATTTTAAGTAAATACAAAATATCACCAAATTTTAAGAAGCTTCACTCTCATTATTTGGGGGGAGGGTGTCTTCACAAGGCATAAAGCAACTCGGTTTCTTCCTTACTGCTGATTTAACTCTCCTTCTCTGAAGCTAACTACATTGCAAAGCAGGAATACATAACATGATGTGATTTGAACTACAATTCTCCATAAATCCTTGCCATCGGCCAACTAGCTAGAGGTGATTGGAGCTGTATGTCGTGCGACTAAAATAGAGGATACCAGATTGTTCATTTAAAAGCCTTCCTCTCTGGAAAAGGACTCCCCTCAGAATATGGAAAATGAAGGACAGATGAAAATAAATGTTTGTCGATGTGTAAAGTCCAATCCCTAACATACATAATTAAACATTCCAAGCCAAGAAAAGCTTTTGCATGTGACCTTGTAAAATCTCTGGCAGTTGTTAAGAGCAACTACTGACACATGGTCAAAAACATAAGAAATGCATTATGAGAAAAAAAGGACAAATGTTTGCATAAAGCAAGCATGTGATGATCTACATGTCAGAGTTCCTTGGCTAGGAAAAATTGATTTTCAGAATAATTCAAAGAAAATTATTGCCATGGGCGAAGGTTTTACAGGAAGAAAAAAATTATCAGAAGGCAAATGGGAGAGATAGATCCATTACTTCCACGTTGCTCCTCAAAATATTCGTCATTTTTATGGGCAGATTCATACATTTTTTTATGGGCAGGTTGAAATGAGCCACTGGGCTGAAGACATTCACCTCGTTTATTTTCTAAGCAAGCCAATGGAGCTTATATGAAATTCAAAGGACTGAATAGGAATGAAAATAATTTCATGAAAGGAAATTGCAGAATTTGCTACATGCCACTTCTTTTTTCATACTATTTAAAGCTGAGGTCTCCAAACTTAGCAACTTTAAGACTTCAACTCCCAGAATTCCTCAGCCAGCTCTGGGAGTTGAAGTCCACAAGTCTTAAAGTTGCCAAGTTTGGAGACCCTTGATTTTTAAAGTAACCTTTAAATATGTTAAAATGTAGAAGAGATTATGAGGTCAGGCAAGGCCGAGGGGAGGTAGGGTGCCTATGAGCACCACCTTGGGACTCCCAGGAATAGATACATTTTTAGAAATAAATGCAGCAATTTCAATAAACATAGGTGTAGAGAGTAGCATGGTGAAGACATTCGCCTCCTTCTCAGAAAGTTGAAAATTCAATCCTAGGTAGTGATAGATATTTCTCTCCACACAGGTGTCAGGAAGGGTCTATGACAATTCGCCATGGCCAATTCACCACGGCTAACTCACCACAGCCAACTTGCTGCGGGACAAGAGTTATAATAATATCAAAGAAAAGGTGGAATAGAATCATTAAAGAAAGGAGGCAAAAGGAGGGACAGAATGATATGTGAATGGCAAAAAATAAAATAATTTCTTTATTTATTTTAAATAATTAAATAGAATTGTTTAATTGTCCCACAGTGACTTCTCCCACAGCGAGTTAGCTGTGGCGAGTTGTCCTGCAGCAAGTTGGCCATGATGAGTTGGCTATGGTAAGTTGGTTGCACCAAGTTGGTTGTGGCAAATTGTCCCATTCCTGTCAGGAAGGCATCCGGCCAGTATATACTCGGTTCCATCCAGTCATCCCAATTCTACCCTGAATAGGGGCTACAGGGTTGTAAAAAGAACGCCTTTAAATAAAAATACAGTGTATTATATTGTAGTAGGAAAGACTATCTAGATAACATAGGCCTGCCTGCTCAGCTGCTGCTGCCCGAGGTTAAACTACCTGTGGGCAGCTTTAAGGCCTCTATACCCTTTCAGCTTCTGAGCTGTCTTATCTCTGAAACAACCTTGAGTTGGGCAAACTCTTGAAAAACAACTTCAAATAGACTAACTCCTTTAAAATAGGGCAGATGTTGAACTAGATAGTCTTGCTCTCTGATAGTAGACCCTTGCTCTGACTCATTATACAAGTCCTCAAATATTCTATAAATAGTACAGCTTTACACCTCCCATTTGACAATAGCATAATTTAGCTCTAGCCATCATCACCTGCAGTTTTTCCTTTATCTTCATTAACAAGCCCTGTGCCCTCAAGAGAAGTGACTGTTTTGATATTTTTAGCAACAAATGCTCATTGTCCCTCTGCCCCCACTACAATCATCCTTATTAACCAGTTTTACTAGTATAGCAAGTCTGAAAACCTACTGTTGGTCAAGAAAGCCTATACAATGGCTCTTACAGAATGTCTGAAATAAGCTGAGAAATGACATTAGAGAGAAAGAAAATGTGGAAAAACCCAACTGAAGGCAGGAGTATGTAGAAATAAAAATTATATATGAAATAATATTGGTCTGAACTTGGACTTCCAGCTTCCCAACTATTTTCTTTTCTGGGGAAAGAAGCTTCTGTTTTATTATCTCATCTTTAGATTGGGAGATGATTTTTTTGAGCATGTTTTATTGAGTACAATGCTAACCATGCAAACCATGCAAACTCCCTGGTTGTCACTGCTTCCTAATCTGAAAAAGTTTCATGGGGAAAATGGCTTTATTGTGAGATTAGGTTGACTTGTGTTAAATGTGAGAAACCATGGAGGTAATGGATAACTGACTGAAAATTGCTCAATAAAAGATGAGACCTTTGCATATAATTTGGCCTGCTCAGAACTAAATTATTGTAAATAGAATCCTCATGTCAGATGAAACAATTTTGCTGAGAGATGTATAATTACATTTTCATCAAATTAATTGATGTTATTTTTAATGCAGAATGTTGGGGAATGTTCCTTAGTTGGAGAAAGTAGCTAAAGACTCACCTACGTACCTAAAACTGCAAAATATTCATATAATTCCAACAATTAATCACCATATTTGTTGAGGTGATAGGATTTATATCAAATACATCTCCAGGGCACTGGGAGAGATTAGACAAGGTTAATTTACAGTTTTATATTTAAAGTCGATATCTGTTATGCAACATTTTACGAACAATACAAGAGCAACACCCACACTCTTCCTAGAATGTAGGGGAATATGCAGTATATTTATTTTACAGGGGGATAACATGAAAACTAAAAGATAACCCACACATAGCTATGAACAAGCAACATCTGCTTCCTCCATGCCCTGTTTTTGAACTTCCAGCCACTATGAAAAGCATCATATTGGGCCACATTCTCCTTTTGCATAAAAGTGTTTGATGCCAAATCCAATAAATGCCCATCCAAACCCAATAACTGGCCATTAATCATACTGATTGTATTTTCAGATCAGCTTTTTGGCAACTCATAAAAATTCTTACCTATATTGTTTTGTATTGGAATGACTAACACAATATTAATATTGAAAACATTTTATATTCTCCAGTTTTGCTAATGTAATGTATGTTCCTAGCATATTAAACAAAAGGTTTCAGGAGTTTTATGATAAACTTGAAATCTCTGTGTAAATATCAGGGTTGATATGGGATAAGAGAAGAGGAGGTTGAAGTAAGTCAATAGGTACCCAACCAGCTGCTAAGTTAATATCATTAGAACATCTGGAAGAAAAGCAAAAGATTCATTACAAGGTTTGCTGTCAATATAAAAATCACATACAAAAACTATTCAGCTGTCAGAAAAAAATAAAATAATTTCCCAGTATATTACATTAAATCTGTTAAGTTTAATTAATATTTTATTAATAGACATAGAATATACCTTGAGTGTCCAGCTGAATAAAATGAAGGAAAGTATGATTTGCTTTTACAAGAGCCCAGAGGAAATTCTAGGGCATATTAACAATGCCTAGATATTTATTAAATTTATAATATGTATTTTTTTAATGTTAACAATAATCCAAACTATTGGATCTCACTTGTGGGTAGGTGGGTATTAAATATAGCAGCCAAGTATGGTACAATGTTTTCCAGTTTCCATATCAGTTGGTGAATATGAAAAGGCGAAATAATATTTTATTATTAATTCTACTGTGGTAGGCGTCTAATTAATGAGTCTGAGAAACAAGCACTTAATGCAATTTTGCTCAATATGAGCTATTCGTATCTTCTATACACAATAAAAAGAATTATAGCTACTAATCCATTCTTAGAATTTTGCACACCTAGATAAAAAGTTGAAAAGATCCCTACTGAAATAGGCCAGCAGTCTGTTTTTCTCTGAGATGCCCCTGAGAGGCTCTCAAGCAGATATCAAGATAATTACCACCTTCCCATTGTTGCTCCTTAGTGACTGGTACTCAGACAATTAACACTTCTGAACTAGATGCACCATATAACATTATGGCTAATAGCTTTTAGGTAGTCAATCATCACATTTTATGGTACCAAATTTCATGCATATATATTTTGAAGTGTGTAAAAATATACTTTCTTCTAATCTCTTCTGTTTTTGAAACATCAATTAAAGAGGAGGGGGGTAATCGGATCCAACGTTACCATGAGCAGTTTATTTTGATTAAAGATTTAAATGAAAGTTAGCAGGAGAATTATTCAGCACAGGAATTTAGTATCAAGCATCTAAGATCAATTATTTTGTTGTTCAATCCTCCTTTTTGGCAATGTGTTAGGAATGTAATTCAGAGCATACTTTATCTTCACAGGTCTCTAGATGTTGAGAATGGAATATGGATCCCTCTTGATTGTTACAGAACATACCCAATTTTGAAATATTTCTAGGGATAAACTTGTGGACTTTGGGACCTGGGGATGTGTCCAATCAGAGTAGTTTTCTTGTACTGTCATAACTTACAAAGTAAGATTTTTGGAGGCCTACCAGGATCTTCTGATTCATCAGATTGTACGTATGAGACCCACACAGAGATAAACAATACAATCCTTCCCCTTCTCAGAAATCCCATTCTGTTTCAAAGTAGTTTTCCTAGGAAGTGGGAGATACATAAAAATGTTGCTGTCCAATACATTTTGACAAATGAAACATAAAATGGCAGCTTTCCTCTTATAAGGGCCAACAGTTCACTACATTTTGTTTAGCTATTATGGTATAAACGTGTACTTAAATGTACTGTATCTCCCTAAAATTTGGACAAATAACCCGGTACTGCAGATATTTTCCCCTGTAATTCTTGTAAGCTTCTGCTTCCATGGCCAATGTTTGGGGATTCCTAGTTCAAAAACATTGCCATAAAGACTGATTTATTATATTCTATGGTAGAACCAACAAAGGTCTGAGCTTTTCCATATCATCCCTTTCACTAGATGACTCGAAGTTCGATAGACAATAGTAAATATCACCTCTCTCACATACACATACAAACACACAAACACACACTTATAAACAGTTCGGATCTTTAAAACTAGTCTACCCATGGAAACTATTGAAATATTACATCAACCCCACACAGAAAGAAATAATTAACAGAATTTAAAGTATATATATGTTGCCATGACAAGCTGTCTCTGGTCTATGACCTTATAAAGCAGACGAAACATGGTTTTGCTTTTGACCAAGCCAAGGTGGTTGGTCGAGCAAATGAAAAGATGGCCAGGCAGGTACTCGAGAGTTGGTCCTCCACTGGCACGGTTAATCGAGCCATGGACTCAATTAACCCCGCCTATCAAGCATTACGGGCGAGACTTGAGTTGAGTTGGAGAGAGTTAAAAGCACAACCAGTAGAGGGCGCAACGCTCCCATAGCATACGATACTAACGCCGCAGCAATGAATACTGAGGTCATGCAGGCCCATCATTTGACGAGCATGACCGAGCCGGAATTAATTAACAGCCGACAGACATCCGCCACGGTTATAACACAAGGCGTGCAGTGAGATTGAATAAGGCGGGGCCAACAGGAACTTCCACAGTATAACTCTGAAGATGGAAACGAGAAAGTTTTTGAAACGTCAGTTTAATAAAGATTTGGTTCACGAAATCGCCCCTTTTGCTTCGTCTTCTTTGGGGGATGATGATCACAATATATGTATATATGTATATATGTATATGTATATATGTATATGTATATATATGGATGTTTATATTAAATAATGTTAATGACACTTTTTGAATCAACTGAAACTTACCAGAGATCTTTAGGCAGCCTACAGTAGGTTACCAAAATCCATCTAAATTGACTAATATTGGCTAGTCAATTCTCATTTACTTTAATGTATTTGTAGAGCTATAAACTATGTTCACACAATTAAGCTTCTTATTCTTATAAAATCGATTGCTTTCAGCTTAGTGTGTCATATGAAATGTGTCAACCCTAAAGCTGACCTGGGCAAAGCCATCTTGTAGCTTCAGTGTTGCCACACTGCAGCGAGAGATAGGGAGAGGGGATTAGACATAGCTTGGTTTTGTGTAGTCAAAATAAAATATCTTTTCCTGGGAACCAAGGACATTCTCACATCTGGCCGAAAGAAGGAGGAGTGATGTCACCAGACCAGCAGATGCTGCAGTGATTGGTCCATGTGACCGATCATTTGGGATTGAGGGATTTTACTTTTAATTAGGTGAAAACCAAGTGGCCCCTTAGAGTTGGTTTTCACCAGATATGTGCCAATATGATAGTTCCAATAAAGCTATTCTTTGAGGAATTCACCTGCCTTGGAGTTCTTGCTTGTAATGGATTTATTACTTGGAGCCCTGACAACATGATTGTTATTTTGCCTCTACAGAAACTGTAGACTCAGAAATCATTCTGAGAATGAGGTAGCAAAACAAATGTAATACTTCATAATGAAAGCAAATTCACAGTGTAAAATGAAGCAGTCACATGATTGCATCATGACATGGGAAGGTGGGAGAGACAAGGGCTTATTTGAAGGGCCTGGCATAGATTCTTTGTCTTTTTATTATTAAGGAAAAGTTGGGGAGAAGCTTTTTGGCCACTGCATTTTTTTTTAAGTTAAACCCCTTTCATCCCTCACTAGGAATTTTTAGGCTGGTGTTTCATCTCGTTGCCTGATAGGTTGGTGGGAGACATGTTTCAATCTCTAATAGCATGTAAACTGCAAGATATTTAGATTCAAATTATATCAGCTTTGCTTCCACCTGGATTACAGATGAGTACCTGGAAATACCTAGAAATAAGGAGAAACTTTCTGACAGTGAGAACAATCAACAAATGGAACAGCTTTTCCTCGGAAGTTGTGGGAGCATCATCACTTGAGACCTTCAAGAAGAGATTGGACTGCCATTTGTCAGAAATGGTATAGAGTCTCCTGCAAGGTCCCTTCCAACTCTGATTATCTGTTAAGGTATGTTTAGATTGGTGGCAAAAAGTTATGTAAGCATTACATGTTTCTCTTTAACTGCAGAGCACAATGGCTCAGTGGTTAAAGATGCTGAGCTTGTCAGCTGGAAAGCTGACAGCCTGGGTTCAAGACCCCAGTGCCATATGATGGGGTGAGCTCCCTTTACTTGCCCCAGCTGCTACCCATTTAGCAGTTCAAAAGCATGCAAATGCAAGTAGATAAATAGGTACCACTTTGGTGGGAAGGTAACAGTGTTTTCTGCACCTTTGGCATATAGCCATGCTGGCCACATGACCACAGAAAATGCCATCATACAACGCTGGTTCCTTTGGCTAAGAAACAGAGGTGAGCACCATGCCCTAGAGTCAGACTTGACTGGATAAGGAAAACTTTACCTCTACCTTTTTCTCTAGACATGTGAAATCATTTATATATTTTATCACACGTATAGACCCCCCTCAATTGCAATCACTTCCTTTAGCAGCTTACAAAATATAATTCATAGGATTAAGACAATACAGAAAATAAAGAAGAAATGATAACAAACAATAAGATTACCAGACATTTACACTGCAGAAAGCAAAACTCATGGTGAAACAATAGAAACCATATGTCAGGGAACTGACTGTATCCATCCTTTCAGCTAAAAGGTTCTTAAGGCTTTCCCAAAGCACAAGAGAATCAGAGCTGGATTAAAAATGCAGTACCAGAGCAAAGGGTTCCAGAGAAAAGTATGGGAAATTGTGGCAATTATTGACTTCAAGGTCCTCTTTTAGTCATAACAACTTTGGGTGATCTCAAAAGAAAGAAAGAAAGAAAGAAAGAAAGAAAGAAAGAAAGAAAGAAAGAAAGAAAGAAAGAAAGAAAGAAAGAA